>VZRW01002716.1:31497-60611 GCA_013398125.1 Aegotheles bennettii
CTCTTGACCTACTAACCACCCCCTTTCTAATGCACCCCAGGATGCCATTGGCCTTCTTGGCCACAAGGGCACATTGCTGGCTCATGGTCATCCTCCTGTCCACCAGGACCCCCAGGTCCCTTTCTCCTACACTGCTCTCCAGCAGGTCAGCCCCCAGCCTGTACTGGTGCATGGTGCTGTTCTTCCCCAGATGCAAAACTCTGCACTTGCCCTTGTTGAATTTCATTAAGTTTCTCCCTGCCCAACTCTCCAGCCTATCAAGGTCTCTTTGAATGGCAGCACAGCCCTCTGGTGTGTCAGCCACTCCTCCCAGCTTAGTGTCATCAGCAAACTTGCTGAGGATACATTCTGTACCCTCATCCAGGTCGTTGATGAAGATATTGAACAACACTGGTCCCAGTACCGACCCCTGAGGGACTCCACTAGTTACTGACCTCCAACTCATCACCATATGGGTGGAATGCAAGTACACAGGCTGGGCTGTCTTATGACTTCTGCATTCAAGAGAAGAGTTTTGGGTGCACAATGTTATGAAAAACCAGAGCAGCTGCAAAATTCCTTTATTTCAGCAATTACTCAGCAAGGATATCCCTGTTTGAAAAAACAGCTAACATGATATGCAAAAAAATTACACTATCTTAATTATCTTCAGGCAACTTTTCCCTGCTTTGTGCACCTTCCTAAACAAATTTCTGATCTTCTAACAGTGTTTCCATTAGCAAGAGCAAATACCCACTTTCATTCTAAAAAATGCTTCAGCAGTCATATGAACTGTTTGTTTGTTCATGTGAATGTTCTTCAATGAACCAGGAAACTTGCCAAAAAATACTTGATCATAAAATCATTGCTGCTTAAATAAACATGTCAGTCCAGTTTAGTAAAAACTGAAACAAAACAAAACCCAGCCTAGCAGATGTGAAAAGACATTTTTGTTCAGGATGCCTCAAAGACAGAATAGAAGGTTGGTTTTTAATTTTAGTTTTAGTCCATCCTAGTACTTGGGTAAAATGGTGAATTCTAGAAACCGCACAGGACAAGGGGCCAACTTCAGACACTATTGACATTGCCTATTAACCCAAATTATGTTTCTAGTCAATGGGGAGAGAGACATTTTCACGCATTTCTTTAGAGGCTGACAGGTGACCAACATACTTTTTCTGCAGAGGTGATACTTCGAAGCATTCTCTGCTCCCAATGTGTCTGAAACTAGTAATGTGTATTTTACCCTGGTGCTTCTGCTGATGAGGAAACCCTGACATAGCCTAAAGAAACAGAACCTAATGCCTATGTTTTAACCTCTTGAATCCCAAATAAAGCATACTGTACATCTGGGAGTGGGGTTACCTCTCTTGGCATCCAGGTTTGAGCATTTCCAGACAGATTCTTTGTTAGAAAAAGAGGACATGGAAGGGATGCATTTGAGGGATCCAAACAGCATCTCCTATGAACTTCCAAAACTGATGATTTTCTAACACCAGACAGGGGGTCTCTTGAGGTATTGTAGATACTTCATGCCAGTTGCTTTTTGAAAAGACTTCAGTTAAGACATAAGGCCCAGTTTTCACCTTACAAAGTTCATTAGCCAGCCCTGTCACCCACACACCTGAACTACAGAGATTTCATCTAACTTCTTCACTGCTATTTCAAAGATGACATAAATGTCAGCAAGGGTGCAATTCCCTTTGCATTGGCAAGAGACAGCTGCTTATCAGAATGACAGATAAAGCCACTGGAAAAGCCTGTATCCTCTCAGGTTAACCTCCCTTCCCTCAGTCCCCAAGAAAAAAGAAGTAACCTATTACTTTAGCATGGGTAAATATTAAAAGTAACCTGAGCATGGAGGTGAACTTGATTGTTCTTCTTTTAGAGAAAAAAAAATAGCTTGAATGAAGAGTGGTGGGAGCACTGTCTTAGCTGGTCTAGAGGAAGCAAGCCCTGACAGCAGCTGTGTCACGGGAAGGAAAAGCAGTAACATCTCCAGGGATGCTGAAGACACAGGTTTGTCTGAGATGCATCTCCCAGAGCACCCGACAGCACTGAATCCCAATGAGTCAGCTGAATTCTGCCTAGAATTAAAAGGATAAAAGCCTGACAAAGCTCTTGAACCACACCACACTTGTTGCTCACCTTATTGTACAAACAGTTGTGACTGTAAGGGCTATAAGGATTCTCGTGAACATCACACGTGATGGAAGACAAGTGGCTGAAAGGTCCAGGGTTTAGACAATCAGCAAGGGAGACAGACGAAGGATGCAAAGGGGACTTAGTTGGAGGGATCAGTTTAGTTGGATACAGAGGGTGTAGGAGAGCAGTCTCCTATGAAAAGAAAAACACAAAAAGCAGAAAAGTAAACAGAAACAGATTAATGGATGCAAAAAAAAGAAGTTTCGGACAGAAAGCAAAGTGCTTGCCTGGCACCTTTTTTACATTTCACAGGGTTTGACGATTAACTAGGAAAGATACTTTACCTTCATGCCAATACAATTGCTCTACACTAATCACTTTCATCACAAGCAAAAAACTGCTGCAGGCATTCCATTAAACCAGTTACACTTCAACTGGGGTCCAGTGCATTTCCCTCCTGGAGCTCAGCTGGTGCTCTAGTGACAGAAAAGTAAGGCCTAGAGGAATCTTGTGCCAGGATAAAACGAGCCATTTTCTGAGAGGGTGGATTGGAAGTAAAATCAATCTGAAAAGTGTCTGAGAGGTACAAAAGAAAGCCTGCCTTATCTATGTGTTACCAGGAACACTTCAAGCTTTTTAACAAGACTCTAACAAGCCTTTTCAGCCATTTAAGAGTTAAACCAGTGAAGGTGTATGCACAGTATATTTCATTACTGCAAGTTGTCAGCAGTTAATTGTGTTTCTGGTTAAAAAAACCCAATATGCATGTTTTTTGCACCCAAATGATAAAATCCTTTAAAAAATCCTGATTTTAAAAAGATCTGGGGTAGAGTCAAGAAGGCTCACCCAGCTTTTGGCACAAATCTCGTGCTTGGGTTTTGTCAAGGCCATTGACACAATACATGCCAAATTCTCACCTGCTTGACTGACTGAGTCTAGGCCAGAAACTCCTCTGCGTGCTGTGCCTTTGAGGTCAAAACCCAGAAAATGTGTGACATGAGCCACGATTAGTTCCAGCAGAAGCTAATGTATCACCCGCCAAAAGAGTGAGTGCAAACAAACGAGCGGATCAGAGTCTGGCAGCGGTGAGAGCAGCTGGAACAGAACCAGTCAGCAGTCATTTCACACCAGCCTTTCCTCCTGCCACTCCTCCTCAGAGGCACCAACCCGCTTCTATTAATGATAAACCTTGGCATGCTGGCCTCACAGCTTCATGCCAAGTGTAACTAGTACTTCTTTAGTTCATCCTTATCTTGCTCTTCCATTGACCAAAGTGGTTTATTTTTTTAATGACAAATTCTTGTTAATAAATATTTGCAAGCACATGAATTCTCTAACAGCCATTATGAGTTATTGTCATACTGCTATGTAACAAAATGCCCTAATTTTTTTCAAAAAAAAATTGTTTCCCCAGTTTCAAAAGACAATTTTTATGAAGCTGTCACACCAGCACTGCTTACAAGTTACATATATTTCCAGTATAATTTATGGTGTTATTTTGAACAAATTGGAGCATGCTTGAAACATTCCTGAAACATCACTGAAATGTACTAAACAAGAGGTAAAAAAAATCTTTCTCATTATGAGGAAATTTCCACCACCAGGAAGGGCATCTAAAAATGTGGGAATTTTAATACTGTCAGATTGGAACCTCAGAAATACTATGCTCTGTTGTAAGAAGTGTTTCATGAGGGCATAACTTCTGAATAACCAGTTCTACATGTTGTATATGTACTAAGGAAAAAAAATAAAAAGAAAAAAAAAAAGAAAAAAGAAGATGGCTTAAGCCAATATGAGAAAATGTCAAAATAAAATGGGATTTTTCACTGGTTTATAAATTTTATTGGCATACAATCTACATACAGCATACCCAGAACATAAATAAAAAGAGCTATCTGTGAGCTGAGTTACATTCTCTCCAGACAATCTTTACAAATTAAAAATCTCTTTTTGTCTCCATCCATTACTTTGGATTATCTGCACGAGAACAGCTGCCTGTTAAAGCAAAAATTACTATATTCTTAGAAGGGAAGTGGCCTTTTCCACATGGGGACATTCCTTAACGAAGTGAAAAGCAAACAAGCTATTCTCTGTTGTGGAAAAAAACACGTGTTCAACACAGGGACATGAAGCTGAAGGTCAGCAGTTACAGCTGGCTGCATCATTATGTCTGAAACTGAATGTCACCCACACAGTCAGCAGTGCTCAGTGTCACACTGGGAGGCTTGGCAGGGAGGGGAGGTACTGCAGAGGTCTAAGAAAAGTCAAAAGAGAGAAGTTAATAAAGTTAATGCCATATAGAACCTCGTCTGGTCTGTACCATCCTCAAAGATGCAGCCTGAAAGGTTCTGTCCTTTCAAGATGGTTTGGGTGAAGGAGGGGCAGCAAGGTCACCTAGGGACAGTGTCATTGGCACTGATATTAGAAAGAAAGAAAAAGAAAATGCATTGAGAAGGAAAGAATAGAAATGTGAGAGCTGAACCTCCCAGCAGGACTGGGAAAATCTTCAGAGAAATCAGGGAAAATTAGTAACAGTGTGAGCAGTTTTGACTTCAGCCACAGCAGATGCCTGCTAAGTTCTTATTTGAGAACAAGTGGATTAGCACCGGCTCTTGTGCAGGAAGCAGAAAGCCTAGATGCTAGTCTCCAAGTTTTAAACCACAGCTTTCTTACCCCATGAAAGCAGTCAATTTACCTGATTTGGGGATAATATTGGTGGGAACACCTCGTACTCTTTGGAAATCAGTCAAAAATGCTAACTACTGAGGGCAGGCGAAGAAGGAGAATGAGTGTTCTTATAGCCTAACAACCCGGTGATGAGAGACAACCACCACAATTTTCAAGCTGTTGTCTGGGCACCCAGCCCAGTTCCACAGGCATTGCTGCAGCCCTCTTACAGGCACTAAAACCTCTCAGGAGAGTTTCACAGGTACTCTAAGATTGTGAACATCCTCACGTGGACATCCAAGTCTCTTCCACTCACAAACCTACTCTGAGAGGCAAGAGATGAAACCATAAACTTATGCAGCCATGTTCAGCACTTTAGTGTATTCCCTGGATCTGGCTAATTGTTGTATAATTTTAAAGTATACATCACTAGAATCACATGACCACTTCTCACACAAAGAAAACCAGTTTTTGTTAAGTCACTGAATCCATCTTAACACAGATCTAAGTACTTCCTTTTTCAGAACAATGTCTTAATAAAGACCTCCCAAAAGAACAAGTGTTTTACAGCAATCTGTGGTATTTCTTAGTTTGAGGAAAAATACGAGTTTATCAGTACTTTAAAGCATATGTCATTGTTTTTTTAAATAAAAGAAACAAAACTGAACTTATTAATTATGAAATTAACTTCTCCATCTATCAAAGTCAGTGCACTACTTGTTCAGTTCATTTTAATATATAGTTTTTCTATAAAATAATTTTGGATTTTGTAATAACAACCACATTTATTCATGGACTTATTGTGTCCTCAGTACTTTAATAATATGTAAAATAAATCATTTACAACCTGTAAGTTGATTGCTTTTTACAATTAGCTTCAAATGTCAGAAAACTTCAGACAGTGGCAATAACCCCAGATTTGTATTTGCCTGAAAATACAAAGTTTGGTGATTGTGGCATTTCTTCACCAGCAAAACTATAGCCGGCAGAATCAGTGCTCAGCCCTGATGAAAGGGAGGTATGAGCTGTCCTGCCTCTGCAGAGAAGCTCTGCTGAGGTGGCCAAGACCAGAAGTTCTCCAGCAGCAGCTTCAGGTCAGCTTTACTCCTCTTTCATCCCAGGCAAATGGCAGCACAGCGCCTTGGCATCAGCAGGTTTTCAGTAAGTTAAAGCATGAAAAATTCACTATGAACTCACCTCTGAATATTTGAATATTCACTGTCAACCTCAAAAGTTCAGAGACAAATTGCAAATCATAATTTTTATTATTTTTTTCTTATATTTTACAGAAACCCTACATTCTATAGAAACACATAGGATAAGAAACCTTCTGATGCCACCCAGATGTGTTTCTGGAACCAACTAATTCTACAAATAAATATTCCTCTGTTTGTAATGCTGCAGTACTCTTGAGAAATGCCGGGATTGTTCTACAGCAAGTCAGAGCTATCAGGAGGAATGGAAAGAACTAAAATGAAAACCTTTTTAAAATTCAGTCATAAAAGTAAGAAGAGATGACTGCCACTGCTAAAGACTCTCTCTAATGTTACTAGAGAGGCACGGAAGTAAGAGAAATTAAATTAGTAAGGTATTTTATTCACATTGTATCTGACAAGAGGACTATTGGCTTCATTTTACTACACTCCAGATGGAACATTCTGAACATACTGGACAGGTTAATAATAAGCTCCTGCAGGAACACTTAGACTATGTATCACAGTTAAGGTTTAATTCACAATAATGCACACAAACACATGAGAAAAGGCTGACAGAACAATTTATCGGGGGCTTCTCTGAGATAATGTCTCATACAGGTCAACAAAGTTTAAGACGTGTTTTTGCAAAGTGATCCTATGGCTTTATGCAGAATTCTGTAGGAGAAGACACCACTTTTGCTACCCCATGGACTGCCCATTAATGCCCCTCATGTGTGGTAGAAGCACTGTCCCCTCAGGCTGTAGAGGGAGATGAATATGGACCTGGGGGAGCTATGCATTTGGGAGTGACATGGCAACTCACTGGGGCTCCTCTGCAGTCTCCCTTGGAGAGGAAAGAGTGAACCTTGCCCAGTCCTTGCTCTCCTCATGTCTCTAGAGAGGATGTAGGTCTGGACACCAAACGGGGGAAGCATTTCCTAGGGGATCTGATCCAGACAATTGCTTGACCAGATAACACAGGATTTCCACATTCTTTCTGTCTTTCTTTCTTTCTTTCTAGTATTTCCTACAGACATCATAAAAAGGTCCTCTCCTCAACATAGAGCTTTTAGATCACGAAAAATAATGCTCCTGTAGAAAATCCAGCTGCCTGTCTCCAGCCCAGAGACTCTCCTCCAGGAGCCAGGTGCCCCTGGGGGAAATCATCTAACCTTGTAAAAAAAGAAAATACCAGGACAAAATAAAGATCTAAGATTATTCTATCATCTTTAAGGAAACTAGTTGAGGCAACAAAATCCTTCAGAGTGAGAGTTACTCACCTGTTCAATATCTTGACCACTGATTTCCTCAAGGTACTTTTTAAAAGGATTGGGTTGATACGGCTCCTCCTTTTGCTGTGCATTCTTTCCTTTCACCAGCACAGGACGAATGACACCAGGTTTTGTCTTGACCCATAGCACATCCAGGAGAAAAAGAAATGGAAGAAAAATAAAATAAAATAAAATAAAATAAAATAATAAATAAAATAAATACATTTTTTAGAATATTTTTTAGACAAGTCAATTCGAAGTACAGACTAGATTTTAAAATTTTTTATTAATAATATATTTCAACACCAAAATTATACAGGTGTCATGCTGCCTGGTGTGCTTTCATTACAGATTGTGGATAAAAATGACAAGAGTTGTTTTTATACACAGAACCTCATCACTGACATCTGTTTGTTACCGACACAAAAATAGGTGCTGGGTTGTCAGACTATAGTTTGTGGGTTTTGCTGGCTGTTTTTGCCAGATGTTCAGCTGCATCAAGATACAGTTCATCAAGCTACTCTTTATTCACAGACACATGTCTGCTTTCACACTGTAAATTCCTTTCTGGGTTCCTCAAAACAGTAACAGTGAAACAATGAAGGACAATATCTGATACTGTTGACTTACACCCAGGCAGCAACATGTAAGGGAAAGGTCTTTCTGGGGAATAATACCAGTGATTGCATGTTGGATTTTGACTGTGTCTTTAAGAGTTCACTTGGAAAAGTACAGTTTTCTGTGGTTGCGTCCCAGAGGGGCAGCTTGCCCAGCTGAGACTGAGAAATTGATGCTATCACAGCTCCCCGTCCTCAGTACCTAACAGGGTATAAAAATGCAAAGAGACCTGATTCACTATTGCACATATTTAAAAGATTTGGACTATGTATATTGAATAATGCCATGCTGCCTATTTACAAGAGCAATATACTTACGAAGTCCATCTGGAAAAAAAAAAAAAAAAGAGAAGCTTACTATCTATGAAAATAAGCTTAAAATGATACAGCTGAGATTACTGAATGTATCATGTAAACTGAGTGACAGACCACCTTAAAATAAGATCTGCAAGCATCCAGCAAGGACACGGCAAGAGAGGTGCCCATTGGAGGGGAGGGTGCAGGAACCAGAAGATGTCCTCATGTCCTACCCTGGGAAAGGACAGAGCAGTGGCCAGGGGCTGGGGTGAAGGCGGTGGAGGAAGGGAGGAGCACAACACACCTGGGAAGAGCAAGGCCCAGGCAGCAAAATATCTCCCCTTAGCTTTGTGTTTTATCCCCTCCACAGATCAAGGCCCTTTCATCTGCCTTATAAAATAAAAAGAATCATGTTTAAACTCAGCTATGATGTGATATTAATTTTTTTAAAGAGTAATAACTGTCAAGTTGCATTAAAAACTTTTTCATTGGGAAGGTCAATTTAGTGAAAGACACGGTGTTCTTTTGGTGAATCCATAGTCCATAGTTCCTGACTATTTCTTTTTAGAATTCACCGTAAAATACTTATTTTTCTCTCCAAGATTTCTGAGAAGACTTTGTAAAAGTGGAAAACTCCCATCTTTCAAAAGAAAGGTAAATATAAAAATAAAACTACAGTTGTTATCAAGTCATCATTACGTCGACAAAGGACTTGTAGCCTTGTAGCACTCCTCCGCACCATGTAACCATGAAATTAAAAGCTCAATAAGGTACCTGAAAGGATCAAGGATAAGCTACTCTCTTTATGTAGGAAATGTCTTCCAAAAGCACACTGTAGAAATGCTCTTAAGGCAGAATCTTCTAAACAACATCCCACACTCAAGTGCTGACTGAGTCATATGTTTATGTCTGGCTTTCCTAACAGAGTGGCAGATATCAGCCAGCTACCAGAATATGAAATACTTTATTAGTTCCTTGACAAGCTGTATAAAATCTTTGATCCAAAACTAAAAACTTGAACTCATTCTTTGGTAGAGGGTGGCACAAATGATACTGCTGAGAAACAAGCTAAGACAGTGTTGCCAAGAAAAGTGTTGGTCTTCCTACAACAGCACTGAGAAATGGTAATGGTTGTTATGGTAACAATGGCCTGCCATCATTTGGTTACAGCCCTATTAGCAAATTACAGAGGGTCAGGACACAAGCTCCAGAGCTGACCCATAATCAGTTGTACTGATTCAGTGTCAAGGTGCTCCCTGGCATGGTTTTGGCCCAGCTCAGCAAGTGCACAGAAAAAGGAGGACAGGTTGAGCGGGGGTGCCTCTCAATAGGCAGTATGGACATGTTCATCCTTCTTAAGGGACAGAAGACATTTTGGTTATATGAAAATGAGCCTTGCATGATATTTGCCTCAAAAGTCAGAAGACTGAACTTTTTGTTGGCAGGTGTACAGGCATGTCCATCTCTAATTTTTTCATCTGTTATTATGACACTGATTGTCGCTCAGATCTTGCTGAAAATGGTGAGTAAGGTCCCAGTTGCAGATTTGTTCCTCTCAGCAGAGGCCTAAAATCCTCTGAGTCCCACATTTCTCCTATATGAGTTACTGTCATTTCCCTTACCCAGATATACAGAGATCCCCAAAGCATGTAGAGCCAGACCCTTCTTTGATAGCTAGCAACAACTGCAGTCACTCTTTGTGGTGCTCTGCATCACTACACAGACATTAACTCATTCTGGATACCTGAACAGCTTTCCTGTAAACAAGAAAGTTGCCTCTTAATGTTTAAAAAGGAATTGGCTTTTTAATATATTTTTGATGCAGTGTTGTTTTGAAGCAGCCTGACTCTGAGACAACCAGACAAATAACTAGCAAAAATGTGACATGATCAGATAAAAATATATAACAAAACAGGAGAGCCAGCCTTGGTATAAAAGAGTTAGCTACCCTCTTTCTGTCCTTTATGCCCCAAGTCTATCAGACATCACTTGACAAACAGCAAGCACCGAGTCTATCTGTTTGTCTGTGTAGTCTTTATATCCAACTTTTCTATACAAATAGTCTCTGGCAGTTTTATGGAGAGGAGCCATTCCCGGTCCTTTCCAACAAACTCATTAGTTTTGGGGAAAGAGACCCTAAGGCAGGTGGAGCAAGTAGGCAACACAGCATGCCCCAGCCAATGCAGTCATCTTCTGTCAACGCTGAGGCATCAGAGTCATCTGAGGAGCCTCTAAACTGTTAAGAGCACCTGCTTTCAGATAGTAAGGAACTGGGTCCCTTGTCTTGAAGGAGCATTACAGTTTCCACAGTCAGCAAAAAGTTGCTTTTTGCCCTAGTACAAACATAGGTACTTTGTCTAGTTGAACTGTGAAACACCTTAAAACATTCCACTTCTATATCTTTCCTGCCACAAATTAATATTCACAAAGGGAAATATGTTATTGAACATGCAGGTTTATTTTTATTTTCTCTTGTAGAGGCCTTACACTTGCCAAAATGCAATAAAACATTCCAGGCAGTGTATCAGTCTACGATGACATTCTCCTTTAGTACATTTAAAAGTATGAAGGCATATAACTGTGGTTAAAAGGATTTCCTCTTCCTCCAGTTAAATAGTAAATCATTTACATTACTGAAAAGCCTAGGAAGGAAGGGTAACTCTTTTCTCCACCTCCATGCTGAAGCAGCAGCTGGTCTTGCACCAGCACACTGAGAACAAGGACAGTCATCTGTTTGAAATTCAAGTTGTCTTTGTTTTTGTTCATACTGAAATATTTGCGTTGCAAGAAACGGCTGAATTTTCAACAAGATGTCTGATACCATACTGTATTATGATTTCCACTGACTCTGTACTAAACTGAGCCAAAACTAAAATCAATACATTTAGTGCTTTTCTATTCTACTCACAGTACGGGGATGAGTCTTTTCCTCAACAGCTAGTGAAAAGGGACAGACCCACGGGAAGAGTAGTGTGAAGAGGCACTCACCTCTGGACTCTTCTGGAACCAGCAGAGGAGCAAGTTTGCATCCAGAAAAGGGAGCAGGTTTGCCCAGGCACTGCTTGCTGCCCAGTCTGGTGGCTGGGAAGGGGATAAGGACCAGCCCTCAGCACAGACACTGCTCTCTGATTCCTTCTCTTTCTTTAGGAAACTCTCTTAGCACATTTAGGTTCCCTTCACTCACATTTTCCTTTGACATATCACAAATCTCTTTCATTTCCTGCTTTGATGTGTGATGGCTCTGTATGTGTCACTTCTTGGTATAACTGACACATTTTGTCTCAGTAGTGCCTGCGATTTGGTGCTTGAGAAAGTATATAGACCCATGGCAAGGACTGCCTTCCAGAAGTCATTCATCAGCACTCAAAAGCCATGAAATCATTTTAAGTGGACAGATGACCCCTGATTTTATGTTGGACCTGATGACTATGCTAAATTGGATGCCATTTTGACCTGAAGTGGTTCTTGAAAGATGCTAAATTTAGTACTACTTTACTTTAAAGAAATCACACCATAATTATTGAGGTGTCGTATTCTCAAGCATGGCTTAATTAATTTCATGGAGCTTTGGCCTCAACAGCTTTAAATGTAGGAAATACAGGATCCTCAGTAATACATGTGCTTCAAAATGAATTAATTAGAGCAAAAGTACTTCTAAGCAACCAAGTCATATCTAAAATACACCAAAACAAAATAAGTCATAAAAATATATCCAGATACTAACTGAAACACTCTAGCTTTAACTTCTGGACCGGACCATGAGGATGGTTACCTATTTTTCTTTAATGCTTTTCTTCTTTCAAATGCTTGAACTCATCCTCTGTCCAGCCTTGAGGCCCTACAACTCCTATCCACAATCCTTTTTGTGTAATAAGCTGTACTGTGCTCTTTCTGTTACTATCATTTAAACCTGCTCACAAAATACAGAAACACGACTGTATTTGCTCTGCATGTATATTACTCCTCTCCTACTATTTTTGTATATAAATACATTTTGATAAATCCTTCTATTGCACACTCAAGAAAAGTGAATGAATGTTGTAACATTAAAATGTCTGAACCAAAAAAAAACTAGGAAAATGGTATGAAGGTATGTAAGACTGGTCCCACATGAATTTTGTCTTATTTGCTTAATATATAAAGAAAAAAAAAAGTCATAGTTAATGATAATGACAATATTGTGTGTAGTATTGGTGAGCTGGGTGTGGCTTTGCACTTTGTTGTCATGAGTCTCTCCTAGTCACCTTCTAAAAGAGCAGAAAATCTGATGGTGAGTCACAGTGGCATGCCCAGTACTTCCCTTGTCCATTGGATAAAAATCACATAGTTGAGAGGTATAGATACAACATTTCTGTTCACCATTAATAATTGGTCCCTGGTATAGCTAGTCAGAGATTCCACAAGAAGAGAGGTAATTATCTGAATCCTAAATCCTGCAAAATTTCTAAGTCAAATTGTTACTACTGAAGAATCATTCCTGAATAGAGATCATAATGTGCTCAGAGACAGCATTGCTGTCTGAACAAAAATCATGCACAAGAACTCCACAGTAGTGATTGCAATTTAAAACAAGTGAAATAAAAGATAGAGTTAAATAATTAAATTAGTATTTAAAAAAGCGAAAAGTAGTGGCAGAAGGATGAAATGGTTATAAGTACTGCTTAAGACAGTAACATTTCAGAGAAGGTGTACATCAGCTTATAAGAAGACTTTAAGAGATCATTAAATTCTGGGATGTTTAAAGAGCAGTGCTAAGAAGTGAAAAAAGGAATAAGGAGGGAAAGGCTCCAAAGACAAAAAGTTGTATTCAAATACAGTCTAGAAAATAAAAAAGAAAAGAGAAAGGGAAAAAATATCTAGCCCACAATATAAAAACACCATATATTAAGCCAAGAAAGACTTTGAGGAAAAAAACTTGCTAAATTTCCTTGCAACTAAAAGTCTATGGGGCCAGTAGATATAATCAAGACATAAAAAAGAAACATGAAGAAGAGGAGACTAAGGCTGAAAATTAATTCCTCATTTCAGGTCTCCTCACAGGAAGATTTAAGGAGGTTCTCACACTGGCAAAGAAACGATTTGGAGGAACTGTCTTGAGTACAGTGTCAATAAGACAGATTTGAGAACAAATCAATAAGAAGAACAAATAAAGCTGTAAAGCAATTTCAGCGTGAAATTGCCACACTCTGAATTGTGGTATTTAACTTACTGTTTCAGACATAATCAGCACCTGAAGGATGAGAATATGCAATATGGGGTAGGTTTTACTAGAGGATCCCAAAGAGGACAAGGAATCACAAATCACTATGTGTTACTTGTCAAGCTGTGCAAAGTAGCATGAACAAATTATACTAAAGAACAGAATTAGTATATATATACAAATAATAGGGAATGGCTTTCGAAAGGGCACTCATGCCTGATAAATCTTTTACAGTTATTTTAAAGAGTCAGTGATGCAAGAAAGCTGGATGATACGGCAGATATAGGTTATGTTTAAACTGGCAATATAAGAATCTCTTGGTGCCTAGGAACACACGTTAGATTAAACCAAGTGGAAATCAGCAGACCATCTTATGTGAGGCTCAGTGTTTGGGTTTTTTTCCCACCTGGTCCCTAAATGCATGATCAGGGGTAACAAAATGAGGCTGCATCACAACATGCTGTGTGTGGATTTCTAAAGGCTTTGATGTAAGTCTTTCAGTGGGGTCTACTAAGGAAATTAAACTGCTACAGTGTAAAAGAGAATATCTCCAATGGACCTAAAAGATAGGAAGGAAAATGTTGAAATAAATGTTCGAATTTCACAGTGAAGGGAAGTCATACAGTTCCTCAGAGACGTGTTCTGGAGTCTGGGCTTTGAGTCATGGATGTATATTGTCTAGAAAAGAGTGACTAGAAAGGTGACAAAGTTTGCTGGTGTCACTGGATCATTCAGGGGAGTAAAAACAAAATATCTGTGCAAAGAGTTGCAGACAGATCTTAGGATACTGGATAAATGAATGATGATCAAGTAGGTGAAACTTTACTGAATTCAACATCGATACATTTCACAGGGAAAAACTAAACTACATTCTAAATTTACATATGCAGTGATGAACTCCTTTGCTCAGAAACTAGCTTTCAGTACCCAGGAAATATATTTCGGATTTACTCTATACAGCTCTATGCAAACATTGCCTTACTGCTCAATACATGAAACAATGAAATAAATTACTTCAAATTGTTAAGAAAGGAATAGAAATAATAATAAGGAATCTTATCATCTCATCATGTAAATAGGAAGTACTGTGCTCAGAGCTAGATGAGAGTAGTTTATGGGTTTAGTTTACCCATTAAAAAACCAAACAAACAAACAAACAAAAACACCTGAAAAAGATATAGAAAAGGATAACAAGGATCATCAAAGATATGGGATAGTATCCATACCTCTCAGAGTGATGAAGCAATTTTGACTTTTCTGTATGAAAAAGTGGTGCCTGATAGGGTATTGTAGTTAATATCTAGAAAATCAATTATATTGTTTAGAAAGTGAAGAAAGAACCATTATTTGCTGTTTCAGTACAAGAACTGATGTCAAGCAGTAGGTTTAAAACAAAGAAATAAAGTACTATTTCACACAATGCACAATTAAAAAGTAAACCAAATTGCTACAGAATGGTGTAGAGACCAAAGTATAACAAGATTCAAAAAGTAACTGGAAAAAGTCATGAAAGAAGAAATGGTCTAAGTTACCATAAAGAAGTAACTGATTCAAGAAGTCCCTAAAGTTCTATTAGCTGAAATACAATGGGGAAAATCTCTCATCCATATCTCATTTTTTCTCTAAGCATTCATTAGTGGTTACTGTCACTTAGACAGGCTCCATGATCTCTCTTTTGACCTGTCTTCAGAAGGTTTGGCTCCAACAGCACTAAATTGTGATCAGAGCTAAAATGAACATCTGATGTATCATCTCCCCTTCTTTATTTGATTTTACCCTTGCTTTTCATTAGTTAATCCAGCTTTGATTCAAACTAGTGTGTAATAAGAAAACAAATGTCAGAACATTGTTACATGTAAATAAAATTGTAGAAGTGAAATATTAAAGGAGTCCAAGAACGAGCAGTAGACTCTATAGTTGTCATACGCCTCAAGATTCAGCAAGTTTGTCGTATAGTCCGTGAACTTACAAGCAGTGTCAGGATTTGCAATTACTTAAAACTGGTGTACATTCAGTACAGAAGAAAGCAACACAGCTGTGTAGAAGCAGTGCAGCTTTGTAGGACAATATTGACTGTAGTTTCTTTCAAAGTCTAAGAAAGCAAATATAAATGCTTTAGATTTTGTGCTTGTGCAAGTTTTGAAAAACAGTATAGCATAGCTGTGCATTACATACCAGCTGACTCTCTGTCATCATAGGTGAAGATTTGTAAAGGTTGGCCTGCAAAAAAAGGTAAACATATACAGTATTACCTACAATATCATAGTTACTATAGCAACGACAGAAGAAAAATTCAAAAGGATAAGTTTTTTTCACTGATGGTGGTTCACTATATCACTGTTAATATTTCCTAAATGACAAAGTAATGGATTCACATTTGTAATTTCATTTGTATTTTTCTGAGGCCTGTTTTAGAGGAGGAAAAATACATGGACAGCAGTATTCTTACATACAAAATCTTTTACCAGTGATGCAGTGATGTGCACTTAGCAAGATAAGTTAAAATATTTCATTTGCATTTTATCTTTAGGTATAATAAAATATGAATGCTTGCTGTTAACATTCAAGGATATATTTTCTAAGTGCAACAATATTTCAATTTTTCATCTTGGTCTAATCTTGAAAAGTAAATTCTGACATTTCTGAACCTGCCTTTGTCTGTTAATTTGCAACATTGGTGTAAATAATACTATCAATTGTATGGGGAGCCCAGTCCAACCTTCTCATCCTTCTGACTTTATGAAAACCAACAATCCTACTCAAGCATTACATTTTTTTTCTGAGTAAATGCAGAACAGCAGAAGGTCTATTTTCAAGATTAAGGATAAATGTGCTAAATGCAAAGTATTTGTGTTTGTATGTGAAATAGTCATGTGCCTCATGTTTATTTGCCCATGCTGTAGAAAGATTCAGGATTTCTGGTGATCAGCTCCTTCAAACTCTGTAGGAGTTCCTCTGGATAAGACAGCATTTCTGTACAGGTAACATGCTCCTCCTAGACATAGGTTTGATTTGCAGGCCTTGAGACTCTAAAATGTTAATGTTCTTCAGTATGGTAGTAAAAAAGTAGACACAATGTTTAGATATTATAGCTATAGTATAAGATAAATCAGTGCTATTACAGCCTGCACTCTCTGTAAAAGGACCACTACAGTTGGATTTTTGTTGATTCAACTATATAATCTCATAGTTTCAAGCAGAAAAGCAATTCCAGCAGGTTTGGAGAGGGAAGAACATATTCTTCCTCTGTTCCCCAATGGCAAAGACCTCCAAGAGGTTTGGCCACAGAACCCCAGATGTGGTCTCCCAAGCGCTAAATAGAGATGTTGAATCACTCCCTGGACTTGCTGGCTTTACTTCTCCTTCGGTGGTGAGAACAGCATCACCACAAGACACGGTGGAAGACTGTAGTCCTTACTCAGAGCACTCATATCTCTGAACACAGCCCCTGGTGGAGGAAGCTTTCCCACCTGCACAGGGACAGCTGGGATTTAACACTGAATCTACAAGAAGTACATCTTCTGCCCTTGACAGAGTAAACTATTTTTTTTTACTAGTGGTTACTTACATACTAAGGACTCTCTTTCTTGCCATTAACCAAGTGTGACAACCAATCTCATTGTGATCTTAGAGACATCAAAGCACTTTAGAATGATGTACATATACAAGCGGCTGGAATAAATTCTCTCACTTTAGTGGTGCAAATTAGAAGTAAATCTCATTTCAAAGGAGTTACCAGATATATATATTAACCAGCAGACTACAAATGAAGAAAATTGTTACTTATTTCTGCATGATTGTGCATTTTTAGCTGCTTCAAGTTCCCTCATTTTTTCCCTGCTCAGTTTCATGTGTATAACACTTCAAGAAGATTTTTTGTAGAATAAAACTGTCAAGAAGAACAAAAATGTCAATAATATTCAAAGCAATTATTCCAATTAATCACAAGAAATTGTTTTTTAAATACTTGTAAGTGAGGCTAAATGACAAAATTATAAATTTGCTAGAACTTGGAATTAAAGTTAAGAAAGCTGGTGACAGTAATTATATGGAAACACAATGATTAAGTGAATGTATTAGGGCACTCAATACCCATAAAAGTCATTTATTTAGAGAATGATTATGTTTATATCATCCCTAAAGCCAACAGAGATAAATTATTATGAAACAGTGAATGGAATCATATCAAAGACCACACAGTTTAAAAAGCTGTTAAATGACACTGTGGTACTTAGTTGGTACAAACTGTTGTAATTTCACTCAAGTCAGACCTTTTTCAGTACTTTTATACACCTCCCCACTATATGTGCAATCATTTACATCCTTAAAATGTTCTGAAGTGCATGAGAAAAGAAAGTAATTGAGGACAAGGCAACTCTATGCCATTTTAATTGTTAAATGGCAGGATATTTCAATACATTTGTGTAGTCTATTACTGCATAAAACCTATTTAAATAATTAGTAGTATCACGTGTGTATACATACATATGTGCTTGTGTGTTTACAAATAATACTTTCTTATAATGCCAGATTTTCCTATTCCTAACTCATAAAACAATTAAAACTTTTAACTAAAAACATTCTCAAGGTAACATTTTGACAAGCATCTCAGTATCAGACACCATGCATAAAAAAGATTAAGAATATTATATTGCTAAATTACCATTTTAATTCTTTCTAGTAAAACAAATTCAGTTGCATAAACTAAAAGCCTACTTCTAAAAGAAATAAAGATTTGTCAAAAGAGGCTGGCTGAAAATCATTACTCCAAGGCAGCTCACATGAGATGCCACAGACCTGGGGAACTCCCAATTTGATATTAAGATCACAAGCATCCTGACAATACTCAGTTCCTTGTTTCTAATAGAGACACTGTTGGATTGGCTCAAAATAGGCATCTTTTTTCAAAACAGACATCTTGTGTTAAGAAATCTTGCACCCTAGACTACATCTCCTCAGTGACAGTCAGCACACACACAAGCTTAGGTCCTTCTCAGTTAATGGTTAGCACGCTCTCTTGCCTGCTTTGGTCTACACCAGCTACCACCCTTCTAGAGAGTTCTCCATCACAGTCCAGAGGGTAGCGCGAAGTGTGCTGGTCCCTGTAGGTTAAAGAGAAGAGGGCACCCTGGGCCTTGTTCTGGGCTGGGGGGCTTACTTTGAGGGGAGAGAAGTAGAATAGGAAGAGGAGAAGTCAACTCTATGGAAAACCACCTCACTGTGCCCTTTCCCTGAGGGGCAGAGGACAAGCTACCACCTGGTTTATGAGCTGGGACAGAGATACCCTTTGTACATCCTACCAAGGAGTCAGAGCAGGAGAAGAGAAAGAGCTGTGATATATGGGCTCTGTTAGGGACACCTAGCCATTCCTCAGGAGACTTTGCTGCAGGGTGCAGTGACAACAGAGTCCAGAAGAGCCTGGACCCACCAAGTTCATCCACCAGAGTGCAGCCTGGAAACTGTGGTCTGTTAACACTGTTTTCTGGTCTGTTTTCTGACTCAGAAAAAATTCAGCATGCATATACAATTTATAGGAAAGGTTAACATATCCATAATTTTCTGCATTATTTCCAAAAGTATTTTTAAATATTGATTTGTTTCATTTACCTAGAAAGTTCCAGAGGAGACTGGAAAGGAAGAGCTTGCTAGGGTGATTTTCTGTGCCAGCAAAGAAAACCTAACTATATGTCTAGGCATAGAAGTTGGATGCCTGATTTTATGGCGTATGTTAGACACAGTTTTGGGGGCTGGAGAGCTGTACTGAAGTGGTATTAAATATACTCAGTTATCACAGACTACATCTGAAACACACTCTTCTATTTCATTAAAAAGCTCTCTTCCAATAGCCTTTCTAATTAGTATGAGCCAGCACAACCTGTCAAGGAAAGATCGCAGTATGCAATAGAGTATGCATACGACCACATTCAAGAAGCAAGATTGAATTGATCAGTCAAGCATTGTGCTGGCATAAAACTGGAAGGCCTCTATTGCTTTTCCAGAACTATTTTGATTTGAGGTTCAATAGAAAAGCTGAATGATGAATAGTAAGCAGAGATTTCTCACCACATGACTAGATGAGTCGTAAGTAAATTATAGAACCTGCAGTCACTGTGTGTGCTAGTGAGAATTAAAATGTTAATTGGGTTTAATGTGTCAATAATTGAACAGATGACTCAATATAGAGATTTTATTTATATGCTGGAACATCTGTGTATGTGACAAAAGAGCTTCTTTTCATCTAAGGCTGTACTGTGCTTCTTCAGCCAGTTCTATACTTTAGAAGGAAAAGTCATCCCCCAAATTCTGATGCATAGGTAAGAACCAAAGGACTTCTACCAAAGCAAGTCCCCCACAGTGCTTGTTGAGTCCAAAAAAATACATCCTTCAGCACCCATAGCAGCCCATTTACCAAATACCTGAGCTCTTGACCCACACCCTAACCAAATAACAACGAAGAAGTGTGTGAATAAGTAATTTTAACATCATATTCACACAGGTAAAATTACCAATGGACACCTCATTGAAGAGATTCAAACCATGATAGATTTACAGCAGTTGGAAGACATCTCAAGTCTCAAGTGCCAATGCTCGAACATACATACTCGCTTCTCTGTACTAGAGTCAACTGCTCATGTCGTGAGGAAGATGCCTGTGTCTGGTACATGCAGATTCACCCAGTATCATAGCAAGAGTAGACAAATTAGACATTTCTGCATGCCAACTATAGAGTAATTATAAAAGTACTTACATATCTGGTTTCACGTCCAGCTGCTCTCTGCAGTGTTGTTGATACCTTGTACAAAAATTGAGAGCAGAGAGTTACTCTGAGAGATTTTCATTATTATGACAAAATTCAAGAAAACTTCAGTTTTCCAGAAAGATTCATGAGATGCATGAGAATAAGGTATGTAAGTTTTGCTTGATATGTTTGTTGTAGAAAATACAATTTCATTTTTCATTATTAATGCTCTAAAACATTGATCACACTCCATTAAAGCTGACCTCTACATTATCTCTGAGAAATCTCATAACAAAATTATTATTAGTAGACAGCAGCAGGTGTGGTTGCCTCACAGAATCACAGAATCACAGAATCCTAGGGGTTGGAAGGGACCTCAAGAGATCATCTAGTCCAACCCCCCTGCCAGAGCAGGGTCACCTACAGTACATCACACAGGAACACATCCAGGCGGGTTTTGAATGTCTCCAGTGAAGGAGACTCCACAACCTCTCTGGGCAGCCTGTTCCAGTGCTCCATCACTTGCACAGTGAAAAAGTTCTTCCTGATATTCACATGGAACCTCCTGTGCTCCAGTTTGCAACCATTGCCCCTTGTCCTGTCATCAGTCATCACTGAAAAAAGCTTTGCTCCTTCACCCTGACACTCACCCTTTACATATTTGTAAACATGGATGAGGTCACCCCTCAGTCTCCTCTTCTCCAAGCTAAAGAGACCCAGCTCCCTCAGCCTTTCCTCATAAGGGAGATGTTCCACTCCCTTCATCATCTTTGTGGCTCTGCGCTGGACTCTCTCAAGCAGTTCCCTGTCCTTCTTGAACTGTGGGGCCCAGAACTGGACACAATACTCCAAGTGTGGCCTCACCAAGGCAGAATAGAGGGGGAGGAGAACCTCTCTTGACCTACTAACCACCCCCCTTCTAATGCACCCCAGGATGCCATTGGCCTTCTTGGCCACAAGGGCACATTGCTGGCTCATGGTCATTTTCGTGTCCACCAGGACCCCCAGGTCCCTTTCTCCTACACTGCTCCCCAGCAGGTCAGCCCCCAGCCTGTACTGGTGCATGGTGTTGTTCTTCCCCAGATGCAAAACTCTGCACTTGCCCTTGTTGAATTTCATTAAGTTTCTTCCCGCCCAACTCTCCAGCCTAACTTAGATTTGCTCCCAAAATGACCTAAAACATCCTCTTTCCATTTTCTCATTTGCAAGAACTTGCTTTTATCTGACTTAAGGCATTTACTTAGAATATACACTCTTTTCCTTCCTGTGTATGATTGTCTTTTACCTTCAGTTTAAGCACTTTACTCTCTCATTCTGAGGTCTTCATGACCTTTAGCTTAGTCCTTGTGTTGCATCCTGTTAAATTCACCTTTTGCCCTTTTTATTTGGTTTCATGACTGCTAACTGATGTCTTCCTTAGGTCAAGGCTCAAATATCAGTTGCCCAAAGAAGTAGGTTTTGGATGCTAGACCACAAAAGTCCAACTTAATGTTAACATTCCAACCACTTTGGATTCAGTGCAGGCATTGGAAAACATTTCCTCAATAACTGTCTCTGCCTGCTTTGTCAGCTGCTATCTTGTTTCCATCTTTCAGTTGCCTGATTCACCACTGCATGCTGGTTAACAGAAGGAATTTCAAAAATGAAAATTTAATTTGTAGTGTATATTGAATATACCCACTCAGGAATGCTGGTTCTGTGCCCTGTTTTTACACGGTGGACTGGACACTGTGCAGGATATTTTGAATGCATTAACATTTTGATGTTTTCCTCCACTAAAAATTCCTTTCCTCTTGTTTCCAGTGGGATTTCTGCAATTTTCACTTTCCTATAGCTACTAATACTAACTTAAATTTACCTGGGGCAAACTGAATACAGGACCCTCCTCCCTTGTTCATTTATCTTTTTGAACGCACAAGGTATTCCAATATAATGTAGTGAAACCAGATGTTTAACACCAGCATAGAAAGTTATTCTTGCCTCTCACTAGCTGTTTCTGAGTTATCCAGAGTAAAGGGATATAACAGACATCCCCCCCCTCTGGTGGGCCACGGTTGAAAGGAAATCGGCACTTAAGACCAAGTCTATGTATTCATTTAATTATCCCATTATTTTAAAACCAATAATGAATACAAAAAATATTTGTTCTGAAAGATGTTTCCAACTGAAGCTAGAGACATTGGCTCCTCTGTAGCAAGGGCCCATAGGTGAGATGAAATATGGGAGACAGACAGAGACCCTGCAGTTTGGAAGACAAGGTGTGAAGGATTTCTTTTTTGTGGATCCTAGCCTCTGAAAATTTAATAAACATCTTCTCTTTCACAATATAACTTCTGACTTCAGGAAAGCATCCTGCAACAGACCGCACTGACTCCAGGGCTACAGTTCTGTCCTTTCATGTCTTTCAAATAACCAGACAATTCTACTGAAGTCACAGCTCTTAAATGAAGCTTTCTGTTGCCATAGGCTTTACTGTTGTGATTTTGTTTGCTTTATGTCTACCTGGAAATAGCATTTGGGCTTATTTACCTACCTTGCCAGCATCTGACTCCATGTTCATCTGTAGGAAACTTGGAGAAGATTCACATCGGCGCTGGAAAAGGATTTTCAACAGAGAACAGACTTATTAATGGCAAGAGACAAAAGTAAAGATAAAAAGTCAATCCCACATACTGATGGGTTACCATAGTCAATGGGTCCTGCAGGACCTGATCAATGGCAGCACATAGCTCTTCTGTTTGTTGTCTGAGCTGGGCAGGGGAGCACATCTGAAAAAGGAGGACACAGCACTCAGTTAACCTTTACTTTTCGTTTTCAAATAGAGATTTGAAAGAGATATAAGAGCATTACCTCTGAATGCGTGTCCAAAGTGCCTTCAGTCACACTAGCAGTCTTGGCTGGCTCTTCTAATGCCTGCAATTCAAAAGATTTCAGTGTGATACTGAACTCAAAATTTAAAACAAGTAAACATATACTTTTTACAATACTGTGTTTCCAAAAGTGGCACTCTTCATTTCACCATGGAAAGATGTGAAAAGAATAAATTACAGGCATAGTAGGGTTCTTCAGGTTAGCAACTTCTTATTCTGAATTGGAGGTGGGAGTTTACAGAGGGGGAGAGGGCTAGATGAATTTTCTCTACTTCTATAGATCAGAAACTCTCTGTTTCTGATCAGGTTTAAATTGTCTTCTCCTTAGGTTTAAATTGTCTTCTCCTTCAACAACTCCCACCCCTTCTTCACAGTGAATATACTGCAACAAATGTGCCACAGAGGGGTCAGGGGGCTGCCTGCCGCACACCATCAGTGCTTACAGCCACCAGCTGCAAGCAGGTGGACAAGGCAGGGGTCCAAGCACACAGAAGGCCCTTTTTTCTCCAGTAGACGTTTTCTTTAAAAAGTGCCTGCTGTTTAAAGATGGTGTTTCCACATTGCAGCAAAAACAGTGCTCAACATTTTTGGATTTTAACCAAAAATCGGAGTTGTATGGAGCAAAATATGTGCTATACATATGTGATATTACACTAAGCCACAGCTGGTCCAAGCAGGTATGCAATCTCTCGAAAACCAAACACAAGCTTCTTATACTTCCTGCTTTCCTACCCCCATACTTGCAGCAGATTTGAGAACAGTGGGAATCACTTTATCAAGAACCTTTATCAAGAAACTAACAAAATACCCTCAAAAGCCAAAATCCAGTGCTCAGCTCCCTTTTCATCTTCATCCAGAGTCTGCAAGACACACTCTCACCATCACCCATTTTTGCTTTGAAGTGATTTTCAAATAGACTCTGTGCCAAGATCAAATAATATTTTGGAAGCCTGATGATGCATGAAGCTGGACTACAGGGGAGGATCTGAAGGGCTTGTGGATTTTTTGTTTAAAACATTACTTTTTTTTGAACTTTCATTTTGCTAGTTATTTGCAAAAAAAATAAAAGATAATAAGAGGAAAAAAGAGCATTCCTGTAAAACACTTTTTCATGCACGTGGGATGCTGTGGGAATGGGCTGATCCCAGTGGATATCAGGGTTGCCAGACACAGAAGACATATGTTGAACTGAGAGGAAAATGGCAGAATCTTTAAAAAAAAATTAATAAAATAAGCATATGCTTAAGTAATTATTTCTGAGTTTAATTTTGCTGAGTCTAGTTGGTTTTTTCCTCCTTGCCCAGCTACTGGCAGCATACTTTTATGTATGCAGAACTGAAGAGTTAATTACAATTTACCTTCTATATTATTTTAATACCATCCACAAATGATTGAAGGCTCTGCAGAGAGATATGAACAGACTGGATCAATGGGCAGAGGCCAATGGGATGAGGTTCAATAAGGCCAAGTGCCAGGTCCTGCACTTGGGTCACAACAACCCCAGGCACCGCTANCGGCACTGGTGAGTCCTCACCTCGAGTGCTGTGTTCAGTTTTGGGCCCCTCACTTCAAAAAAGACATTGGGATGCTGGAGCATGTCCAGAGAAAGGCAACAGAGCTGGTGAAGGGACTGGAAAACATGTCTTATGGGGAATGACTGAGGGAGCTGGGGTTGTTCAGTCTGGAGAAGGGGAGGCTCAGAGGGGACCTCATTGCTCTCTACAATTCTCTGAAAGGAGGTTGGAGTGAGGTGGGGGTTGGTCTATTCTGCCTTGCCCATAGAGAAATCACAACAGGAAACAGCTTTAAATTGCAACAGGGGAGATTCAGATTGGACATTAGAACAAATTTTTTCACTGTAAAGGTGAATAGGTATTGGAATAGGTTGCCCTAGCAGGTGGTGGAGTCACCGTCCCTGGAAGTGTTCAAGAGGCATCTGGATGTGGTGCTGGGTGATATGGTTTAGTGGTGATGTATGTAGGCGCTTGGACTGAATGATCTTGAAGGTCTCTTTCAACCTTGATGATTCTATGATTCTGTGATTCTATGATCCTGCGCAGAAGAACATTTATGGAAGACCATATCTTCTATCAGAGAGTACAGTAAGAAAACATGAAGAGTAGTTTCTTTCCAAACACATTTCTTCCCTCCCCTCCAGCTCTAGACAAACCTGTTTGTCTTAGGGGAGTTGTCGTTAAAAGAGAAAAAAGTAAAAGAATTCTTATTTTTGACATACAGAAACTAGTTTAATCTTATCCCAAGACAGAGATGAAAAGAAACACAGTCTTTCTCATCTCTGCTATCTCATCACTGTTATCCAGCTTATATTCAACAGTCTTGTAGAGGAGGTCTCAGCACCACACTGAAGTACCATGTCCCTGGTTCAGCTTCAGCTTAGATTACATCCTCCTGGTAAACACAAAATTAAGTGATAAAATTAAGTAGAAGAGTCATTTCAGTACCCATTGGATCCAGGATTGCCTTGTAGGGAGATGACAGGTCTGAATGTGAGAAGAAATATTAATCAGTCATGGGGTTAGAATGGAGAAATTGCTACGCTTCTCAAATCTATAGAATAATGAACATAATAAAGCAACTATTAGGAAAAAGTACCTGTTTCTGTTTCATATTCACTTCACCAGAGTAGTGGGAGAGAGTGAACACAGTCAAGGGTAAGAAACAACTACCCAGAAGATACTGAGGAACCTCCCTAGAGGAACTACAGCAACATCCACAAGTCTCTGTTCAGAACCAAGACTCTGGATAATTTAAGCACCAAACATCCATCAGCTTCAGAAGTTTGGTACCCAAATATCTTTGCATTTCGGAGCCTTCACTGACTAAAGAACTCATGTGAGCACAGCACCAAGGCCTGTGTACTTCACAGTCCCCCTGAGACATAGCCATCATGCAAGAGCCATTCTAGAGAAGGCTCCTCCCTTTTTGAACCTTTGAGGAAGGAAAGTTTTAATCTTCAAAGTGACCCATCTAGTTTCTTTCACTGTTGTTTTATCTTTTTCTTTTCTTTTCTATTTGAACAGCTAGAGTCCTCCAAAGAAACAGAAGAAACAAAGAGAATTAGATTTTAGGCATCTCCATCATCTCTACAAATAAAAAAGGTTCTGTTTAATTTGTTGCTAGCTTTTTAAAATACAACTCAATTTTATTTTTTTTTACATTTTTGCATTAAAAAAAAGTGGGATGAAAAAAGTACAACTAGTGTTTCTGAACTCATTACTAGAGTTATCATGCAATAATGTTATGATTAATTTAAAGCATTAGTGCTATCTAAAATACTGTTGATTAGCACTAACAACAGTATTCAAGCTTTTCATTTCTTATGCTGAAGGTCTAACAACATCAAAAGCGGAATATTCCTATTTAGGTACTAATTGTTTTTTTATTACATATGAAAAACAATAGTGGGAATACATTAGTGACAGAATTTAAATGTTCAGATGAAATAACCAGTTGCTGAACTGCTAATTTTTTTCCATTCAAAGGGAAATTTTAAGGGTGTGATGCATATATGTCATTGACATCAGTGATCACTACAACCTTTCTGTCCTCTTTCCCTCAAGCTATTTTATTACTAAAGCAGTATCAGAGCTGAAAGGATACTGGTACATGATCGGAACAGGATATCTAATATTTTGTTAGAAGAATTAAAGGTCTTGGCAACATATAGGAAATATAGAACATTGTTTCATCCACAAATGAACCACATGCATTGTACATTCTCTCTGCATAATGGACCTTCACATTCCGTAAGTTCCTTTAACTTATTCCTTGAAGATCCTGAGGGATGATGCTGAAAAGACATGACTACCTTTTTTTTTCCTATTTTCTTTTTTTCCTCCACATGGAGAATGTACTGCAATTCTGGCAGTCTGCTGTACAAGGACTGGAATGGAATGGGATGGAATGGAATGGAATTACCAGGTCCTTGGAGTTTTCCTAGAAGTATGATAACATATGGAAAGATTGTTTTAGACTGTCTTAAAGTTAGCCAAATTGCATTGTGACATTGTGACAAGAGAAAAAGTGAAGAACAGCCTTAAACAGACAAATTCCATAATCTAAAATATTTATTCTTTAAGACAGAACATTTTTTCTACATATATTTAAGATTGAAATTATAGTTCTCTACTTGTAATTAGTTAATAAATACAAGCCAGATAAGTTAATAGTGCTTCCATTTGCACCTCTTCCATCCATAGCCAGTTATACCTCATGATTTTCAAAGACTAGGTAAGTGTGAGAAAAGCCTTGACTGTGAAGCTGGTGTGCTTCATGGCACACCCCATCATTCTGGTTTCATCTCAGGCCAGACTGGGGGAAGTTTGAGCAGAACATTTGCAGCATCTTCCCCTCCCTTTCCCCCACCCCTGATCTGTATGCCCAGGTTTCCTTTCTGCCAAAATGATGTCCAGATAAGGGAAGGTCATCCCAATCAGCATGCAGAGAGAATGTGTATCTGGACAAACAAAGCAAAGCCAAATTTCCTTGCATAGACCTTGCTGTAGACCAAGGAGCACTGAATTGTTCAGAGAATACTTTTTTTGTTTGTAATTCCAAGATGTCCAACAGAATCTTTGGATTACATCTCAAATATGACTTAATTCTGAAGGTGAAGTAGGATCTCGTTTAAGAGACTGCTTACTTAAAGTTAAGAATTATTAACTATATACTTTAAGTGAAATTTTTTTATATATATTTGATAAATAAAATCTCTAAATAATAGATGCACTACTTTTTAAACACTACCTGATTAGGAATGGAATTTTGAATTAGATTGTGACCACTTCTATGCAACTGCAGAACATATACAAGAGTGAATGTCAGTAGAGGGGTGACTCACTGACTCAACATTAATAAGGCCAGAAGAAGCCACAATGATCACCTAGTCTGACCATTTTTAAAACCACAGAACTGCCTGGAATCATTGTATGAAGTGCCAGAAAAGTGTCCTGTTTGGATTTTTCAATTTGTGTGAGAGCACATTTCAGTTCCCAGAATTTTTTTCTAATGGTTAATCAATTCTTTCTGTTAAACTTTTGCCTTATATCTGCATTATACTTGTCCAGCTTCCTCTTTTAGTGGGTGGATCCTATCATCTGCTGGACTGAAGAGTTCATTATCATGACCTGTAGACCTGTTTCATCACTATGAATCTGTGTAGCTATGGTTGCATTGCTGATGGCCATGGTGATCACCATGGTGGTTATCACCACCTCATTCTCACCATCTCTGCTCTCCTTGCTCAGGCACTGTGGAGCTGTATCCTTGCTGGTGAGGACACTGTCCTGCCAGCCTTGCTTTCACCCTGGCTCCCGGTTCACCTTCCCTGGGGACCAGCCTGCTCTTGCTGCTCCATGACAGAGCCTGACCATGCTGAGGATAAGCCTTTTTTTGTTCTTCTGGCTGTGAAGAAAATTACAGCCCAGTCTTCCAAGAGATATCCTGTACCTGGCTCTTTCTGAGCAGAGCACAGGTGATGTGAGGAACATCAGGTTCATCCAAACTCAAACAGCTGGCAGGCATGCCAGTTAAGAGATTTGATGAAATTAAGCCACTTCTGGGGTTGCCAAAGTACAAACATATATAGTCAATAAGCCTTTTCTTTGCTGTTAATGAGCAAAGATCGAACAATTTATTTTGTGTAAGAGTACTAGAGGATAAGAACGTGTTCTAGAAAAGCCATTAAGATGATGATAGACTAGTGGTTTCATAAGAATAAGTTGAAAAATCCTGGCTGAAATTAAAGCATCTACACACACTTAAAAAAAAAATTACTTGAGAAAGAAAGTTAGATACAAGGAGACAATTTAGAGGCGGATAAAGCATTGTACCTTACATGACGTATCAATGGCAGTTTTCTAGCATGGGATCTAGTTAATACTGCACATGAATTGCCACTAGGATCACCCACATCACAGTTCTGACTAATCACATTTCTCATGACCACCCAAATTAAGTAATATTAGAATCTTAATATTAAATAATAATAATAATAAAGTAATATTAGAAACTTAATGAGACTTAATTAGAAACTTAATGAAATTCAACAAAGGGCAAGTGTTGATGAAATTCAACAAGGGCAAGTGCAGAGTTTTGCATCTGGGGAAGAACA
>VZRW01002716.1:60855-80178 GCA_013398125.1 Aegotheles bennettii
AGCTGGGTCTCTTTAGCTTGGAGAAAAGGAGACTGAGGGGTGAGTGTCAGGACGATGGAGCAAAGCT
This sequence comes from Aegotheles bennettii, assembly GCA_013398125.1. NCBI lineage: Eukaryota > Metazoa > Chordata > Aves > Caprimulgiformes > Aegothelidae > Aegotheles > Aegotheles bennettii. The sequence continues at coordinate 60,923 of VZRW01002716.1, forward strand.
TTTTTCAGTAATGACCAATGATAGGACAAGGGGCAATGGATGCAAACTGGAGCACAGGAGGTTCCATGTGAATATCAGGAAGAACTTCTTTACTGTGAGAGTGACAGAGCACTGGAACAGGCTGCCCAGAGAGGTTGTGGAGTCTCCTTCACTGGAGATATTCAAAACCCGCCTGGATGCGTTCCTATGTGATGTACTCTAGGTGACCCTGCTCTGGCAGGGGGGTTGGACTAGATGATCTTTCGAGGTCCCTTCCAACCCCTAGAATTCTGTGATTCTGTGATTCTGTAGTATTATTACTCACACAGTTGAAAAAGTTGAATTCTGAGAATATGCATTCCTGGTTCAATTACATAGCAAAACCATTTTTTTAGCCCTTTAGACAGATGATGCATACCTAATCATGCATTCAGCTCAGTAATATCTGTGCCTTGCAGATATTATGTGCCTTTCTTCCTTAAAAAGAAAAAAGCCACTCAAAAACCACTTTTCTACATAACTATTATCTTAATAAAACATCACTTACATAGTTAAAATCTTATTGTCTTGTATGTCTCTCTTTTTAATCCAGTGCATAAAATGCATTCCATAAAACAGAATCAACATTATTACTGTCATTGAGGTACGATGTGACATGAGTTCCTCCTCGGTTCCCTCCCCCACATTTTTGAGGAGAATACTTGTATATTAGGGCCTGGTATAATGAAGCCTGTTGTGTCCTTATGACTCCTGCATGCTTCTTTAAGAGCCATACTCCAAATGCATGTCAGCTAGCACCACAGGAATAGCTCAGAAGTACTGTAACTAGCTAGTGGTATGGATCAATAGGAAGTTACTGTCCATAATTCCCAAGATAAGAGAAAGCATGTAGTGAGTCCATGCTGAAACATACAGTTTATAAAGTAAATTAGTCAAGAGCCTCTCCTGAAGGCAAATCCTGTAGCAGAAAATTGATTTCTTATTAGTTTCACATGACTGTGCTTTCACTACTGAAAGATACACCAAAAGCTAGCATTTTCAATAAAGCAGTGGATATCTAAACACAGATATATTTTGAGTCACTACTTTTTGTACAGATAGTAGCATTAGATTGCACAATTCAGTTTTATGTACTGGGGATAAGTAGCATACAGCTTGTGAGTCAGTGCCCCAGAGAACATCAACAAGAACATCAAAGGGAATCCCCTTCCAAAAAAGTGCAGTCGGATGGCTGACATTATCCCACTAGATCACAGCAGGAATGTGTTCTCAAAGTGAATACTCCGCTCGAACTCACCTACCTGACTTGGTTTGTAGAGCAGCACAGTCCTTAGAGTGCAGAAATTGAGTGCCCTTACAGTCAACTCTGAAGTAGCACTTCAGGAGTCCACCACATGCTTCCAGTCACTAACAGGCACTCCACCCAAACAAAACCCTCCCAAAATACATTCCGTAGGGGTGTAGGATCCCCTGCATCAGCTATTTACCTCTACTGAAGCATTTCTATTGGACCACATTGCATGCTAATTCAGACATAGCCTTTGTCAGTGCATTCAAGATTCAAAAGAAAGAAATGTCCCTTTTTTGAAAAAAAAATCTTATTTATAGCAGTTAACCGATAACTACTATTTCAAGGACAAAATTATCATCTTCAAAATATTTACACAGTTAAGTTCACCCTTTCTGATGTCTTCAGGCTCTGCAGACTCCTAGTGTAATCAACTGAGCTGTGTATGTGAGCACCTATTTGAATGTGTAGCTAGGAATGCTTAATCTTACAGAAATTAATCAGAGGCTAAGTTCCTGAACATAGAAAATTTTTTCCGATAAAGCTACAAACTGGATGTCAAAGTGAGCATGCCTTTAAACATTGAAGACACTTAGCTTATTGCTCATTGTAGTAAATTTTTGTTAAATTTAGTGGGCCATTCTTTTGTGCAAAACTAACTTGGGAAAAAAAATAAAAATAAACATTGATGGGTACTTTAAATGCTTCATGCAAAATTGAAATTTTCAATTGACTTCCAAAGATGCATTATCTAAATAAGTACTATACAACCCAGTCTTTGTTGGCTGTGTCTTTGGTAGTAAATAAATGTACTAAAGACCATTCTTTGGATCTATCATCCTGCCCTACAGAACAGGATCGTTACCCCAAACTATGTACTGAGAACAGATCCCTGGCCCATGTGAACCATTGAAGTGCTGAGGGAGGTTAGTTGGGAGAACAGTAGTTAACAGAGGCCAGTGCAATGGCCAGGACCATTCTCACAGTTTAACAATACAGCTGGTCAAATTTGCCTATCTCGGGATGTTAAATTTACTAGTATAAGCACAGTCATTGAATAACCATTAACTGATCAAGACCTACTGATTGGTAGGTCCCAGAATAGCAGTGCTCCAGACACTATCTAATAACGAAAAACAGACTTTGAGATCTTGCCATAAATGGCAACTCCCTTAAGACAGGTTTTTTTACAGTGGATTTATTTGCAGAAATTCAGATTAGTGAGGCTTTGATCTTCAGTGGAAAGTGGCTGACCCTGAAAAATGGTTGGAATTATAATCCCTAGTAGTTAGTTCCCAGAGTTTACATTCTGCAATATCTCCCGCAGTAATGAATATGAACATAAAGTTGAATGGTCTCAAATATACAATGCAATTCCCATGTCGTTGAGCAAACACTAACCTTCTGTTCCATAAGTAATGTGTTTGTAGGGATTGCTGCAAATGCCTTGTAGCTTGTCTTGATCTTGTACTGTTAAAAGGGTAAAACAGAAAACAGGAAAAAGAAGTAAAAGAGAGTGGAAGAGGGAGAGGGAGAAAGAGGGAAGAGAAGGGAGAGGTACGACAGAATGAAAGATGATTCCAATTGTCTTGCAGACACGTTGCATCAATACAATGCTTACGTATTACCTACGAAAGCTATTTTAAAAAAAAATAATCTACTGTTTCTTTTAAGATTTTAAAAGACTGTAGCGTACACCTTTTGCTTTTAGGAATGAAGTAGGATGAAGAGAATTCCCTATATCAGCTTATAACTTCCAAAGTGATCTTGACAACTTTCTGCTGACTACTATCCTTAAATGAGTAACAAGAGAGGCTGTGAGCTTTTTCCAAGTCTGCCTGTGATTTGATATGATAATGCACAGCTACTTCTGCCAATACATGCACCTCAACAACTGCTGCTGTGTGTTGTGATCCTGGACCACAAAGTCAGAGCGATTTCTATGATTTGCTTTAATGAGACTGATTAGGATCCTTAAATGTTGAATTACTTGACTGAGTGGATAGATCATTTAAGTCATGTCACAGCTTTTCATCTCGTGAATAAGTAACTCTACCACCCAAACAAATATTTCAAAAAAAGTATAGGAGCTTTCACACTCTAACCAAACATACAAAACTGACAACCCATACAAAAAGGTGTTTGGGTACAAAAATTCTAAAACGAACCTTAAAAATTATGGCTTTTAAACAATTTAAATTTTAAACTATATTAGATTGCCCAGTTATTTTTAACTCTTTAGAAACCATAATTTTGACATTTTCTTTGCAATTATGGAGGCTGAATTCAGTAATTTTTAAATGTTTGACAAGATTCTTCTATACATATATGAGTTCAAGACCTAGGATCTTAATGACATGACTGCTGGAATTTTATTTTTTTTAAGAGTTAAATAGGGATTTGTTACATTTTTCCCTTTTCAGCAATACACTAATAAAAAAAAATCATAAATTCACACAATAATAGAGTTTTAAGTTATTGATTGATTATTTCTGTGATAGTCACCTAGAAATAGTTACTTGTGATCATTTCAGGTTTTTTAATGTACTGTTGTCTGCAGTGATGAATACTGGTGAATATGAGATAACAGGCTGAGCAACATGCTGTACTTTGAGTCATTCTTTTGTCACTTTTTTCTTTCTTTATATCTAATAAAAGTGTCAATAACAGCAGAGGAGCCAAAATTTTAATTCAGATAAGAGAAATTTAAATAATCTTCACACCTTTCTTGAGATATTGTAGGACACTGTCTTTTAATTTTTTCTATACATAATATTATGTTGGTTTTCAACTTTACTCATGTTTCTTCATCAGAAGTTGGAGAATAACAGACATTCAAGAAGTCAATAATCATAATAATCATACGAATGAGCAGTCTGACAAAGCAGATGAATGCACATGCTGGAAGTGGAGTTGTTTTTCTTTTCTTTTTTTTTCTTAAGGAGGAAGGATTTTATATGAGATTTAGTGGTTCTAATTTGCATGTCTACCATTTAGGTGTTTTGGTCAAAACTAATGCCTTTTATAGTCATATGCATTTCTACAGGATAATTTGTCTCATCCCAAAATAGGCACCTAGAAAGGTAAAGTAAAATAATCCTGTAAGTACACCATATTCTTTTCATTAGCTATAACAGAACTACCCAAGTTGTGCTTGGACATCTAACTTTCAAATGTCAAGAGTCATGTGAGTTGAATCCTGCCCTTTGAACATTTAGACAGCAACACTCCATATGAACATGTGTAGGTTCATATATATATATATATATGTTTATGTATATTCAAAATCTGTATGCAGGTAAGACATCAAATACTGGGCACTGAAGTAAGATCGAAGACCAAAATTCCAACTATTAAAATTGGCATATCCACAAAATATACCCTTGTTTGATTATAACTGATACTCAATCAAGAAAACTACATAATGGAACATGTAAATGAAATGCAATGTCTTCATTGGCTCATGGGCTTTTACATATGATGGTCATCGTATATGATGAGAGTACTGTGACCACTCTAAAGTTAGTTGCACTGTTATATGAACTAAATAAAGACATAGCAGACTGTTAGAATGTAAAAGTTTCTATACTGCTTTAGTGCACTTTATCACTTCCAGATACTGTAGAACCTGTCAGCACTGTGTTATTGTCACAGTGTCTGAGATGAGTGGAAAGTCTTTAATTCGGTTTCTTGTCTGTATGAATATGTTTCTTGACACATTAAGTTTACATTACTTAAAATTATTCTTCAATGCCTAAATTAATTTAATAATCTGGTTCATAGGAATCTAGCAGTATTTTTAAATAGCCACGGACAATTAGGTCTGCCAGCCTGCAACAGGGTCCAGTCAGAAACAAACCAATTCCAATATCAAAGCTCCTGTAAATATCAGCCTGGGGAGTTTCAGGGAAAATATCCTACTTATCTTGCTGAATGATCACATAGGGCACCCACAGGGCATTACAAGGCATGCTAGATACATATCTAAAGACCTACAATCAGCAACTGAACATGTGAGTGTAGAGCTCCTCATGAGTAACCTTTCCTGCTTTGTGGTGGGTTTTGCAGCTGTGTTGAGCTCTGTGTTGCTACAGTTAGTTTGTCCCCCAGCTGTTTTAGGTAGATTTACCTGCATTGCTGTGCTACATTCAAACAGGAGAAATCAAAGCATATGTAGGAATGATACCCCATGAAACAAACACAAGAGTTTTCAAACAACAGCCAGAAGTTTTTACTCTATTCTGTTCCTGCAGTATCAGCAATTTTATCTGTCTCTCCTCCATCCTACTGTTCATTTTGCTATATTAGGTTCATAAGGACACTATTAAAGTGTCTTGCAAAGTCCAGGGAGAGCATTTTTATTTCTTGTGGTCACCAACAGTTCAAACTTCACACTCATCTGTGAAATTATGTTTATATTCACTTTGCAAAACAGTCATATTTTTAAATCATTGACGAACATAAAGATAAATAAATAAAACATGTGAAAACACGTGTTTATATATACAAATGAAAACAGTTAAATAAGTTCATAGATTATTCTTTGATTTTCATGAATTGGTGCATTCATAGACGTAGACAGATAAAAGCTCTCCATTAAAGAATTCTTTTTGCATAATTGCTTTGATATAATGTTAATGAAACAGTTTAATGTGAATACTGTAAAGTAAATCTAATGTCAAAATTTTGATTTAATAAGTGTTGATTTAATATGTGTCCTAATTAAGGCTGCAATATTACACACACCAAAGTCAAGCACTTCTAGATGCTGTGCTTTTCCCTTGATATTCACTTAGCACATTCATACATGCAAAAACTTTGTCATGCATCAACAGTCATCAGACGGAGCAACCTGCTTTTTTGTCTAGTTCTGAAGTTGAGCTGATTGGTACTAAGGAGACCTAAATGCTGCTTAGGATGTTAATGTTACCTCTCCTCTATCTTTTCCTTTTTTCTCTGCAAATATACTGAGATTTGAGGCTAGAGTGATATCAGAGCACCTGGTACCATTATCACATCAGCAAAGTTCATTGAGCTATGCTGTAAACCAGGTATGGAAATAAATGAAAGCAGGAGGAAAAGAGGGTGTTGAATGCACACTATTAACTGTAAATGAAGTCTCAGCCTCATATTTTAAAATCACAAGAGACTTTTCCTGCACTGAACACTCAGTTGCATTTGATTTATAGACTGGAGCTCTCCCACATGCCCAGTGGAGCCAGCTTTCTCTACATGATTAAAAATTGCACAGGACTAACAGTCCGAGTCTGTCAAACTGGTGGACACTTTCCCAGTCTCAATGAGGTGTTGGGGCAGTTTCAGAAGTGCCACCATATCACATGATAAAGCAGAATTAACAGGAAAACAGACAGTAGGGTGTAATAACCTCTGCATATATAAACCCAGGCAATAGCTCTGTGTCACAAACAGAGAATTTCCTTCCTGCCAGAGACTCACACAGTGCTCCTTGCACTGACTAGCAGAAACCTCAATTGCTTTGCAATCTGCAAGCTCCATCATGCCTTCCAGTTTTGTCTCGGGGCTTTTTTTCTTGGAATTTCTGCAACTTCATTTCTCTTTTTGTTTCATTAAGTAGTACTGACAGCGTGTAGCGACACCCTACAGATGTGCTGGGCACAATGGTTCCTCTTGGGTTGTTTGGTTTTTAAAAGAACCATTCATGACAATTGCTACTTTGTGCTGATTTAAACCTCTCATTTTCAATTAACATTTTCCAAGCAGTTCAAGTCACCCCTGACATGGCCAACCTGTTAGGAACACATCTGACACAACTTGATCTGGCAGACTGGGCTGTAATTTTGAACTGTGAACAAACAAATCGATACACTATGATAGCCTTTCTGTGATAGGCAGAGTTAGAATATCAGCAAGAGGAGGCACAAAGAAAGCACAGAGTGCAGAGATAAAATAAAAGAGGCTGGAAAGCCTTCTGCAGCTCTGGTGTCTTCTGACACCAGCTCTTCCTTTTTACATAGCAGTTGTTTTTGTTTTTGCCTACTTGCTGCATGTTTTTGGATCAGCTTCCTTTCCTTCCCCTTCCCATTCGTCAGATTTATCTTTGGGTTTAAAGTGTGGCTGGTTTCCAAGCCCTCCTGCAGCAACTGCCATCACTGCTTATTCTCACTCTGCTGGAACTCTCCTGCCTTTGGGTGGATGACAAACAGTGGGAGCATGGCTGATCCATCGAGTGTGAGACTTTCATATTTGCAGTAGCTCATGTTGCAGGAAGCTCAGCTTTATTTCCCTCACCCTCTGTCTAGCACAAGATGAGAGAATTACCAAAGAAATGGAAGAAGCAGAAGACTGTCGTTGTCTTTCTTTTCTGGCTCTTGTCCCTGTGCTTAGGCTGTCTCTGAGCACAGAAAGTGTGGGGTGAGTTCAACCTCCTGGGGAGCAGGAAGGACAAGTGGGACCGGCTGCCTGGGAATCAGTTGTCACTGGAAACGCCAGTCCACATCAGTCAGATTAAGCTGCTTCTAGCTCAGCCCTGCACCTAAGATCACCATACTTCTATCACTTTCAGTAGGAAAACCTGTGGATTTATGTTAGAATGGGATGTATAGGACATGTTTTATGGTTTGGTTTTGTCACATGAGTGCTTTGAGTAAGCTTCAAATATAAGTGTACCAAATGTATATGAGAGCCAATGGACACAAATCCATCTTCAATAGTATCTCCTTGTCACTTATGAATATAGTATTTTATTTTTATTCTAAAGGATTCCTACAGCACTTCCCCCATAATACAGAACACATTTCTAGCAATTTGATATGGTAGAATTTAATCTTTGCTATCTTCACTATCAATACAAAAACAGTTCCTTTTAAAACATTTTTTCCACAGCCCATTTATTTTACTAGCATTGTGCAACATAGATGTGATTTTCCCTACAGGGACAAAGAACTATTAGAAAATAAGCATGCACCTAGAGTACCTTGGGTTTGATGTTTTCATGGTCAGGAGGCAGGGAAAAAGATTGTGGTGAAGTCAGCTCTCTGGGTCTTGATGGCAGTGTGTCTGATGACTGGTCTGAGACAGGAGATCTGCACTTTAACACTGGTGAGGTGGCAGATTGCCCAGGTCTTGGAGAGGAGGAATTAGACCTATAATTTGTGTGCACCAATGAAGAATTAAGCTGTAGTTGATGGGAATTAATACTACCGGTTTGTGGAACTGGTGGAGTAGAATGAGACCATGAGAGAGACCACTGCTTTGAGACACTTGAAGGGGTAGGAGAGGAGGCACTCATTTCCTGAACAGACATTTGGGATAAATCTGATTTAAATCTAGAAGCTGACTGCAAAAGATTTGAAGGAGGAGATGAGCTTTTTTCTAGGGTGGGGGAGAATATGCCACTAAGACTAGTAGAGGAAAGCAAAGGATATGACCGGCAGGTAAAGATGGGTGAGTAAGTGTGTACTCTCTGAGACTTCTGAGGTGTCTGGGATCTGGAGACAGCATACTGCAGCCTTTCTGGAGAAGGAGAAGTAGAGTGGGCAAGGGAGGAGGGTGCTGGGGAACAAGGGGGGGGCAGTGTAGACTGCAAATCTGGAGAGGCAGCTGATTTTCTATGAGAAGAGACCAGGGATGACAGAGGATTTTGGTAGTCTGGAGAAAGCGTTCTAACTGGAAGGTGCTTTTTAGGAGAAAGGGACCTCACCCTAGGGGTGGGATGGGGCTTGGAGAACAAAGGCAGGTGCTGAGACCATCCTGAAAGCCAACATTCCTCTCTGCTGGGAGAATCTGGCCTTACAGTATGGCTTGAAACAGATTTCTTGAGGGTTTGGGGAGTTGTTTTGGACTTTTGATCTATTATGAGTGTTGAGGAACCAAGGGAGCTAGGAGAAAACGTGGGACAAGAAGCAGGGGAAAGCGGTCTCTGCTGAGAAGAGCCTGATCTCAAAATAGCAGTTAAGAGGGTCAGTCTAGTTGGCAGAGGGGATCTGACTCCTGACTTTGCTGAAATTCCTCTAGATGACATTTCTATGTGAGGCTCATTTATACTACATATGGTCGAAGAGGAGCTGCAAAGAGAGGGTGGAGACAAAGGTTTAGGGCTAGGAGATAATGAATGTGTTATTATATGTACGGGGACAGGAGATAAAGCATCCAATCTTTTGGAAGAACTTGGGGATAAGGGCTGAGCTGAAGATCCTTGCGTTTCAGCTGAACATAGAGGATTGGGGGAAAATCTTGGGCTCTTTGCTGGAACGGTGGATGTGGTAAAGTCTCCCATTTTGCAAACACAGCCAGGGGCATAGAGGCTTGGTGTTTGTAGGTTATCATACAGTCGAGGAGTGGAGTAACAACTATTTGATGCAGAAGAGGATATTTTAGTCACGGATGGGGGTGAACTATGGGGAGCAGACTGAAAGTATAGAGATGAATCTTGCTTAGAAAACCCAGTTGCAGACTGCCAGTTGTTACGGGAGTCTTCCAACGAAGAGGCTTGATTCAGGTTAACCATGGCACCACACACTACTCTCTGATTAATTGGAGAAATTAAGTGGACAGCAGGTGGTTTAGAGGAAAGATGTTCAGAGGTGGAAAGAGTAGAAGTTAACTGGAGAAAAAAAGAAAAATAGAAATGTTAATATAGGTGGATTTTGTGTAACAGTTAAGAACCCCACATTTCAGTCCTGTGGTCATGCATATAGTGTTTCCATTAGTACTGCTCTGTGGGTTAAAAACACAGGTCTGTCTTAAACTCGGGGATACAGCATGGTGGATATGGCTCTCAGGGGAGGTGGCAGAGTGAAAACAAGTTACGTGTTACTTTATTTTTATGAGACCTCAGTTTTGTTGACATGAACAAGGTTCAAGTCTACTGTATTTTTCACCTTAGGTAAAACTAAAGACAGTTGTGCCTTCAGTGTCCAGAACCATGTGATGTGATTTGCATTGTGCAAACACAGTGGGAAGTGAGAAAATTTCAATATTGTCCCATCACACTTTACCAATTTAGTGAAAGATAACTTTTCTGTAAATGAGATTCAAGTACTTCTTTTCACATTCAGTAAACAACTTGTGTAACACTGTGATATCAGAACAAGAAATTTGCTCAAAACTACTTAAATCATACATCCAGTTTGTTTTTCACTTTTCTCGTCATTCATAGAGCAGTGCATTTGGCAGTTTACAGGCTTGTAAGAGTCCTTATCCCCTTCTCCACAGTCTTACAATACACTAATAAAAGAGTAATGAGCTCTTTCATGAGTGCCATTTTTCTGAGGTCTATTCTAATTAGGTTTTGTCAAAACTAATTAGATCATACAAGTATATTATCAACATTTTATACAGTTTTATGCTTCTAGAGAAAGAAATTCTCTCAAAATCTTTCAAGTTATTATAATGCTGAAATTAAAAACTGGGGTATACACAATATGGATAAAACATATCAGTATGAAATAGTGAGCTAAGTCAACTGTAAAACCAAAGGGCTACAAATTATCACCTAACTTTTGACTGAGCAATTTGAAAGCAGGGAAATTGACTCTAATCTCTACAAATTTCATATAAATTTAAGAACACCTATTTATCTATCGTCCGATACTCTGAAAAGATTATATAAACCTATAAAAGACAATTTTAACATCCAGTTTCTACATAGACAACTTACACATAGCTTTGGCTCTGTTTATGAATTCTATTTTTTAATACAAATATCTTCCCCATAAGAGAGAGAAATTATTATTATTATTATTTTATCATATAGTATTGATACATCACAAAACAAAAATAAATAAAAAACATGTAATTTTAAAGTGAGAACATGTGCTGGAAGAAAGGGTAACAGGATATCAAGATTTACAGCCTTTAAAAGGCTAAACTATACTTAAAGTGTTGAACAACAGAACTCTACTAGCCCATACAACTTAAAACAAGTGAGTTATTCCTGCTAAATGATAGCAAAAATAATACCAAGCCTTGTAAACCGAAGGTACTTTCAGTACAAGATACCTTTGGAAAAACCAAGGTAATGTCTTGATTTATAAACACCAATCATCAGAATGCCTTTAGAACCACACTAACTTGCCCCCATTTTATATGTGTGTTAAGGTGCCCCATTTCAAAGTCAATAGGTGTATACAGTGTAAATATTAGAATATAAAAATTAATGTCCAGGGTAACATTGTATCATATATTCTATTGGATTCAGAAATTCTGACTCCTGTTGAAAAAGCTGCTACTTAATAAGAAAAAATCCTGGAAATTGAGAATAATTTACTGATAGTTAAGCTATAAACAATTATGAACAATTGTTATTAAATATGTCATAAAACAGAAAATTATTTAACAAGTTAAAAAACAGCATGGAAATACATCTGATAATTTAGAGCAGCATAATTTAATGAGTTCTGGAAGCTGATCAACGACCGAAACAAAACCTGGGAATTAAATCTCTATATTCCAAAATAGAATACATAGATAAATTTCCCTTACAAAGACAAGAGAATAAAATAAAACAAGGAACCAATATGAAACCCCATCATGAAAAAGCAGGATGTACAATCACTTCTAATTAGATAAAACTTTATAAGAAATATTTATGTGTAACTAGGAAAAAGTTCATGGTAAAAGATGATAAATATGCTCATGAAAGTATGATAAAGACATTTTGCCATAGTCTTCTTCCAGTTTGAACACCACTGAACATTTACATGCTGAGCTAATTGAGCCATTATTCAAGTCCTCTGAAAAGATTTTGCTATTTTATTACAGTGTTAACTACATCTGTAAGATTACAACTGATTCTTATTTTTTAAAAAACTGATTATATTTTCAGACTTTGAATATTGCATAGCATTTTCCAACATCTGTCAGGACCTATATGCCTCAAAGAACAATAGAAGCTTCCATTTTTTCAATGCTTTTCTTTTTTTTTTCTCATTTAAACAAAGTCTGAAACAAATGAAGCTGTAGGAGCCCTTTGGTTCAGTTAGAGTGACCCAGTGTACAACACAATAGTCCCCAGTGCTGGTTCCTGTTCTTCTCATCTGACAGGAAACCCATAGTATAATTATGCTTTTAAATAAACATAATGTTCTACAAAATTACTCTTATAGTGAGACATGATACTGCTGTTATAATCCTAGAACTGACAAGGTAATGCCTACATGGAATTCATTGTACACAGGAAATATACCAACAGATAAATAATGCATCTATTTAATAATTTCATAATTTTTCTTAATTTCTGAACCGGTGATACTTCGTTAGATAGCAAGCCAGAAAGAGTGATGCTCAAGGAAATACTGAAGAAGAATCAGAACATCAGTGAAAAGCAACTTAATGAAAAACATCTTATGAACAGATAGAGACAGCTAAAGATATTTATAAAATGAAGACTGAGGAAGTATTTACAGTCTTGAACAACTGTGACTTAAGAACAAAGATGAGATATGCATTTATGCATTACCCATACTGCACACTTTCTCTTTTCACAGTCAGGTGAATAACTAGTAAATTAAGGCTTTCATTCCTTTTCTGTGTAATCTGTATTTTCTGTTACTTTACCAGTCAAATCTCTGTTTACTTGTGAAGTCACCAAAAGTTCAGGAAAGCTGCAGCTTAGTCTCACAAAAAATCCACCCAATTGGGAGAAACCTTCAAGATCATCCAGTCCAACCACCTGCCTACATCACCACTAAACCATATCACCCAGTGCCGCAACCAGACACCTCCTGAACACCTCCAGGGACGGTGACTCCACCACCTCCCTGGGCAACCTATTCCAATACCCAATCAACCTTACAGTGAAAAAAATCTTCCTAATGTTTCATAACAGCTTTTAAAGAAACCACCCAAGTAAGCCTATAAGAATCTGCATACTGAGGTAAAATTGTATTTCCCTAGGACGATTATTCTTCTACAAGTTCCTTCCCCTACATAGATTTATCTATGCCTTTACATTTTCCTCAGGGAAAATTCTTACTGACTTCACTGGGTGCTTCACAGAAGAATTGAATATTTCATAATGCTGTAAATCCCAAACCAAATTAGATTTCTTATTCACAATTTAGTCAATCAAAAAAATGACATTGAATGTGATGAAAAACTGAGTAGCACAAATACTTCAACACAAGATATGAAGTTCTATTCATTTTCAGAGATGAAGTAGCCATGTTCAATTTTTTTGGAAATTATTGATGAATAATGGCATTTTCAACAAACGAAAACCCTGTTGAGGTGAAAGGAAATTTCTAAATTTATTCCATGTGATAAGGATGTTGCCATTTTATTAAAGGTAGAGTTTTTCACTGCACACACATCCTTGAAAACTATCAGTGCTCTTTCCAAGATGAGAGACACTAACTTTTCATGCAGTAAATTGGATTGGCACGTTTTGTAAACTAAACATTTCAAATACCTTTTTTTTTAATTCTCCCATTGGCAAATTAAAATTTCACTAAATCAATAAATGTGCCCTATAAAGATGAACATAAAATGGACCTTTCAACCTCATTAGTTCTTTATACCTGTGCAAAGGCAGTGTTAATTAACAATTAGGATAATAGGGTTTTTACAGCTTCTTTCTCTATCATAAAAGGCTGCAGTGGGTGCTGAGAAAAAAACAAGCCTGGCAAATCTGATGATAATAATTCAAAAGATGTACGGGCTCTGCTGATTTGAACAGCCTTAGCCAATTTAGACTAGCTAGGAATTTAACAACTTCTGTTTAACTTGCTGTCATGATGACCTGCTCTTAAAGGAAAGAACAATAGATCTACATTACCTGCTCCACTTATTCACCAGAGTCATAGGGACAGGCAGTAAGTAAGAAGGGTTGGGACAACTCCTTAGAGTCCAAACATTATAGGAACAGCCAGTGAAAATGCTAATTGAAGAATAAATTGGCCAAACTGCTTTACAAACTGACTCAGTGTCCACATCCTGAAAGCTTAGAAAACACAGGTTAGCTCCAGAGTTTAAAAAGTGGGTTACCTGATGTTTTTGTGGATCAGCAGTGTTGTGGGAAAGCGCCGCACCTGGAACATGCCCATCGCCAAAAGGTTTCCCTGCCCCAGTGCCAGGGTAAAGGGGGGACGTGGCCAGCAGCTGAGCGCTGATGGGACCATAGCCATTGGAAGGCCGATGAACACTGTTTGAGGCAGCAGCTACTTCATCTTCATCACCAGAGTCCGTAATCAGGATAAATTCAGCCTTAAAAAGGTCATTCTCCTGCATTTCTCCTTTGCTCAAGTTATACCCCAGGGAATGGAAAGCTGTTTGGGTGCTGTCTGTACCAACGGTGGGGAGACAGTCTTCTCTGGCCCTGCTCTTTAAGGTCAGTTCATCAGAGACTGTGTTAGACTGCAAAAGATACAAGGAAAAGGATCCAAATTAGCTGTATATTACATGGGTTCTCCAAAACAAGAAGTAATTTTGACTTGCAGCGGTGGCTGGCATTGCGCTACCAGAGGTGCAGAAGGCGAATGAAGGATTTGTGTATGAGCACCCAGCAGAAACACCTCCCCAGGGAGCCCCCTGCTTCCAGCCCCCCGGCTGATGCTGCAGGGGCTGCCTTCCCAGCGACTCACAGAGCAACAGGGGACTCTGAGCACAACATTGACCCAAGCCCAGGGCTGGCGCGGGAACCAAAAAGGAGAGTGCAGTCAAGCCGAATGAGCTGTCAGACCAGACTACACCAGACACGATGGGAAGGCATCCCAACCGCAGGATCCACGGGAGCGGACAATGCTCCTCAGAGGAGTCTGACAGACAAATCTGGGACAAAATCTATACATATTAATGAAGAAACAAAGGCCTTTAAGCCAGGGCATTCTCTGAAGAGAACAGACAAAGAATCCGAGGTCAGAGATCTTTACTGTATGTTCAGCTTCTCAACACAGGCCACAATTGTTCTTCATATTTTCTGCAATTTCCATTTCCCATATGTAACTTCTCAAGCACGCTTTACATGACAGCAGGAGTAGTGCAAGCTAGGCATATAACATGCACATCACCAAGTCATTCAGTATTGAAGCTGCTATGGTAAATAACATTTCTCTTGAAGGAAGAATCAGCTAAAATAGAAATATTGTGTACTTCAAGAGAAAGCCTGTAGATTTGGCTCATATTTGAATCCTGTTTGGGGAATACAGTAATGACAAATTTCCACTGACAGCTCCATGAGTCCCAGGAGCTCATTTCCTTAAAAAAATATTGGACCATAAAGGGGGATACTATTAGTATGACTTTGCAGGTGTTATTTTTCATTTTCTGATCTTGGTTGTTTTTTTCATAGAATCATAGAATCATTGAGATTGGAAGAGACCTTCAAGATCATCCAGTCCAACCACCTACCCCCATCACCACTAAAATATTAAAATATTACAAATATTAAAATATTAAAAATATTAAAATGTTAAAAATATCAAAATATTAAGAATATTAAACTATTGTCCAGGCTCTAGATATTTTTAAAAGATCAGTGTTATCAAGGCCTCAGTACTGCATCACCTGCCAGGAAAGTCTTCTCTGCCTACAGAGAAACACAGGGAGACTGAGGTCAGGAATACCTGATTCAGCTCTACCCATGGCACTGCATACAGCAAAACCAGTACTGTGTGGCTGGAAATGTAACTCATGAGCTAAAGATCCTGAGGATAATACTCCAGTGCATGTCTCTTCAAACGTGTCCATTCTCTGACCAGACCAACCCCTTTTTTAGTCAGATTAGCCACTGAAAATGTTGAAGCATGTTCAGGTCAGAGGACTCTGAACTCCTGTGAAAAGTTTTTTAACATCAAGAACTGCAGCTCCAGCAACGTCCAAGGGAAGGAGCTGTTACACAACAGCAGAATCACCATAAGCATTAATATTAATCTGAGGGTTCCAGTTTCCTTTCAAGTAACATGAAATAAGGTAAAAGGCTGTTAAGCGTTGCGAGGCTGGTAAGTAAGAACAGACACTATGAGCTGGCTAAAGGTAGGAGGATCAGGAATGTTGTGCTGCTGGCTTCACTGACACAAGAAAACATGGGGACAAGCTTCCAAATACAAAAAGCAAGCTTTCACTTTGATGCATTACTACACAGCTATGAAGGGTATTGGCACCTTTGCTGAAAGCCACGGCACTGGCATTTGCTGAAACCAGGATCCAGTGACCACCTCTTAGTTGATTCCCAGGTGATAACACTCCTCACACACCGCCCTTGCTCCCATGAAGATCAGGAAGGAATCCCCCATCGTCTGCCAAGAATATAGCCCTTGCATGACTGACAGAGGACAGTATTAAGAAGGGTTTCCTTCCAATATAAACTCTGCCAAAGGCAAACCAGGCTGTTGAGCAGGTATCAGCCTTTCCTTGCGCAATGATTCTATATCTCTGGTAGACTTGGTAATTAAAAGGAAGTACAAGCTAAGAAACAACTCAAGAGAAAGAGCTCCAGTTCAGCAATGTTGAGGACAAAATTTTCTGTACCTTTTAAAAGAGCAGAAAAAATTGCACAAATAAAAATCTACCTTATTTATAATTTCTTGATTGCTCAGATCCTTTGGCTCCTCTGGAATTGTCACAAGGCACTTGGAGACATCTACAACCTCAAAATGAGTTGGAAGTCTTCCAATGGATGGTATGAATGTGAAGGTCAATGCTTTGGTTCCAGATTCTTGAGAAGTGACCTACAAAAAACAGAGTCAACTTTTGTGTCCAAATATATTTTTTTTGTCAGAGTTGAAATAACGTTAATTACTTAATCTACATAACTTACACATCTATTATTAACAATACTGGTCATATTTTTTTAACAGGCCATTGTATATTAAGGTCTTCTTTAACAAACAAAATACTGTCTTTATGTCCATTATTATCCTATATATTCTAATGGCATGTCACAGCAGACGAAAGAAAAATTGTTCAATAGTTTGTTATTCTTTCCATTTTTCATACCAGAAACAGAAAACTGTATTTCATTCATTTCAAGGCTGCTTTTATCTTTGTTTAGCTCCACTTTAGTAGAACAACTATGTAATTTTATTGCTCTATCTGGACATAAAATAGCCCCTAAAGTATTTGCATAACAACTTATAACAGATTGGAAGAACCTTTACTCTGTAAAAAGAAAGAAAACACATTTACAAGAAAATTCAAATGCAGCTAAATCTGAACAACATCTGGGTTTAGTTCTGATTCAAGAAAAGGAATTTCTTTGGATCATTCAGCCACATACACCAACTAATTCCATGTCTGTCTTCTCATTTCTCCCTCCCCACCTTGCGTTCTTGATAGGACTGTGTACGTGGGGTCTGAATGCACCAAAGAGAAGAGAGACTAAGAGAAGACAGTTTCATCTAAATGTTCAGTTTTATAACACTGCTCTCCCATCACTTCCATCCCCTTCACAGGAAAAAGAAGTCCACACCATGGTAAAACTCTCTGTTACTTTACTAGATATCAAGGAGAAAAACTCCAAAAGCCTGCACAAAGTAAATAGAGGGAACCACATCCCAGCCCACTGAACCTGTAATGCTGACTTTCCCACTACTTGTTGGTGTAGAAAATCCTTCTTTCTGATTCAAAATTATGGAATGTACAGAATACTCCTTTTTTATCATCTGCTTTAAAGCCTGTGGCAGTTAACTGTGTTTTCAATTAACTCTGATGTGCAGAACCTTGAACTATATTGAATCATAGAGAAAAACAAGACCATTGCTTTGACTCTTCTTTATTTTTTTTTGGCTTACTTGTTTAAGGTGAAACAAATTGGAGCGCTATGGTCCTCATTATGCTTCTTTGTGATTTACATCCATAAGTAAATAGCAATTATGGAACAGAGTGGGATTATGAAATACTTTCACATGACTTAGTCGTCTCATGGCTGGAATGTTAAAATTGAGAGACACGGTTTCTGGGGTTTCAAAAAATCTGGGCAAATATTAGTTACTTCCACTGACAGCTGTCTCTTGGAAGGCTTGAGAAAAACAGAGACAGGTTATTTATACACACACTGCCAACTGCCATTTCTTCTACAGTTTAGGAGAACTCACCCAGAATAAATTTCCATATGTTCACCTCTATTTCTGAAAGAATAAGGTATTCTGATGTTTGAAAGTGAAAAATCAGAATAAGCGGCAACCATCTCTCTTCTGAAGTGGAGCCTTTATATTCACAAACTCACACAAGTATGTTATCTTACACTGCAGGCTTGCTGCCATTAGAGGTGTGCATTGCAAGGGTGCAGGACAAGGTGGTCTTCTACTTTCTCCCTTCCACTTCACACAACTGGCCAAACATCGGAGCACACGAGGCATGGCCTGAATCAGTAGCAAAAGGGTGGCTGCTAACTGCTTCTCCACTCCAGGACCTTTGGATGTTATTTTGTGCAAGGGATAACAACATGGCTCTGTCCTTCTCTCAGCAGCAAAAGTACTTGAGCCCGATCATTGTTTTTCATAAAGCAGCAACACAATTTTAAAATATTAATAGCTGGCATATTAAACACTTACTCTTTGCTCCTGATAGAATCATAGAATCATTATGGTTGGAAGGGGCCTCCAGGGTCATCAAGTCCAACTTTTATCCCATCATATTCCTAGCCACTAGACCATTAGACCATGGCCTCAAGTGCCTCATCAACCCATTTTTTGAACACCCCCAGGGATGGTGACTCCACCACCTCCCTGGGCAGCCTATTCCAGTGCCTAACCACCCCCTCAGTAAAGAACTTCTTCCTAATATCCAACCTAAACTTCCCCTGATGGAACTTGAGGCCATTTCTTCTCTCCTGTCATTAGCAATTTGGGAGAAGAGACCAACACCAACCTCACTACAACCTCCCTTTTGGTAGTTGTAGAGGGCAATAAGGTCTCCTCTCAGTCTCCTCTTCTCCAGGCTAAATAACCCCAGTTCCCTCAGCCAGTCTTCATAAGGCTTGTTTTCCAGACCTCTCACCAGCCTTGTTGCCCTTCTCTGGACTTGCTCCAGCACCTCAATGTCCTTCCCATCCTGCGGTGCCCAGAACTGG
>VZRW01002716.1:82319-133624 GCA_013398125.1 Aegotheles bennettii
TTCTAATGCACCCCAGGATGCCATTGGCCTTCTTGGCCACAAGGGCACATTGCTGGCTCATGGTCATCCTCCTGTCCACCAGGACCCCCAGGTCCCTTTCTCCTACACTGCTCTCCAGCAGGTCAGCCCCCAGCCTGTACTGGTGCATGGTGTTGTTCTTCCCCAGATGCAAAACTCTGCACTTGCTCTTGTTGAATTTCATTAAGTTTCTCCCCGCCCAGCTCTCCAGCCTATCAAGGTCTCTTTGAATGGCAGCACAACCTTCTGGTGTGTCAGCCACTTCTCCCAGTTTAGTGTCATCAGCAAACTTGCTGAGGATACATTCTGTACCCTCATCCAGTTTGCTGATAATAATACATGAAGAAAACCTTGCTGTATTTGGCCTAAACACATTGTGGAAATAACCATACCACTTGCTTGAAAGCTAAAAATAAGATTGAAAAATACATATAAAGATGTGCAAGCTGGAATATTTTTTCAGGTGGAAGATGTCATTAAAGCATGTTATTATTTATATTCCCCTGATGTATTTTATTTTTCCTGTCTTTTTAGAATGTTTAAACCAGCAAATAGAATTACTGCATTTCAGAAAGTTTTATGTTGTCAGATAATTGTATAAGGCAGTGTAGAGGAATGCATTCCACTTAGGTTCACTCATAGTAAGTGCGTAACAGGAACTTTTAGCAGGTAAAACTGATCATGCAGTCTAGGCTGCATCACAGAAACCTAAAAATGAGCAAATATCATAAGAGTGGGCAGAAAACCCAAATGTTTCCACTGGGGAAAACAAAAGAGAATAAACTCTTGTTTAAAAATATTTATTAAGTGGTTGTTTTAATTTTACAGATTTTTTTAAAAAAAAGTAAAAAAAACTTTGACAATTTAAAATTTAAATTTAATTGGACAGTGTGAAGTTGAAGAAACCATTACATAGTTTGGGGTTTTTTTTAAGGTAGAGAAAGGATTTTCACACCTTTTTTCATATACTTGTATCATTTACTATATCTCTCTGGCTGATGATTCTGTCCTTGAAGAACTTAAATAAATAAATAGGGTGAAATTTGAGTATTTAATTACATCTATTGAAAGCCACTCTGACATGTAGATGTAAATAAGAGAGAAATAACCTTAGAATCCAAATATATATGAATATATATATATGAGAAACTTCCTTGCAGATTATCATCTTTTCTCTAGACTCAATAGTAACAGTAGAAGGAGTTCAATGCCATACATTCCCTGCTGCTATAATTCATTTGAACCAATAGAGTTACAGCAGCAGAAAAATACCGTGTGTGACATCTATTCAAGTCAATACTAAGGAATTCTTGTTTATTTTATATAATCAACATTATGCACAATGAAATAATTGGTTTTAATTACATTCTTTCATGTTACTTAGTTCATTGAAGAACATAAATTACAGAATTTATTATCAATAACCTTTGAATATCTGTTTGGGGCTATAAGCTGTTGCACAATATATTGCTGAATAACCTCAAAAGGAGAAACTTATTTTAGATTACTTCCATGACTTCCTACGTCATCAATTTACGAACAGGTTTGTTGCATAATTAATACCATCAATTTACAGCCACCCTGGGGACAGAAACTTAAATTATATTGTTTTCATTACCACAGCTTCTACAGTTCTTACTTGTTGAGCACACTTTTATTGTCTTGGTTAATTTATGAAGACAAACGGACACTTCTATTTAATCTCGCACATGCTCTATATGCGTTCAGCATACTGCCTATTTTGTAATTTAAATTGAGGTCCCGTTGTCAGTGATTGCTTCCCAGGATTTCCTTCTGGAATACAGATTGCTAAAGTGAAACTGAATATGCTGGTTCACATTACCACTTCTTCTACTGATTTGCTAATGTAAGTCATTTTGCTAATAAAACAACACCCTGAGAAAACCTCACTCTTGGAATATCAAGTACTTCCTTATAAGGTTTTTTATTGACTTGTTTAAAGGAAAAGGAAATATAAGCATAAATAATGGCAAAATAAAAAGCATGTCTGTCATGACAGAGAAACACTTTGACTGAAGCCCTGTTTTGGTCAGGGTACAAATTCACATGCCCACAATTCCTGTGTGATAAATATAGCTCTAATTCATAGAGCACAGTTAACGCCGCTCATCCAGTCAGGGAGAGGGGCCATCCGAAAATATGGCCTGGGTTGTGTAACCTCTCCTTTAACTCCATCTCGGTGTTCAGACTAAAGTCAAACACACAGAAGAGACATTGTCTCCTCCTCTAGACAGAGAACAAGGCTAGTCTTCTATGCATGAAATTAACAGTTAATGAGATGTGGGAATCTTCAGCATATCTTCATATTCTGACTTGCTATAGCTATCACAGTAACCTATTACATATTAGCTGATTATTGTATAATACCAGCTCTGGCTTATCTAAAACCTTTTACAAACAGCAGCAGATAATCATCTGAACACCAACTTTATATCTGTGAAACTTCAGGGGAAAAAGCTAAATCCACTCCAAAAGTCCAGGGTGAAATTACAGCCTGGGTGAATTTTGTGCCAAAATTCCCTCTGACAACTGTAGTCCAGGAACTTTCCCAAGCCATTTGCCTGGCTCTGTGATGTGCCCATTGCATCACCTAAAGCAAACCACTTTTGCTTCTTTCAATACAGTAGCACACACTAAAATGCAGACACAAAAAAATATCTTCAAAATTAATGAGTGTAAAGCACTAGAAAGCACAAATGAATAACAGTATAAAAATTTAATCTATTATTCAAAATACAAGAGCTCATTCAGTTGAAGTGTCTCTTTTCAACAATAATTTTAATTAGCTCTTCAGAGCAGCAGACTTTATACAACTGTAATTGGTCTTTCATACTGGTCTACACATATGCAGCTAAGCATGATGGTCATTGCAAAGGGGGAGTAAAATGCCTTGCCTTTTATGTTTAATTGATTTAATTAAATTCCGTTTGACTTAATGGTCATAAAACATCAGACCCTAAGGTGACCTGGATCTCTAAGTCATATTTTAGGATCACTGACATGCTTAAAGCCTTTATTTGTTCCAGTCTCCTAAACCTCCTAGGAAGCAACACCTTCCAAGCTAAAAACACCTCTGTTGTAATATCCAAGCTACTCTAGTCCTTCACCCATGCACAAAATTCCAGATAGGCAGTTTCACACCTAGACTGTCTTCAGCTAATCTGTTTCCTTCTATCTGTCCTCCATACATTATACTGCGTGGATCAATCAGAAATGACCCAGAAATATTGCTAGTGATTTTGCACAGGATTTTTTTGTAATACGGCTAGGCTTGCCATCTGATCTTGCATAGAAGGCAGTCAAGGACTGATAAAATTAGACTGAAAAAGTTTGAAGGCTGATTGCAAAAGAAAACTAGAAAAAAAAACAACCAACAAACAAAGCAACCTGGTGCTGTCTAGCATGCACACAGACAACTTATCAAATTAGTTGTCAGCAGAAGACTCTCTGGAAAATGGGAGACTTCAGACCAAGTCCAGAGCCTGTAGATACACAAAAATATCTGCAACTAAACTTAGGTCCTTACAAGGCTGTAGGTCTTAGGAGTTCATATGTAGAGTATCTATACTAGTGTATAGACAGAGACATTCACACACTGATACACATAATATAGGCTTATACAATGTTGAGATACTTCTGCTCGATAAAAAAACAGCAGACCACTTAGTCACCTCAGTAAAACAGCAGCGAGGCACAGCAGAGCCCAGATATCCAGTCCTTTTGTGAATAACTCCATCTCAATTATTCAATGGGAAATTGAAATTTAACCTGAGTTCTTTTTTTTTTCTGTAAAGGTTTCTTGCCATTTCAGCCTTGCAAGAGAGTCCCAGAATGTTGCTGTCATCCTCACAGCCTTGGAGAACAGTTTTATTAATGTGTATGACATAATTCCCCTCATTTTCCTTTCCCAAAAGCTGCACCTATCAGTAAGCAGGTGTAATTTTCAAATCAAGCACTGGGAATAGAAATAAGCTCCTACTTACATTTGTCAGACCTGACATCACCCCGGTCCTGTGGGATGATGCTAGCAAGGAACTTTATTATAGCAGCATGCATCAGCCATTTGCCCTTTGGCTTCTCAAGATGCCTGAGTAGTTGAGGGACAGAGGGATTTCAGCCAGACCGTCTCCCTCCCCACAGAGCTGAGGTTCATACATGCTGAGGTTTCCCCACATCACTAGGCACTGCCAGTTCTTCCCCCACCACCACAGGAAGATTAAGCCCATGTGGTGCTGCCACCACAGGTGAGCACCTCAGTAGTTCTCCCTTCAAACATGCACTGCAAAGCAAGGTTGGTAACACACCAGTGATATTGTACACTTTTGGAGCAGGTGTTGCCCAGCACCACATCTGTGTCTATATGTATCCCTGTATGTGTCTCGTATGAACCATTATTTTTGTACAGTGAACTAACTATTGAGGAACTCCAGAAAAAGGATATATATATGCTGATAAAACTTATGTCATGTTATCAGGAAACCATAAATTGAAGGCTGTTGAAGAAAACCAGACAATTTCAACAGATGCCTCCAAAAGTAAAACCACAAGATAATAGCAGAAGCCTTGAAAATGCAGCTACAGGAGAGGGGCTTTAGGGCTACAAGCACAAATCATTAATAGTCAGTTATTCCTCACTACAGAAATGCAACCTTGTGTTCTGCTATTAAGGATAACAGCAAAGAACCAGCATCCAGCATATATTAAACATATCAAACACAGTAGAAGTTGGATATAACATAGAATTTGCTGGCAAACAAAGAAAGAGAAAGTAAGAGAACTGCTAACAATCACTTCAAGTGGGTTAAAAGAGCAGAGGAATTAAACCCCACCATCAACATCATACACCTCCCTGCAATCAACAACAGCTGCTGGCAGTGTCCATAAAAATGGAATAGGGAAAACAAACAAACAAAAAAAGAAAAGGTAGAAATTAGAAAGTTTGGGTAGGTCAGTTTTAACTATATAATTATTGTGAATAAGCTGTAATAATTGGACCACCTGGACTCTGAGGGTGTATATCAGTGTAGCTGGACCAGTAATCATTGTATAAGCACAGTGTACATGTGAATTCGTGTGCATTTTTGTGAAAAATGAGGAAGTGTTTAGAGAAGACAGTGAACTGAAGAGAGTGTAAGTATGAAAGGTATTGCACGAAAGTCCCTTCCAAACTGATAAACTCAGGAGATTAGTGGTCCTGTTGAATACACAAGAAATAACAAATTCAGAATATCAGGAGTCAGCCCAATCTGCCCAAGGCCGCCAGGACACACTGGCATCAGCAGAGAACAAGTTGGACTCCATCTGAGAAGGCCATAGCTGCTGTACAAGGACAAAGATTGCAGGATTATATATACAGAGGAAGAAGCAAGAGGTCCTTAACATAACTTTCTGACCACTCACCTAGAAGCCAAATGCATAGCAGCAGAACCTTCTGCTTCTGTACAAAGGGTTGCCCTCACAGCTGTGGCTCCAGCTGAGTAACTATGACTTAGCACATAAGTGTACATAAGACCTGCATGAGTTACTAAATGCACCATGTAAATAGTTACATGCTGTTAATAAGAACAGCCTCATTCTATTAATGATAATAACTTGGCTAATAAAAAGTGTTCTGATAAATATTGGTTGTGATGAGTG
This sequence comes from Aegotheles bennettii, assembly GCA_013398125.1. NCBI lineage: Eukaryota > Metazoa > Chordata > Aves > Caprimulgiformes > Aegothelidae > Aegotheles > Aegotheles bennettii. The sequence goes on from VZRW01002716.1 coordinate 87,996, forward strand.
CCTCCTCCAACTTGACCCCCTGTCAGGGAAAAGGAAATTAACAACTTTATAACTCTGTAATTAGATTGCTAGTACTTCAATTAGATTATTGACAATTTTTTGTATCTCTATGTGTGTTTCTGTAGTTCACTTAAGTTGCACAAGGTATCTGGTCTTCCACCACACCCTTGAGGCTTGGTAGTGATTTGGATGCAGCAGATGACATTATTTCCCACTTGTGCAACTATTCTGCTCATTTTTTAAGAACTACCTTCTTGCTTTGTTTATGCACACCTGAAGGAGGACTGGTACAGCCTCACTTTAGCAGCTGAGTTATGCTTTAAACAGCTCCAAGCTAACAGTTATGTGTGAAATCCCTCATGGACTCTGATGAGGATGTGCTGGATGTCGGGGCTCTCAGTGCTTCACTGCAAACCTGCTGTTAGGAAGAGTTCTTTATCGGTAGTCTGACACACTCAACAGCACTGATTATTTCTCTGTGTTTCCCCAGGTACAACTCTATACAAAACACTTCAACATTGGGTGTGAACACCCCTATCATTCAAGTCTAACAGCAAGAAATGAACAACTGTGGCCCTTTATATCACAGTCACTTGGTATTATAGCACTTACTCTAAAAAAAGTCTCCCCAAACCTAAAGAAGAACAGGTTCAGACTCAGATTCATTCCCACTTCCAGTACTTTCGGCAAAGAAAACCACTTCTTTCCAGAAGAGGATACAAGACAGTTTCAAACACTGGGAGGTTTCTTGCCACCGAGAGGCTTCAGCTACCTTTGGGTGACATGATTGTATCCATTCTCTCTGCCCCAGGCTAATAGCTCCTGTCATTACTCATTGCCCCTAGATGCGAACATTCAGCTCCACCTGCGCCCACCAAACACTCAAAAGCAGAGAGATGCTGTCACCCATACACATCCTGTAGGTGCCATATGCATATGGTCTCCATTTACACCTGTATCCTCACTCATTTTGACTGTTACTTGCTCTCAAGAAGTTTATTTTCCCTCCTATTTCCCTCTTCTATTACTTCTGTCTATTCTCATGTAAAAATATATTGAGGTTTGGGGTTTTTTTCATAGCTTTTTGGAGTTCATTTTAAAAGAATATTTTAATTTCGAAAACTGCAAGAAGTAAGGTTTATTGAGTGTTAAAACATTTTGGCCAAGTTTGGTTTAATTGGGAAGTAACTTTTAATTTGAAAATAATTGGGAAAAAGGTTGATGTGATTTGCCCTTGGCAGCACAGGTTCTATTAAGTTGTCTCCTATGTTCAGACTCTTCCATTATTATAAAACTTCATTCTCATTTCTTTTAAATCTGTGAAGCATGACATTTTCAATAGAAATGTCTTTTCCCAAACTCTTACTCTGGACATTTATCTTCCTAAGGAGCTACATTTTTTGGAGTAAGGATCCAAAGGATTTAAAGAAACATATAGAGCTGAACAGCTGAAATTTTCAAAGGCTGTGCATCTGGCAGCCACATACCAATGACAAGTAATAGAACATCTTTCACGTTTCAGAGTTATCTCACTAATTAACAGTGATATACTCTCAAATATGATTTTCAAGACCCAAAAAAACATCTGCCATCTGGATTTGTTAGCATTTTGATCAATCAGGAAAAGGATTTTTTGTTAAAAAAAGACATGCTTTCATAGATTTAACAAAGTGCAAATTACAACCTTAGCCTCTATCCACTCTTACATAATCTGAGAACTTCTAGTTCATTTGCTGTCATTTTCTTCTGCTGCCATTCCCGCAGACAGAACTGAGAGTCTTATAATACCAGTTAATCCAGATCCTTCAACTCCTTTCCATAAGGAAGAGAACAGAGTTCTCATTGATGGTACATTGGGGATACACACAGTATTTTGGAAAATACCAAATCCTAAATTTTTGGCTTTTTAATCAACCACAGGAGGAGGTCATTGGAATTTTAATCATTAAGAAATGGATTATTTCATCTTGTATAATCAAAAATAGGCTTCCCATCAGAAGCTGCACCACCCTTTACGTTCATCTGCACAATGGGTTTAACAAACAATCAATACAAGCCCATCTACAAGCATCTTACCTGTCCTCTGCTAATAAAACTCAGTGGACTGATAATTCAGATGTCTCTTTCCCCATGCTGCTGTCCATAGCATGTAGAGCACATTTGGGAGATAAATTAAAAAATGAACATAAAAAAAACCAGTGCAGAAATATATGTGATAGAGCAGAAGAGGAGGTCAAATTTTCAGCTTCTCAGCAAGGATTTTCAGAGGTCCTTTTAACTAGCTATTTTCTGAGTAGGCCTGTGTGGGCACAGAAGAATGCTGGCTACAAAGAGTAATTATTCTGGCACTCAGCTACTAACAAACAAAAAGGTAAAGCTGAAGGGCTGTTGGCTTCTTCTGCACCAGTCCCAGAAGAGCAGGATGATAAAAGTTAGGCTCGTGTTTTCTTCTCTGTGATAATCATTAAAAAGCAACTGTCTTTAAACATTTAACTTGAGCTTTCCCAGATGGCAAGAATACTGCTTGTTTACAGTGCCAGGTTCATTTTCAGATGACTTTATCTCTTTGGAAGGATAGTTAAACTTGTTCCAATAAAGTAATTTTATTTTTTCCACAAAAGCACTAGTGTGAGGAATTGTCATTTTACAAACTTGACTTTGTCTAATAAAAAAAACAAAAAAACAAAAACAAACAAACAACAAAAAACCCCAAACATTTTGAGTTTTGCACTCCGGCATAATCATTCTGCTAAATACAGTCATGTACCATTCCTCAGATATTTTAGAGTGTAGGAGAAAGAATAGATTTTCCACAGCAGGCTGTACATTTTGTACCAAGAACAAGCATAATTTCTTTATCCAACAAATCTGGGCAGCCTGCAAACTGAAATCCATACTTTGCCTCAGGCTTCCTGTGCAGCCCTGAGTAAGTGTCTATAACCTTGTCTATACTAAAATACTTTGACAGTCCATGGGTAACTGCAATTTCTTCACCACATATTCTTAAATATCCTACATCCACGACATTATTTGACTAATTTTAGTGAAGATAGTACATGTAGTTAGCATGTGCCAGCTGTAACTTAGGACAACTCTCACTCCTCTGATTTCTGTGCCTAGGGATGACAAATGGCAACTATCAAAGCTCCCATTTGATTCCAGCCAAGCAACTCTTCATAACTAGAACTATCCCATTCAGAAGGCCATCTTCACCCATGTTCTGGTATTGCCCTGCACGTTGTATTCCTGACAAAATAGAGATATAAATGATGTTGATTTCTTTCAAAATCAGATTTTCCTTCTTTCTAGGTCTTATATTTCAGTGTCATTTAACACAGCTACTGACCAGTAACTCCTTCTGACCTGTTTTTATGTTGTCCTTACCGATTTCTTACCACCTAGGTTTCTGCCACACTCCTCTCCATTTCCAGTTTGCAATCTACCTTTAAATTATGCCAAACAGAGTTTACAACGTCTGAAGCAAACTTCTAGAAAAGTGAGAAAACACAGTGTATTTAGGTTTGGTTCATGACCAAGTATGCAACTAACATCAGGCTTCTAAAAGAGAGACTTCCTAATTTAAGAAAACCCTGCCAATGAATACTTTAGACTTTCAGCTGAAAATGTGTATATAATACTATCTCTATAGATACTATGAACTAACCAAAAGGATCACAGTATTATAAAAAGGGTAGGTGACTTAATTTTAACAAACAAAAACCTGCACATTATAATTTACTTCCTACCAAGAATTTCTTCAGAAGTTCCCAGTATAAGAATACAGATGACAATGCAATGGAAAACACTTGCATGTAGTAACTAACATTGTAGATTCAGTACTTGATTCCTAGGTATTTGTACTTTCATGTTGCACCTTCATTCTAAACAATGGGAGAAAAGCATGATGTAATAAACGTAGCTTTAGATTAAAGAAGCAGTCGAGTGAGTTTATTGCCAGAACTAAAATTTCAGAGATTTTATAAACATTTTTATCACCTGTCAAAGCCTGTATTTCCTATAATGCCCCAAAATAAACTTGGTGCAATCTAAGCTGCCCCTGACAGTAAGCCAAATATATTCCACAAAGATCCTACTTCATCACCAAGGAGAACTGGTTACCCTCAAGTTGTGCATTAAGTGGCATAACATATACCGTATGGGATGTATTCTTTCTCTCCTCCTCTCCAGCAGTTTAGCATTTTGATTAGATTAAGAGTGTTCTTAAGTCAAGGTTTTCTTGTGCTGTTTTTGTATCAGCAAAAGACACATACCTTCTGTTTCAAATTGTAAATTTCATATTCCAAAATGCAGTAGCCTCTCAAAGGGACCTTTGCTCCTTTTGCCTTAGTGACAGATGACTCTGCAGTCCCCAAAGAGCAGAGCTGTCAGATTCAGGGAGAATGTTGCTTGCTTACTGCAATGTTCTAAAAATGTCTGGATTGAGGAGAGAAGAAATGCTGGGGTTTTTTATTCACTTTTGACCACTCTTTGCCGAGAGTTATTTGCCATAAGTCAAATTTTGAAAACTAAGTGAAAATGAATGTGATTTCTGAACTTGGTCTTAGGTTTCAAAAGGGAAGAAATGTATCTTGGATGTCAGTTAGGCATTATTTCTGTCATTATCAGTAATAGAGCAGTACCATTTTTCAGCATGGTCCCAATTTTAACAATGCACATTATTTCAAAAAAGAGATTTAACTTATAGTTAGACACAACTTCAAAACTCCAGAAAATAATATTATATATGCACAACCTACTATCAACAGAGACTGCTTTCTATTTTTCATCCATGTCCTGAAAAACATGTTTCAGGTAGAAATGAATACGATTCAAATTATAATAAATTAGGAGGTTAATATAAAAGTTTAAAAAATCAGTGTTTTAGTTATTGGTTCATTGTTTTGTGATATTAGTCAAAGTTTTAATTTCTAATAACAGGGATTGTTAAACCAGACATTAAATATGTATCATTTATTTAAACTGAACAGGAAAGCCCCTATAACTCATGTATTATTTTTTAACCCAATATTTTGACAAGTTAGAAGATTTACAGATAATAAACAGGTTTGGACTTAATAAAACTCCTTCTTATGTTCCAGCAAATAACTCTTGCTAGGATTCTTTATCCCAGAGATTGTATAAGTCCTGTGAACAATACTAAGAAATTACAAATATTTTTAATAAAGCTTTCACATCTGTATGCACAAGGTATCATGCAATCTGAAAGTTTCATAATCAATGTCTTCTGAAAACTTCACAGGTTTACATGATACAGAAGCGTATCTAGACTCAAAAATGAAAAATTAAAAAAACCCTAAAACTGTAAGTCATGCATTAATAACATCTTAACAATCATATATTAGCAATCCAGTGTAATTTTATTGATGCATGCTTCATACTAAAGCTGCAGATTATTTTTAAGTTGTCTTAACTTAGTTTTTAAGAAAAGGACATTGCTGTATCCTTCATGTCAAATTCTGTCTTTTTCATGGTGTTAGATTTTATGTTCCTACTGACTACAGCTGTTTCCTCAGGAAAAAAGGTGATTAGGAGCTCAGTGGTGCCAACATTATCCAGCTGAGGTTTTGATTACAGCAGAGACTACAGGTCAGTGGGAGAGCTCAGGCACTCAAGAAACGCACAAAGCAGATGTGCCTGCAGGATCACTCCTCTTCTCTCTGAAACTCTCATTCTCTGACTTTTAAAGGAAGTATAATAAATGACATGCATTTTACCAAATAAACAGTTACCTCATGCAGTACATGTCTTACAGCTCCAGTCTCTGATTTTGAATCAGTCCTGCCTATTACGTCTTGTTTTTTCACTAGTCAGATGTTGGCATGCACCAAAAAGTTTGAAAGTTAAGGAAATGAAACAAGTTATTTTTTCAAAAGTCCTCTTATACCAAGCACTTATTTTTCCTCTGCTTCCCAGAAAAGATCCTTGTAGGAAATTACCAAATACATGTGGTATTGCCTCAGCTGACTCTATATTGCCATTATACATTCTCATCTCATTTGCAGCTCTGAAATGGACCAGGTATTTTTCATTTAAGCATTTTCTTCCACATAAAGTCTGTTTTCTTGAACAAAATCTTTTAGCAGAACACATTTGCTTTTACTCATTCTTCCTCTGAAAGGTTCTTTGAATCCAGGATGGACTGACGAGTAGAAACACCAGGACGGAGAGACAGAACTGCTTTTGAACAGGCCTCTCTTTGAAGGAGAAGATGGAAACTTACCCCAGGTTTCCTACAGCTCTGATGAATGTCCTAGCTACCAGGCTATCTTCAGATGTCTCTTTCTCAGATGTGTTTTTCACAATAAGCTTTGAAAGGTGTCTCCCCCCATTAGCATCAGAAAACATATCACCAAAGGTTGCAACTTCCTTTCAGATAAAGTTTTTTCTTAGCCAGAAATGTCCCCGGTTATTGAATGTTATAGTGGTGATATGACCTCCCAGGATCAGGGAAGAAATCAGCACAAAAATCCTGAAGCTAAAGCCTTGGGTGAAGGATTTGAGGAATGAGAAAGGAGCTGTAGGCAATTTTGAGAGGTCACCTTTTATTCTGCAGCTCTTGCTGGCACCTGCCTCTCACCAGCTCTAACCTACTGCAGCACCTGAAGTTCACAAACAAGCCAGAAGGCTGCAGATGGCCTGGGCTGAGGGATTGTCATCAGCCTTTAATCTTGTTCCAAAACTATGCATTTGAGAAATGCACACGGTCACAGATAGATGTGAAGTAATTGCCAGACATTTATTTTAATTTTTTTGGCTTCTTGCTAGTGATAAATAAACACAAGATTTAAGGCTGTGCTGGCCCATAGCTGTTCTGGCAGAATTCAACAGCAAATAAAGGCTTATGCAGAGGTTTTCTGACACAAATACAAAATCAGGTCTGCTTCAGAGCTTCTTCTCTGCTATATAGAGCACAAATTATCTCTTACTCATTACACTTTCCCTCTGGTTTACTAGAACTTCAAACATTTATTAGAGCATTCAGGATTAAGGAGCTTTTGGCATGCTTTTGTAGAAAGTGTATATCTGTATGTGTTTGTAAAATGCAAGACAGGAGAATGCTGTGTGGGTGGAGGTGAAGTGTCAGAATTCGGGATTTGCTTTGCAAATAGCTATGTCAGCAGACTATATACTCGTCCTATTAAAATAAATTAGGCCTTGCTCATGTGAAACTCTAGAATTATTAATGGTTACACAGGAAAAATTTAGATTTTGAATGAGTTTTTATTAAATTTCTGAGATTACATAAAAACAAAAATAAAATGTGCTGTGATATGTTTGCAGCTGCCTACTTAATATACTTCGTTCCATGAAGACTAATCAAAGGCACAGTCCCACAAGAATTATGCCATACCACATCAAAAGATCAAATTCCAAATGATCAGCTTGATTCAGCCCTCATAACTACCTAAATGGCACACTTCAGAAGTTGCTTTTCTCATCCAAAATCAGCTTATCTCCCTTGGAGCATGTGCACATGATTGTGAGCCTATTTTAAAAGGTTATTATCTGCCAGCGAAGGTACAGATAGTGAACCAGCCATATATGGGCTGTTGGACACCTGCAACCGCAAAACAAAAAAAATGACCATGAAGAAAATGGGTTTCTTTAAACAGCCTACCATTACCTGTTCCCTGGCAGTGTGAGTAAGTGTCTCCACTAACAAGGGATAACTCATTTGAATGTGTTAATCAAGCACCTTCAATCATGTGAGCTCTCATATCTGGTAAAACAAACCTCAGACATCACGAAAAACTCTTGCAGGATTTCATAGTCAGCAGCAGTGAATTCTGCATAACTTCTAAAATATTTAGACTTTTTGCTGTTTGTCACCACTTTAAAACAACTAGTATGCATATACACACTTAGAAAGTATAGTCTGGGTAACAATTCTTATACACTCTACTCCTCATAGCAAGTGATTGGCAAGAGAGGCCCCCTGGTGAGGTTTCATGTTCTTCTCTACTCAGATTGAGTTCACACTTTTGCAGCACACGTCTACTAAGCAAGTTATCAAACACACTCCTTCTGGGAGCCTAATGAGTGCTGGTTTGATTCACAGACATTATTTTTTTCATTATAAAATAAAAATATGATTATTGAAAACTAAAATTTAAAATAAAATAAAGGCATACTATTTCTGAGGAGTATGCAAAGAATGCAGTTTATTCATGTGACAGCAAAAAAGGCTGCACAAAAGAGCTACGAAGTGTTAGTTTGCTGTTAGTTCTTGCCATTATGCGTAAAAAATTTTCAAACACTCAGCTAAATTCTGCTCAGAATGAAGAATAAGAACCATTACAATAGTCTTAAAATTTTCTGATGAAAATAAATTCAAGAAAAAAAAGCCCATCATAAGAACATTTAAAAACAAACTATGTTCAAATACCAAGAAAAACTAATTTAATATTAAGTAGTACAGATGGATTCATTTAAAAATACATATAAATTCTATTAAAACATCCATTTAAATAATTAATATTTCAGGCAATGCAGAAGCAGCTAAGGACTACCTAATCATCAAGACATGGGAATGAAAAGGACAATTTATGTTCCGCACCCTGGTCCATGGAATAATCAATTATTTAAACAACATCAAAGACTTTATTAGGAGAAACTCACTCACATCACTCACTGTACCTAATGATAAGGTACTGTAGTTCTCCTGCAAATTAAGAGATCTGAATTCAATTTACAATGCTTGCCCTTTTCTCACACGTTTCTCTAGGTATCAGCCATCAGCCACAGCCTGAGGCAAGACACTGGACAAGACAGGACTCTGGTTCATCCAGCATGATAGTTTTTACAGTCTCATTCTCATACGAAACTGATATCTATTTAGAGGCCTAAATTTGGAAAGAGTCACAGCTGAGAATGTTGAACAAGGCGACCAGCTTCCCTGTGGCCCAGCGTCAGACACTTACAAGGCCAAGGCTTTGGGATCTTTTCTACAGCGGGCTTTTCCTGATGGCTTCCCGAGGCAGCTCCCTGTCATGACTTTGGGGTGATAACTTTCTTGGGTGACTACTGCAGACAGGCCCAAGGCGTGAGACAGTCTGGGTCAGCAGCCATGCAAAGCTCAAGATAATTGTGTAACATGTCACTTAATTCACTAAGTACAGCCCAGCCCTGTGACTAAGTACAGTGACTTAAGTCATGGTTACTAAGTACAGCCCACCAAATGCCTCATCCTCCACACCCAAGAGGCTCCCATCCGGGTGGTGTGAAGCATGGTGGGATGTGCTTGCACCCTTTCTTTTAAACGTAGGCCCACAAGCTTCAGAGAGAGCATATATGCAGCTCTGCCTGAGGATTGCAAGAGACCCCAAAGCACCTGAAGGTGAACGTTGCAAAGGCAATGCTGGACTAAGAACTATTGCAGTTCCGCTCCAAATGACTCACAGGTCCCAGCAAGCACCTCTCAATTCTCACAAAAGGTCTTTTCTGCTCAAATTTCTTGCATCCCTGGACTGTTTACGCTCTAGAGAAAATCCATGCTTGTTTTATGTTCCCACAGGACCCACCTGGTGAAAATAAGATACAAATCTATGGCCAAATGAATTCCAGTGAGATCTAGGACATTGTGGGCTTGAGCAAGTTAAACCCTTACAACTCAGATTCCCACTGTCCATTCAGAGACCATATCAGAAATTCCCCCCAAATTCCTGTATTTTGGATGATCATGCAGTTTGCAATGCATTTTTTTCTAGAACATCCTTGTTAAATCAGTCTACTCTTTTAATACTGGTCATTCACATTCAGAATTAACTTCAAATTGCAGTCAAAAGATTAGCACATTTTAAAGATACATCAGTCATTACATAAGTAATACCACAGCTCCATTTTCAACAGAAAATGTATGTTTTCCCGGACATTTAATTTTGAAGGAAACATCCAAAATGAATTTGTACCCTTTGGAAGACGAAAAAGCCTTAAATGACATTGAATCTGTTCACAACATCTTGAATTGCTGGAAATTAAATTCATTGTATGACAGTCTCTTATAAAAAAATGTCACCTGTAAGGCATTTCATAGCCAAACCAATAAATGCTATCTCTATCATTAAAAAAAAAATAAAAAACACAAAAATAAATACTAGATTGTTGCCTTTTGAAGGAGATGTTAAGGGCAATGCTAACAAGTAAACTGAAGAAATATACAATAATCATACTCCTGCCAAAGAATATGTCACGAAGAAACTGATGTAAAACGTATGTTAATACATGCCAAATTTATTATAACATCAAATCAGAGATCTAGGTCAATGTTTTGAGTAGCTGATGATGCAAGTGACACTGGTAATAGCAATATCACTTATCAAGATGCGCTAATGTCAGCTTGCTTCTGCCACTGTCAACAGCTAAAATGTATAGTCATACTGCACTACATATGCTATTCACCTCTCTCAGCCAACATCAACCTAACTTATTTCAAACCTTTCTAGAAAACACTGATCAAAATGCTCTGGTACAGAAAGTTGAGATACCAAGGCTATGTAACCTAAGAAGCTGATTAATAAGTAATGAAGCTTTAATTATTACAAGCAAACTAAGATTTCTCCGGATGTAGATATTGTAAGACTGACAATGATTTCAGTTGGACATTGAAAACATTTTTATATTAGGAAAATACCTCAGCTTTGTAGTACCACATGTAGCACTTATCAATATGGTAATGGCAGTATAATGGAAATATTTCATTATTTACACAAGACCTTGAAATCATTTTACAGATTTGTTCCAGTGAAGTTTTTGTAAAAGTTAAAGAACCCCAGCAGAAGTATGCAAGAAGCATGTTGTATTTTTTTCATTGTCAATAAAGGAGACAAAAAAATCCTTTTATACCATCATTCTAGTCTAACTACTCTTTTCCAGTTGTGATAGCCTTCATAAAATAAAAATAGAAACATCCCTTAAAAAAAACAACATGAATAACAGCAACTTTTCTGTGTCCAAGAATTACCTTCAGGAAAGACTAGTCCCTAAACCTCTAACAACTTGGAAGTACTCCTTATCTCTTCTCTACTTAAACAAGCTCCAGTGACCATTGCCTACGGTGGCAGTAGTGGATGCTCATGTCACAGTCACTAACCAGCATGTTCATGTGTCACTCAGACAGAAGGGTGCCAACACAGCAACACTGCTTAAATCAGCGAATGAGTCCTGAGGTAGGGAAAGGTGAGATAGCAATGCTGGGACCAGAGGTGACGCTGAGATTTTCACTATTGATTTCAGTGAAGAAATAACGTGTCCTCAGATATTGTCCAAAGTACTTTAATGAACATGTTTGTGCAAGGTCAAGTGGAGATATGTTGTTCTTGCTTTCTGTAAGGAGAAAAGAAAGCATAGGGTGGATTTGGGTTGTGTTCTGTCATATGATTTCTCTCTACTTACACATGAATGTTATTTTAATTAAGAAATTATTGTAATGGAATTTTCTAACAGAAACCCAGTCAAATCTTGAGTAAGAGCCTCCCAAATTGTACAGAAAGACTACATTGTAAGCAAATATAGATGTTATTGCTGTGCAACATTAGGAACTAAATGTACAGTACACATTATAGCTTACTCTTTACATAAGACTCCAGAACAACCACCATTTTTTTAATAATTTTTTTTTGCACGAATATCCATTTCCTTAGGGAAGAAACATGATGTGTTAAAAGATTTAAAGAATCACTGATAAAGGTGTTGAGAATATTATTACCTCAGGAAGTTGATGTTTTAAAGAGTTTAAATGCAGTCAACTTGCAAGCTGCTTTCTCTCTGCTGCCCAACCAAGAGCAGCATGTCTTGTGGTGGCTGGAAGCACACTGCAAGTATTATTGATGATCAGAAGTAATGTATCAATTTGTCAGATTCTAAAATGGCTGCTTAATCACTAAAAAAAAATTTACTAAGTTTGCATGAATTAATTAGTAGTCTTTATATAAGTACAACCTAAGACCAAGTTTTACATTTACAGTTATTAGCATAAGGTTAAACTCCATCAGTCAACTGCTACTGTAATAAAATACACAGAGAGCCCTTAAGCTTATTGTATGCAGTACCACAAAAGCAAATACATTTCTCTGCCTGTTATGTAAGTGAAGTTTTTAATGACTGTCAGCCAAGTTAATTCCTAGTAATATGGAATACTAATGGTATAAAGGCAATAGCCTCAGGGATCTGTCTATCCATGATCTCCAAACAGAATCAATTTCACGTTTATATATATGTAAATATGTATAAATATTACTGAACCTTGTTGAACCTTAGGTCTGTAAAAGCATTTCCAGAAAACATACTTGATCCATGCAGTAAGTACGGTAATGAAACAAAACTTTAAATTAAACCAAATAGCCTCAAAACTGACAAATGACATGACACTGAGAAAAGGAAATGCTAATGATACTGTACTCTTTGATTCAGTACCCATGATTTGTAGGCAAATCCTAAATTATACATCAAACACAACACAGGAAGAAAGTAACAGATTACCTTTTGACCACCAAATCACCATATTAACTTCTATGGAATGGATAATTGCAAAGGAAAAAACAGAACTTTGTTCATTAGCACAAATCACTGAGAATATCTGATGAGGTCTGGGTTAAATTAGTGACGACCTTTATGCTAGTGACCAGCTAGTGACCAACTTTAGCCTTTTTATTGTCTATGCTGTGTGTTGATATATAGTCCCATATAAAACACTACATACTATATTGCACCATTCCTGTGGGATACTCTGCTGTGGAGCAGCAATTTCAGATCCTATAAAACACTGCAAGTCCCTTCTATTTCTTTAAAGCTGTCTAGGTATATTGGCAGTAGTAAGCAAAAAAGAAAAATAATCTGACATCACTTTTCCCAGGAGAAAACATTAAAATAACTTTGGGGTAAATTTTATAAAGAGTTAAGATTGTGCAGTTGGATGGAATGATTCACATGGCTTCAGAAAAGGATAAAAATATGAAGGATTTGAGGAGAAATTCATGGAAGAGGTAAAACTCATCTGAGGGAGGATTGAGGGACTGTGGGCTGCTTCTTCAGCTGGTGTCAACTGGCATCATTCCTTGTAATTCCCTGTGGCTTCACTGGTCCGCACCATGAACCAGTGAGGAAAAAAAAAAAAACAAAGCAGGAAAATAGTTCAGCTGGGTACCGTGAAACATTTCCCAGCGCTATCTATCATTCTGTGAAATAATCCCCCAGGACTGTAATACAGATTCTGTGCTAAACTTCAGTGATCAGGACTTTAATAACATAGGAAAATAGGTAAGGCATGAAAAGGTATTTCCTATCTCAAATATCCATGAATCTATAGTAAGGACTTTATTTCTCACAACGTTTTCCTTTAGCATATACCCCATTTTTAAATGCCTTCCTAAATCTTATTAGCATCCAGTTAATATTCTTCATAAGCTATTTATAACTTGTTTGATTCAACAAATATTGTAAATGTTCAAGTATTCTTTCTATTATATGAGGGGCAAGGCTGGCAATCCAGCACTAAGCATTAAGGCAGGTGTGTAAAAAAGTCAGTTGCTTTCCTTTTAAAACAAGGTTTCTGAATAAAGTCTGCCTGAAGAAAATTAAACCCCTGTATTCCTTAACCACCAGACAAGGTCATTCTTGCATGAGGTAATCCTTATTCTTTTTTTTTTTTTTTACAGCTTCCTTATTTTCACAGAATATTCAGCATTTATGATTGTTTTTTTCTAATGACAGTTAAGACACATTCTTAACACAGGGAGAGATGTGCGGTTTGGGATGCATCTTAAAACCTGCCTAGATGCGTTCCTGTGTGATGTACTCTAGGTGACCCTGCTCTGGCAGGGGGGTTGGACTAGATGATCCTTCGAGGTCCCTTCCAACCCTAGGATTCTGTGATTCTGTGATTCTGGGATTAAGGTTGGTTTAAACAAATTACTAAATAACTGGGTCTCCAGGATGCCCAGGAGACCCTCCACTCACCAACTCCATCCCAGTAGCATGTCTTCTAAAAGGGGTCAGTGACTTTTCCTTTCCCTTTATATTGAACAGAAATAGCCATAACATGCACCTCTGTTTTTTGAGGTGGGCTTAGATCAAACCGATAGGATCAGAGGACTTGTCACAATAACTCCTGCTTTTTGCATTTGTGGTGGGGCTATGGTTTCAGACAGGCAGCAAAATACTCAAAGTATACTGTAAATCAAGGTCATTGAAGCTGAAATTGATGTGCTTGGGAAATTTAAACATGAAAAAGCCTTGAATGCTCTTTTGTTGATAGCTGCCTATAACTTGAAGGGAACTGAAAATGAGCTTTTCCAGAATTTTGACTGAGACACTCAAATTCTGCCTGAACATTACTTGGGATGTGAAAGGCTTTTCAGCTCAGGTCCCAGAGCAGAAGACTGTCCTTTGCCTTGCACTGCAGTAGGCTAGCTTGTAGAGGTAGTCAGTAAGAGCCATTTACTTTTTTTTGTCTTTTGCCATCTCTAGTTCAATATTTGTGGCATAAATCTGGAAAATAAATATGAAGAGACCAGGTTTGGTTTAGACTAAATAAATAAAAATCATCTATATGTCATAATATTACAAGGGCTGGTTTGTTGCATTGCTGATACATTATCCTAAGGTTCATAGGCTCTTCAGAATAGGGTTTTCAGGGTGAGGGAGAGAAGAGCAACCCAACCCTGACAGCAAGCAAGTCAATAAACATATTATGCTCTGATATGACAGTACCAAGTACTTCTGCCCTTCGGCGTACAATAGGCCATGGAGATGCTCAATACCTCTTGCCAGTTAGAAAACTGGAGATAAATCCTTGTATGTCCCTACTGTAACCCAGTTATTGTCTACACACTGTGCAGGGAAAGGGCTGTGGTACCAAGCAGCAGAAAGGCTGTTCAGTCAGCTAGGCTTCGTTCAGCCTAGGCTATTCAACACCACTTGTCATTTTCCTCTTACCTATCTATGAAAGCATTAGTGGGAGATTTTGCATGCCTATGAATCCCCTCTCAAAAACAAACAAAAAACCCCAATAAAAATGGCCAAGTTCATTAGTCTATGTGTCTATCCAAAGTAATTCTCAAACACAGCCACCAAGGCAGCCACCGTGTGAATTCTTATTCACTTGCAGCTTGGCTTTAACTGTCAAAACTGAGATGGCTGTGGATTTACTGCTGTGATTTGTGCCCTCTCCTTTCTTAAATAGTTTTTTTTCTCCTTAAATGGCCATTGTCTCTGCTCCTGTAATGTTGAGCTGAATGTAATTACCAAAGGCAAGGATTTGAATGTGCAGGCTCTGCTTTGGAAAGTCTGTGCTGGGAAGTCCTTCTGCACTCTGGGAAGTCATATACCGCATCAACACCTCCACCAGTCCTGTGGGGCACATGGCTGCTTTCCACTGATATTAGCAAAGGTTTGGGACTTTCGCCCCAACCGTCCCTACTGTTTGCCAGCAGCATGCACCATGCTAAGCCTTTGTGTTCATAAGGATCAAGTTCTGAAGGCAAACAAAAATGAAAATGTCTTTCCAAGACTTCCCTTTGGGCCTCTGAATAAAATAAACATGTATGTCCCTTTACAAAGTTAGGGTGAAGGCATACAAAGACGAGAAGGGAGCTAGCTTCATGGTTTCATGCATGTTTGGGGTCAAGTGGAGATACAGAATTTTCTAGAGAACCTGGAATAGCTCCACAGTTCATCCCAATAAATAAAAATCACAAAGGAAATCAGATGAATCCTAGGCCAGGTGCAATGAGGAAGAGTATCTGGTTAATTTATACAGCTGCCAAATGGGTTCACCTGCTGTGGGTACCATAGTCAATATCTTTGACAAATCTCATGAATTTCACTCCTATCTCTGTTACTGTGTGGCCTTAGGCAAGTCGCACTTCAGCTTACCCTTACATATAACAGGTTTGATTTTTTCTTGGCTTCAGGTTTGTAGAGCACATCACTCTTGGTGATGCAGCACAGCATGGCGACATGCATTAATAAGGTCTAACACGTGAGGTGCAAGCCAGTCCCTTCCCTTCCTACAAAGGAATGTCTTTACTTCTTTATTTGTAGACAGAATGTCCTTTGTGAAGTTTTTCTTGTTTAAATGTTAAAAGCTACTCTTTCTGTAAAGATTTTGTATTGAAAGGCACTTCTTTCTAGAACTGAATTGTTCTGCATTATGATTTTCCAAGAGAAATGGAAAACTAAATGAGAATAGTCAACTGGCTCCTCTGTTGCTGTAATTCCAGTAAGTTCTTGAAAGAAGTTATGCAGAATTCCTGCATAATTTTACTGCTTCAATTCATACTCAATGGAGTATATATACTATGGAATTAAGTAAAATTCAAGCAATGAGAGTGGGACATTTCCACATTTCTGTCCCTCACTTTCATGAAAAAGGAGCAGAAAAGTTCTCTGCAGCCCACATGAAACTTTCATTGATTCTTTGAATGAAGATGAACTGACTGGTTTGATCTGTGAATACCTACTAGTTAAGTACTTTGAATCTTCTTCTGACAAATTACTATTGGGAGAAAAGTGTTTCTTATGTATATGTAATTCATCCTATTACTATAAATACCTTTTTGCCTTATTTCTTAGTTGTATTTTCCCAAAAGAGAAAAGTTTCCAAGGAGAAAACAGATAGTTCCTTTTATTACACAGCCATTTTTTTTCTCAACCTATGATTGCCCTCTCTCAGGACATGTCACGTCCCTTCACATTTTTTTCTTTCCTTTCTAATAACTACTAAATCATAGGTATTGTCCTGAATTCACAAATACAGCAAAGAGAGTAACCTTGCAGGACTGTTCTCTTTGATACAACAACAAAAGGTATATACAAATTGTAAGGTCAATCTCACTGCAGTAAAGATGTCGAAAAGGGAATATCCCCTATCAGGAAGGTGATATGATTATTACAACTTGGCATCCGCAGTACTTACATTCCCATATAATTAACAGAATAAATTGAATACTTTCCTAATCATTTTATCCTTTACTGTTCAAGTGTAAAGCATGAGCAGAGACTTGTTATCTTGTCAAAAGTAACAGAAAGAATATTCGGGACACAGTAGAATATTTAACCAGGTTGTATGAAAGAATGACTTCAGAAAACATGAAAGAAAGACAAAAGTGTGTAAGATAATAAATGCCACTGGAATACTTAGCCTGCTGAAAGTCCTCTTTCAAACTGAAATCCCCTGTGTTACCAATCAAAGAGTGGCTCTTGAAACAGCCTAACACTTTTCACAGGAATAGGAATGCCACTGGCTCTTTCTTGGGACTTTGCCCAGACTTTAGTGTACATTTTCTCTGCATTTTCACTTGTGTATATTTTGAACTTCCAACCTAAAAATTTGGTGTGTCAGCTGATACCTCTGTTCCAAACCAAAGATTACTCTGACCAATAAATGAAATCATTTGAAAGGCAATAAAATAGCATTGCAATAATCTGAAAAGCCAAAGTTTCTGCAGACTTAAATTGCAGTTTTCTGTACAAATAATTAAGAAAATATAAGTACTTACCACATCTACATGTGAGCTTGTTCAAGGCTCCATTATGGTCAAACAAGAGAGAATAGCTACTTCTCAGTAAACAATGCATGTCACCATAAGATAAGCCTCTAAACCACATCAGCAAATAACTCCCAAGTCCCTATTTCCATCCACTGACTATAACAGGAGTCTAGATAACCTGTTGAGATGTAAATGCAGCTGTCTAAACTCGGGAGATATAAATCACAACCTATTGACTAGCCATGTTAACTCAAATAAGAATTTCCAAACTTCTTATTTTAGGGAATGAAGATCGGGTAATTAAAGTAAGATCAGACTCTAAATTAGTAGGTGAAAAAGGATTGCAACTTGGGGCCTACCCACTGCCACCTCTTTCATTATTCCTGAAGACTAGCAAGTAGAACATTGAAATCTTCTGTAGGTCTCAAACACCTAGAGCTTGAATTCCACATCCAAAGTTCACAGCATAGGTCTTAAATCAACTTAAAATGGTACTCTGATAGTTTCTTTACAATTTCTGTATTGAAACATCATGCTGGCACCTGAAATTCCTGTGGGAAGGAATGCTGAAATGCCAGCACAACCAAGAAATGGGCATGAATGTCTTTTTTGTTTGTTTTGAAGAAAGCACAGCACAAGAATGCCAGAAAGCACTACTAGAAACTAAATGTCATTTGCTGTTAGCTACAGAAACCACAAAACCAGTGTAAGCTAAATGCTGGATGTTCTTGAATGCTTACTTATTGGCTCAGTCTAGGATGGTTTATGTCCTTGTATCAGTTTTCGCCTCCTATATTTTCACTGGAAAATAGTTAAAATCAAAATACCATTTTCAATTACCTAGTGGAATCAAACACTATGAATTTGGCATCAGGATCAGGAAAGACTTGACATCAAAAGGGCAACATCAATGGCAAGGCAGTATGTTTGTGCCAACATGTGGTATGGCAGCGACACGTTCCTCAGCTGTCAGGGAGATCAAATTTTTGGAATGGATTTGAGATGGCAAGCTCTCAGCTAAAGGCATACCACCAAGGCATCTGCAAGATGAGACACACTGTCTCCTGAGTGCAGGGACCAACTTTCCCCTTCCCCCAGCCCTAGGATCATATCTTATTCTCCGACCCACTGCGTGCTATATGCTTATGAGTATAACCTGAGTATATCCCTGCCACCTTTTTTTAGTTAAAGGAGCAAAGTGGTTTTTTCACTTTGCCTTGCTTTTTTTGTATTCTCTTTTTGTCCCTTTTGCTATCTGCAAAACACAAACAAGGTAGCATTAATCAAAGTATTCTGTGTGACCTTTTAAGACACACAGTGCTGGGAACCCTCTTTACAGTCCAAATGAAACACATCATCCCAGGAATGGGCTCTCTTGAGGTTATAGACAATATAACAAAAAAATCTGTGGGCGCAGATGTCAGGCATTAAGAAAAAAAATGTTTTAAGAGTATTTAATTGAATGAAATTTCCTTCCCATTTTGTTCTCTACTGCAGAACCACTTTAGCTAGTGCCCAAAAGGTCTAGCTACCATCTGCCCTAAAGATGTCTGAGTAAGGACAGTGAGTAAAATACACTTTACCAGCCTAGGACCTAGTGAATGATTTCCTAAAACACTGTTGTTTCCCAGGATTATGTATATTCCTCCTTCCTTAGTAAATGACCTCACTAAGAGTGATATTCCTCTGACCGAATGCAAAAGTGTCTATAATAGAAATCTACATCTGAGTCATACTTTCTATATGCAACAGAGACAAATTGTCCCTTCTGAGATGCAGTTCATCCTACTCAAAGGTAAGTGTATAATATTGATCAGATTGATCACCCTCTCAATTCCTGTGCTTGTTTATTTAACTGACTGTAAAAGAATCTCAGAAGAGTTTCTCACTCAGATGTACATTTTAGACACCTAAAAGAGGGGATATGAATCCTGTCTAAGCAACATTAATTGGACCATTCATGTGCAAGATTCCCTGTAAACATGAGTCAGTGGTACCTAGGGTGAGACTATGCCTACTGCAACATTGTGTAGGAAAGGGAAGAATATGTATAAAGGTCAGTTTTCACTATAATGTCATGAATTCTTGGTATAAGTTCAAAACTGCCATGAGGCACCACATGAATTTATCATACAATCCAAACTAGTAGGGTTTCATATAACACATAGTTACATTATGAAACTCACTGCCTCAGGAAGTTCCAGATGCCAAAAAGAAAAACAGTTCAAAACCCCAGAAAATACATCTATGGTGAATAGATCCACTCATTTACACTGAGGCCAGGAGGAATAGGAAGGCACAGGAATAGCTATGCTTTTCTCCATGCCTTTTTTCCTTAAGCACGAACTACAGGCAGCAGTCAGGGACAGGACACTGGGCTAGACTGATCTCCAGCTAAGTCAGTATGTTCATTCTGACTTTCTGACCTTATACTGCCAACATGTTTCTTATGTCAGAAAGCCAAGCAAGGAATATTATAACCCTGCCTTACATGTACCGTTTTTCCTAGAATTACCAAATGCAGCTTAAGCCTCAGTTTTACACCAGGAAACATACCCAAAATGCAAGCCATCACCCCACCTGCTTTTACAATCCTACTTCAAAGCATTTGTTCTTGGTCCAATTCTCTATTCCTGATATACTATTATCAGTATAGATATTTACTAGTGAGGACAGTTAGTGTGGGAGCCAAACACCTAGCTGACACTATCCATTCTGTTTGTCATCAATCTGACTCATCAGCAGTAGTCTCATCTTCCATCCTTTTGGACAAGACTGAAAAATTGCTAAGAATAGCAGCAGAACTTGGCTGAATAATGTTTTTCTGGGGAACTCAACTCTTAGACTGTGACTAATGCTGCTGATT
The DNA here is from genome assembly GCA_013398125.1 of Aegotheles bennettii. NCBI lineage: Eukaryota > Metazoa > Chordata > Aves > Caprimulgiformes > Aegothelidae > Aegotheles > Aegotheles bennettii. The sequence goes on from VZRW01002716.1 coordinate 108,369, forward strand.
GAATTTTTACCTCCATCTTGTTAGGGGAGAACACAAACAGTAAGAGATAAGGCTGCTTTTTATTATGCTTCTTTCTACTGCATGGTCCCTTTCCCTTCATTTCAAGGTCATGAAACACCAAAGTGTTATACCAAACCCTCTTCTAAAACCCTTGTAATTATTTTTCCAATGAATCTGACATACAGGGGTTTCCCAATAATAATCTGGACCTCAGTGGTGAGTTATCATTGCAACACAAAATAGCACAGCAGTTCTGACTTGTTTGTGATTAAAAATATTTCACATGTGGCATGGTTATTTATTTTTTTCTCCCCTCCTCCTCTTTACCTTATCTATCTTGCCTTTAGCCATTCAGTTACCTACTATATTTCAGCAATGACTGTGGCTATGCCTAACCAAATCTGAACTCTTATGACAAACTGAAATGGACACACATTGTTCACATTAAGTACTCCTAGCTGACTGAGAGAAGTATGTTAGGGAATAAAATTTGTCATATTAATCTGAGAAAACCACTTCTGAGCCCATTTAAACCAGCTATACAGAAAAAAAAAAGAAAAAAAATTAAACAAGCACAGGAATCCTAAATATATTTTGCACTACATAACTACATTCAATTCACCCCATACTAATGCAGAGAGCAATGAACTACCATTATCTGCCAGTATAATCAGCATAAATTATTTAAAACTGGGTAGAGATAGACATGCACCCCCAAATAGGAATTTCCAAATGCTGCTCAAACCAGGAAATAGTTACAGCAGTTTACAAGAAAATCCTTCAAAAAAACCCTAGTGTTTCCTTCTGGGGTTTTTTTCTCCAAATTTTGCCCATGTTTTCTGCGGCCAAGCCTGTATAGAGAGCCCTTTATAACAGACAGCATCATGAGTAAGGAATATTCCAATATGCAAGCTGGCTGGCTAGGGTAAACCTGTGTTCAGTAGCAGTAAACTTTAGAAAAATATTTGAAGTTTTGGTGGTTTGGGTTTTGTTGTCTTTGTTTTTAAATCAAAACAGGACAGTACATAATCAAAACTGGCTGCATTTGTAGAAGGGAGTCACATAAATCTGAGCAGTAGCAAATAACAGTGTGAGTGCTTTTCCTAGCGGCAAATACAGTCATCTCTGTATTAGCAGCCAATCACACAGTGCTTACATCAATCATTGCCATGGAGTTATCAAATTTTTCAGCCACAAACTCTGATCCCTATGGAGATTAAATCAGAGAAGTAATTCAAATAAAATCAGTGGAGTGTTTCAAATGAAGTGTGCTGTGTGCTCATAGATCCACAATGTGATAGCCCCAAGTATTTATCACTTAGGAATCAGGCTGGTAACCAGGTGTCAAACAATAAATAATATGTCAGAAATTAAAGGCTAATATCAGCTGGTCTGTTGTTGTAAGTGACAGAAGACAACTAAAAATAAAGGAACAAAAACAAACTTGTGAGATCCTACAAAAACCAGGGCAACCACACAGTCTAATTTATGTTATCTAATATTACTCCAGCTACTGAAAAAAAGTCAGGTTCTCTCTAAATTCAAATAAAGACCCAATCATGGGACTGAAGAGTGCTGCAAAGCTGTGAAAGGACAATTCTTGTTATTATGCCCAAAGTTTCCATAAGGCTGAAGCACAGCAGCTGCCTAGTGTTCCTGGTGTGCAGTGAGCTGGGGTGACACAAATCCTGTAAACACTTCAGAAGACACATAACCAGAGGTCAACCAAAAATGTGACATATTGTCTGGTGCTGATGAGTGAGAAGGCAACCTTGGCACTGAAAGAACAGCAGCAAAGAAGGATTGACTGCAGATCCTGAAGAGATATTAACCATGGAAATAATAATAGCAAAATAAATCAAGCAAAAAGCTGAAGCGTTCTCACTTGAAGATATGATGGAAAATACCACTCCTGGCCTCCTTGAGTAGAAATATATCTTCTAGTTACACAGCTATCCTGGGATATAAAAGTCTTCTTTATACCTATCTATATTTGGGTAAGACTGAGTAACAAGTGCAGTCAAGTGCTTTATATAAAAGTGCCGGAGGGAAAGGAGGGAAATCTTGTTTACAGTTCAGCTAGGCTCAGGTATGGGAGTCAATGGCAAAACTTGTTTGTATGGAATGAAAAGAGTTGTCCCCAGTATCAGTATCAACCCACATGGAAAGATGTGCTAATGAAGCCAGAAAGCAAATGTAAGAGCAAGAAGATTTTGATCTCCATACTGAAATCTCTTATACTGCAATGTGTGAAAAAGCACAACTAAACTTTTCTTGGAAGAGGCTTATAAGTATTTAGTGGGGAATTAACAGATGTTGGGAAAATCACTTCATCAATGTGAAAACTTTTTATAAATACATTAGCAGGAGAAGTTTCTCCTGTCAAGCCATGCTTACAAGCTACTTACAGGTGTTCTGGCAAATAATCTGTGAATTCTACACAATTATTTACCAAAAGTGTGAGAAAACTTAATATTAAGTGCAAATGATGAAGTCTTAGATTGATCAATAAAAGGCAGCTATTCACTTCACACATCAGTTATTAAAACAATAAGGCTGCAGAATATTCAAGCCACCATGTCCTCTATTTTTTGTTCACTTTCTATATTCCCATGTTCCTTGAACTTTTTTATTCACACTTACCTCTTTAATTCTCACTGCCACTATCTCTTAGTGTTTTTACTTCATTTCTCAATAGTAATTTTCTTTTTTCCCTTTTCTTTCATTTCTCCCATTTCTGACTCCTATTACTTTTCCTTCACCTTCTCATAATGGTTTTTAGCACTCCCTACCTCTCCTGTCTTACTGACAGCTTTCTTCCCAAGCCTTGTCTAATATGTGCATTATAACTACATCTGTAACCTGTAGTGCAGTCCTAAAAACATTTGTGGTATATATCACATTGCTCAGGACTTCAGCCAGATTAGTTCAGCTACTAACACTGCAATTTTCACATTTTGCTGCAGCACTACTGAGTGCAAAGACCCCCAGACTCACCCCACTTTTTACTTCACCAGTACTTTTCCCTACAGCACCAATTTCACTGGCTCATGAACAAAAGGAGTAAAACAATTTAGCCAAGTCCCATTGCTTCAGGAAAAAACTAAGTGCTGAATCTCCCACCAGAACCACTTTAGCAATTCAAAACAGCCCTTATGTGTCAAAAGTGCTCCTAGGTTCAACATTCAACCCCTACACCTTCTCCCTTCAACGTCCAGCTCTTTCCAGCATCTTCAAACCCACACATGCCTAAATTTGGGGACTAAAACATCCTTAGGTATCTATGCTACCACTGTTGCTTGTACAAAGGTGCTACTGCCTCAGCTCAGCTCAACATCAAGGTGCTTATTTCATGACCAAAGCCAGTCTGTGGTTTCTTCATCAGGTATCACAGACCATGGCTCCTGATGATAGGCAACATGCAATGCTCAGGAAAAGCAGGGATACTGCAATACATTTCCTGTGGGGGTGGTGAGACACTGTTGTTCAAGGCCAGGTTGAATGGGGCTTGGAGCAACCTGGTCTGGTGGGAGGTGTCCCTGCCCATGGCAGGGGGGTTGGAACTAGATGATCCTTAAGGTCCCTTCCAACCCAAATTATTCTATGACTCTGATTATGAAACCAGGCACTGAGGAGCACACCCATGCGCTGGAGGCGTTTCTGACAGAGCAATGTTGCTGTTCAGCTGGAGGAGGGCAGAGCGGGATGAAATATCGTGCTAATGGACCAAAAATGTAAACTTAACAGGTGAGAATATAATGAAACCAATTTGAAAAACAACAGGCTGTTGCAACTAACCTTCACTGAGAAATAAATGGTGATTCTGTGTCTATTTTTAAATGTTAAAAAGTAGCTTTCAATTTCTTTGCTGTTTAACAGTTCCAAATACCCTAAGCATCCACCATGCCACATGATACTTAGCTAGTTATTTTAGTCATTTTCTAAATAACTGATTTCAACACACTTCTAACAGACATAAATGTACTCTCTGATGATTTTTCTCTGTCAGATACGTTCATTCCTTTGAAATAAAAGCAAACATCTTAAACTTATGATATAATTACACTTTTAAAACTTAATTAAAACTTTTTATTTATTTATTTATTATAGATTTATTACAATATATTTATGGTTATAAAATCTACACATGTAAAGCTACACACATTTAATGACAATACTATTCATTGTACTCAAGAATATAACACATGTTGGGATGTTTAGTCATGATTTAGAGGGGGAAAATGAATCCTTTACAGTCATCTGAATTCAAGATCACATGAAATAGTGCTTTTTCCATATGTTTAATAGCAGCTTAAAATAAGTATCTGAACTTGACTTGAAAGACATTTACAAAGAATTCACATGAAGAATTCAGTGTACAATAGCATGTGCAGTGTGTTCTGGAGACAAAAGTCGTCATTGTTTACATATCTTAACCTTGAGTTGAGAGGCCCTCACGCAGAGGATTCATGGGTGAAATTGCAACATACATCGTATAAAATTACAATATTAACAATGTTAACGATGATGCAAAGATTGTTAATGCTTATGCTATGATTTAGAGTTTACATTTGCTTCAAAAACAACCATTTTGAATCCTGAATATTATCTGACTATCCATCCAGGCAATCCATCACATCATGCAGCACTACATCGCCACAAGTCATTGGCAAGGTTGGTAACCTTGAACCCCCTCAGCCCTGACCTCTGCTCCTTAGAAACTAGGGAGGAACTGAGTGTTGACTTCACTACTGGAATAATTTATCATTGTAATCCTTCCGCACATACACTTTCTGTCACAGAAAAAGACACTATAAACTAGGACACCTTGCTATTAAAAAAAAAAATAAACAAAAGATTCTTTCTTGTTAGATTAGCTACTCCTCTCCTGATAAATAAACCACTGACAGTTTCTTAGGAATTGTTTTATATGCAAATAGCAGTGTCATTTCACCTAATAGATTGTAAATAACTATAATGAAAGCTGCTGTATTTTCAACTAAGGTCAGTTTCATGACATTAGTGAAAATATTATCCACTAAACAAAAAACAGAGAGAGAGAAATCATGTCCTTTTCTCTGCTGGCATTTCAAAACCAAATACTTTACATTTTATTATTGTTGTCTCAGACTGAAAGAGAGAGCACAGTTTCAGCTCAGGAGCTTTGCTAAGAATTTCCATCTCTTTGTTTATCACTTATTTGAGTTAATGTCTGGTTTTTGATCTGGATGTATTTAAAGGTGCATTTATTAAAGAAGGATAAATGACTTAGTTCTTGCTTGAGGTTGAAAAATGTAATGAATTTTTCTAGCATGTTTGTTGTATAAAATCATCACCAACAGCTATATTTGTAAGACGCAGTAAAATGGTGATGAATGTGCTGCCAGTAACTTTTTGTGAGATGTACGGAACCACTATGAAAACAATTTTAAAGCTATTCAACAGGGAAAAAAATTTTGATGGCACTTTCACAATCTTCAATTTTAAGTAGTTCAAGTGAATCCAATTGATTTATCTTACATCATTTAAAACCACAGCATTTTAAAATCCCTATAATTTCCTTATGTTTCATTTTCAAATCTTCTTCATGATCAAGATAATAAACATGAAACAGCAAAGGCAGAATGGTAATGATTCATTTTGTGCCTCAGAGACAAATGTGAAATTGTTTTTTGGATTTCTGTAAATATGTCAGTTCTGGATTTTGAATGCATTTGTCTGTATTTGTCTCTATTTAAGATATGAAAAGCTTCAGCCTGCTGCTTTCCACTTTTCAGAATCCTGAGCAAACTAAAAGCTGTTAAGCCAAATTAATTCTTCCTTTAAATTCAGTAAATCTGCTTTTAGAATCGCTTTGGTTGGAAAAAACCTTCAAGATCATTGAGTCCAACCATCAACACAGAACTTCCAAGTCCACCACTAAACCATATCCCCAAGGGCCACATCCAAATGTTTTTTGAATACCTCCAGGGATGGTGACTCCACCACTTCCCTGGGCAGCCTGTTCCAATGCCTGACCACGCTTTCAGTAAAAAAAATTTTCCTAATACCAAGTGTGAAGTCCTGCTGGCCACACTATTTTTGATGCATGCATTTATCTCCCCTTCCCCTCAAGAATGGATCTTCATTAGTTCAATCTATATTTAATTATTCCTTTTAAGCTTATCAGGTAGGGTAAAATAAAGTAAAAATGCCATCAGAAAGTATTTTACAGTATTTACTACATGTCTCCATCAGCCTTTTGGAAAAAGCTACCAGTTAACTCTCAGCAATAAAGTATTTAATGCAGAAAGGTTTCCTGTATGACCACCACATTCAATCAGTATCAATATTGTCTTAAAATAACATCATCAAATACATTTGATGACAAGACGATCACTGCCAAAACATAAGACATGGCTTTTGTTATTGGATGAGATATGTGATAGTTCAGCTATCTATTTCATGATAAACATTAAAAAATTAGATGTGAACAAAAATTTCTTACAAAAACACAGAACCATCATGGAAAACCCTCTACATCTGAACCGACGTTGGCCTGCAGATCTGGCTGAGGAGTATTGCATATGCTGCAACAGAATTTGCAGGACTGCATTACAGTAACTCCCCTGCCTCGGCACACCAGAATGTGCTACCTGGCCTCTCTCCACTTGGGCTGGCACAGCATCTGACTCTTAGAAAGGCAGGGAAGGCTTCAGAGTGCCTACTATGCACTGTGGTGAGTTGATAAGCTAGCACATAGAGTTGCAGCTCTGCTCCCTTGATAGAATAGAATTTAGGCAATTAGGGTCATGCTCACCGCTAAAGGACAAACAACAGGAACTAAATCCACTTCTTTCCTTTTATTCTACTCATTGTCAAGTAGTTTTATTTTCAGGAATTCATATCAGAGTAACAGATTTAATGCCGCTACAGTATTATTGAGTGTTTTCAAAATCCAAAGGACAATGAATTGAAAACTAGGTTTATAAATGCAAGAATGAGCAGGTCTTAAATGATAAGCACAGACTTACTGTGTAACTATGTTAAATATGTTAAAAGTGTCTTGCAGATGGAAAAGGCTGTTAACATGTTTCATGACATGAAACATGTACTGCAGCCTCAAAAGCAAAGAATGAAAGAATTGTTGTCTGGAAGGGACCTCCAGAGGTCATCCACCCCAGCATCTGGCTCAAAGCAAGACTACTGCCAAAGCAAGGTCAAGTCAGACATGGTTTCATATACTTGAGTCTTGAAAATTTCCCAGGGTGGGTAGTCCACAAATTCCCTGTTTGTTCCAGTGCTGCCCTACACTTCTAACAAAGGAGCTTTTCCTAGTGTCTGTCCTGAATTTCAGTGTTAGGAGCAGCAATGGACAGTGAACATCTTCCCAGTCACCCATAACTCACTATTTTGAAAACACATTATTTTTCTCAATAATGGTCTCTGTAACATATCTGAAAATAATAATGGTCTCTAGCTCATTCTAACTCTCCAGTTACATGTGGATATCATTCAGGTAAGTACCAAACCAATATCATACCACAGACCAATCTTTTGATTTAACTGGATTTAAGGGAGTTCCACTGCCCAGAAACATTTCCCAGAACTTTTTTAATTCATTAGCAGCCTTGTTTCTCCATGCTAATACTTATTCTTTTGCTGACTCCCCCAGGATGCAATCATTTGAATTGCTCTGCATGACTTTGTTGCAGCAGTTGATCCAGCTGTTACAGGGACTCTTATCTTTCATCATCGCAAAAAGTTAAAATATGCAATTGCTACTTGTTCCCAAGAAACCTCTTTTACCATCACATTCAAGTCCCTGCAGGAACATGCTGCCTCCCCTTGGGAATCCCCGCGTGACATTGCATGGTAAAGTTTCATGTAAACTTCAGCCAAAAATGTGCTGATGACATCTCTCCAAGATAGTTCTTTTCCCACTGATGCAACAAAAGTCTACTTCAAGCATCCCAGCAGTGCCTCTGTAGGTTTAAAAAAAGGCAGCATAAGCTCAAGTGAGGCAAGAGCTAAGTGACAGGATTAGAAAGGAGGGCAGACCAGGATTTGGTGCTTCCCGCTTGCTTTGGTTCTTTCTGATGTCACATTCATAGTGCTAAAAATATGCTGCTACTTGCAACCTCCAAGTTTTTTCCCTTGTTCTCGGTGACCACTTGCTGGAATAATCCATGCCCCCACACAGTTAGACAGGAATGCCCCATCTCTCAGTATGCAAGAGAAAATACTGATCCCCTAGCTGGGCTGATGTCTTGGCCATCTTCTTATACCTGCACAGCAAGCTGTGATTGCCTGCATGCTATAATGTTATCAGTTTCTTGCTGTAGACACTAAGAAGCCTCAGTGCTGATCTTCAAAGCTTAAGGATTTTTGACAGTTTCTTCCATGACCAACTCTTTCAGCTGAGGATGCTGTATTTTGGGACAAAGTAGCACAGAATGTCCTGAGTGTGACAACACACCCAGCTGAACTTAGTTGCATGACAGAAGCTCCCAGACCAAGTCACAACTAACATCCAGAGCAAGAAATAAACCTTTCCTCTTGGATAAAAAGGAATCATTTAAATATGCGCACACATAAAAACTCCTCTGGCTATACCAAGTATGTGTATATACCAAGTATACGTGCTTATTTTGTTCCATATGCTATGCTGGAGATAAGCATGATTCTTCAGTACTGAAATATCAAATTGAGCAATGGATTCAAGCAAGCATTGAATTTTTCAGAGTTTCTTTTCTGGGTAGGTGTGTTCTTACAGGAGACAGAATTAGAAAAGTCAAGGTGTAAAGTAAACCAGTTAAGAAAGAAGATTTAAACAACAAAAAGAATTCATTTTACCTCTTACCTTTACCCTCTTGTCTGAACACCAGCCTGTCCTCTGCTGGGGGAGAGAGCAGGCCTCAGTATCTGACAGTCTTGTGTATATGTGGCATTGGCATTCTCACAGAGCATAACCTGCTGCAGCACCTACACGTTCTGCATTCCAGGCTGTGTCACTGTATTTCACCTTCTCTGAATCTCTGCCACCTTCACCTGCAGTGACTTGCACCTTCTCTCTCCAAAGAAAAAGATGATGCCCGGCTGACCTCAGTGGTGCTGTTCTGTGATCTTACACCACTGTCCTGGCTAGACCCATACAAGCATGCAGATCCCATGTTGTGCGTGGACATGAGATATCTGATGCACGAGGAACCGACAGATCTGCTCCTCTCAGACTCCAATAGAAGTTGCCTCCCTTCAGCAACAAGCATGTCCCTCCCATCTCAGTCTTTCCAGGCTTGCTTCCCACACCCACTGCAGTGAATCTGGAGGAGCATTTGGAGCATTTGGACATGAGGAGGAGAGGCTCATGGGCTGGTGTGTCACACTGGCATAAGTATAGTTCCTCTACAATGCCATGGGCAGGAGTGGCTATTCTGATATTCAACCATAGAGATTTCTGCTATTGCCAAAGATGACCCCATTGTCCAGGGGTTTGACGCCCTGTATCTGCACAAAAAAACACTCGCTCTTCCCTCAGCTATTCTTCCTTCCCTTCTGCTTTGAACTAAGAGCTTTTACCGTGCCTCTTCAACCAGTGCTGTAGCCATTCCTGCGCACTCAGCTGCCCACTCTGAGTACTGAAGCTGCTACTGGGCCACCAGCAGCACCTGTTCTGAGAGCCCAGTGCATGCCCAGAGGTAGTGTAAGAGACCATGGGCTATCAGGTCCTGCTTGTGGCAAAGCAGGGACAGCCTGAGTCCAGAGGCTGTGCTGCCACCTCTGCCTCTCTGAAGCCAGCCCTGACCAGCACAAGAGTGAGAGTCACCCGATAGAAGAGGATCCCATGGTGGGGGGAGGGGGAGTGTATATGTGTGTGTTGTGTGTGTGTGATTGTACCCAGTGTCTTCTGCCATGGACATTCCCACCAGCCTCCATTCAGCTCTCCTCCTCTTCTGCTCTTCAGACAATCCTTCCCTTCCCATACACACTTCTCATCCAGTTTATGCCTAGTGGAATCAACAACTAAATGTGCAAGCAGAGCCACTCATCACCATATTAGTCGCCACCCTCCACCCTGTTTGGGATCCCCTGGGTGGCAAATGTCAGGAAGTGAGCAGTCTTTTCCGAGGAGTCTTCACCACAGCGCTACCCACAGAGAAGACCTGATCTTTACAGGACTCTCTGTTGCTACCAGTGTACAAAGGTTAATTGTTGTTTTACTTGGGTGGGATTGATATGAACTGCCTCACTCTGTATGAGCTGTATTCTCAGCAAACACTAGTACTCTGAATAAAGTCCTGCAGCCCTTTCTTACAAAGTACATCCTCTTATCCAAAAACTAACGATAATGACGTTGAAAGCAGTCCATGGCATTCTTTTTGATCCATATATTCATTTGGTTTAATTTATTTTCTCTGTATGACTGCTCTTTTCCTTATCGCTACTTAATGTAACAAGAAAGTAAAAAGAAAAAACAACTTATAATGCAAACTAAAGTATGAAGATCAAATGTTCCTTGTTAAGCATTCCAATGTAAACATTATTTTAAATGCTTCATATGCTAGATTTTCATGGGGAAAGAAGAGATCAAATGGCAAGCAGACAAGTGTTAAATATAATTAAAATAATTTCAAGTAACAGAAGCAATATGCATTAATGGAGGAGGACTTCAGAATGTAAACAGACTATTTTAAGCTGAGCCATCATTTCAGTAGGGAAACTCTAGAATTACTATGTCCTTCTGAGCTATCCTAAAATCAAAACTATGAAAAGGAAAATTGAGTCCATCTGCTTGGTTCAATCTATTTTGTAGTGAGCCATTCTATTTTGCCATCATAAAATAGGCCCTCCATTATCTTCCATTTTCACAACCAGCTCCATGTAAAGACTCTCCTCAGTATTCCAGCTGTCAGGCAGCCTTCCTCCAGGAAGCAAGGAAAATTCTTTAACAATAGATTTCACAAACATTAAGTGAAATAGCCTAAAGTTGCAGAGAATTTTATATTCTTTATCTCATCCACAGTAAGCAGTGAAGGTGAAGGTACAATACCACTTAATAAAACTGCCTCTGAGGTTGTCCTCTATGGAGGTTAAACTTTGAGCAGGAACTGGTCTCTATTTGATTGCTACACAGCAATCACAATATTTTCAGGATTATATAGGCTTTGTTCTTTTGAAAATAGATAGAAATATTTGTACCAAAGTATACAAAACCAAGATTTGTCTTACACACATAAATATATATAGGTAATAGAACTATGACATTGTGGAAATAACTGAGATGCTGGGATGGCTCATGTGGATATAGTGCTGCAGTGGATGGACAGAGGCTCTTCAGAAAGACAGCCAGGGAATACAAGAAGGAGAGGATCTCTGTGAGAAGGAGCAGCTCGTATGTGTGGAGCTATTGTGCAGGTTGAGCAACAGAGCTGGGTGGGAGCTTGTCGGTCAGGATCAGAGGAGAGCTCAGTGAGGGTGGCCTTGGAGTGGGACTGTGCTACAGACAGCATGACTGGGGTGAGGAGGTGGGCAATGCTCCTCACAACAACTTCTTTAAACAACTCAAGGTAGTAATCTGGATCACACACCCTGCTATTTTACAGGAGACTTCAGCCTCCCTGACAAGTTCTGGAGGACTAAATGGCAGGACGCAACTAGGTCAGGGGGTTTCTGGAGGGTGTCGAGGATAACATCTTGATACAAGCACTGGATGGGCCAACCAGCATCGTGCACCACTGGATCTGTTATTCAGAAATGAGGAATAAGTGGCTGGAGATGTGATATTTGGTGGGAGGCTTGCTTAGAAACTGTGAAATAGTGAAACTGAAGATCCTGTGGGGAGTGAGGCATGCAAGTACCAAGCATACTCCCTGGACTCTAGGAGACCCGACTCTGGCTTATCCAGGAGCTGGTAAGTGGGATGGCATGGGCGGCAGCTTGGAAACGCAAGGAGCTCAGGAAAGCTCTGATGTCTGTGAAAACAACTTCTTCCATACACAAGACTTTTCATGCTGATACTCAGGAGGACAAGCAGACTTGTCAGGACACAAGCACAGCTAGACAGGAAGTTAGTAACTGAGGTGCAACGCAAAAAGGCAGCACAGGAGCTAGAAGCAGGGACAGATAAAGTTGAGATGACTCAGTGATGTCTTTGCCTCAGTCTCCACCAACAAGGTCTCCCCAGCCCCTGTTCTTAGCAGTAATGGTCAGGAAGAAGGAGAGCAACCAGCAGTGGATGAGGATCAAAGCAGGGATGACTTGAGATAAATCAACCCATACCTGCCTGTGGGAAGAAGGTGGTTGGGAACAGCACATGGATTTACCAAGGGAAAATCTTACCTGACCAACTTGATTGTCTTCTATGGTAAAATGACTGGATTTGTGAACAAGGAGTGAGCAGTGGATGTCATTTACCCTGACTTGCCTTCAACACTGTCTCCCAAAATATTCTCATATCCACATTCACATTAGGATGTGACAGCCTGGGTGGTGGACAAGTAGACAGCTATAAAGCTGATAGGACAATCAGGCTCAGATGTTCACGGTTAATGCTTTGTACTCTTCCTGGAGGACAGTAACAAGCGAAATGCTGCAGAGCTCTGTTCTATTTAACATCTTCATCTATGACCCAGAAGAGGTGATGCACCACTTGGGGGGAAGAGTCCTGCCTGACAGCAGGCCTGCCATTCAGAGGGGCCGTGGCAGACTGGAGGAATGGGCCAACAGAATGGTCCTGGAAGGGAGGGTACCTGTCAGTGATCCAGTCTGGGGCTGGACTACCCACGGGACAGCTCTGCTGACAAGGCCCTGGAGGTCCTGGTGGGCAGCAAGTGAAGTGTGAGCCAGCAGTGAGCCCTGGCAAGAAGGACAGCATCCTGGGCTGTGCTAACAGGAGCACAGTTAGTAAAGCAAGGGAAGGAATTATCCTTCCTTATTCAGCATTCACTAGATTACACCTAGAATATGGCATCCAGTTTGGGTCCCTCCAGTAAAAGACCTTGAAAGATTGAAGCAAGATCAGTGGAGATCACCAAGACGGTCAGGGCTGGAGCATTTGTTCTGTGAGAAGAGGCAGAGAGGGCTGGGCTAGTCTTGTTCAGCCTAGAGAAGAGCTGGTTCCAGGGAGACCTAACAGCAGCCCCCAGTCCCTGTGGGAGGTTATTGGGAAGGAGGAACCAGGGCTCTTTACAGCAATGCATGGCAAGAGGAAAGACAAATGAACAAAAATTGAAACAAGAGAGACTTTGACTTGATAAGCCGAAAAGCCTTTTTCCCCATGAGGACAGCCTAACAGTGGAGCAGTCTGTCCAGAGAGGTTGTGCAGTCTCCATCCTTGGAGGTTTTCAAGACTCAATCGGATAAAGCCCTGAGAAGCCTAGTCTGAGCCCATAGTCACTTTAAGCAGGAGGTTGGGCTAGAGACCTCCTGAGCTCCCTTTGTACCTGAGGAATCCTGTGCTTCTATGAAATATACACAAAAAATAAAGTATCATTCAGTTACACATATATAAATTATCATCATTATACATATATAAAGTATCATCAGGTTACACATATATAAAGTATCATCCAGTTTACAGTATGTAATACTGACAATGGACACCTCATGGCAACTATAATATCAAATAGCTTATGTATTTGCTATGCTGAAGTTCAATATGTGAACAGACATCAACACAAATATGTAAAAATAACATCTGTACCACAGATTGACACTGCCTCCATGTAGTGTTTGAATATTGACCTGACCTGCATGTGACAAAGAGAAAAGGGCAGAATCAATAAAAGCCCAGGAGGTACGAAACCAGGGAAAAAATGCAGGGGCAAAGGGAAATCCGTCTAGCAGTGGGAAAAAGAGACATTAAAACTAAACAGGCAAAGAGAGAGAGAGGTGGGATGGAGAGGAGGCTAGGGCTCAGCTGCAAGGGGACAGGGAAAGGCACAGGAGGACTGGTGTGGGGCCAGAGCATTCCTCTGCTGTCAGCACAGCGATGTGAAACCGGCTGAGTGAGGGCCTCCTCTGTCCCCCTCGCTGAGCACCCGCAGGGAATTGACCTGCCACTGCTAACAGGGACTGTCTTAGCTGAACGTGTTAGGATGATTCATTTTTGAAACAGCAGGTGACCTGGCATAGGGTTCTCATCAGTGGGGTCTCTGCTCCAGTTTGCCATTCTTAGAATTAGTAAATGATGCACACAGAGAAAGTCATCAGAAGATCATTAGGGTTCCAAATGAAGTGCTCCACATTTTGGAAAAGCCTCACTCAAGGTTGCATGCTCAATTCTTTGAGCATGAGGATGCAGTCCACAATAAGATAATCATACTGTCTGATTACATATTTTCTCCACACATGATCTGGAACACAATTTCAAAGGTTTCCTCTGAAAGTTTTCCTGAAGCTTTTGTGGATTTTACTACTATTTTTAATTTTGAAGAGTTTTCCTTATATTTTATATGCCAACCACTAATTCAAAATGAGATCACCATTAATTCATTCATGAGAAAATGAACAAGTAAAACATTAGACAATATTCCTACTATAACTTCATGATGAAGCTTTAGCAATGCTCTTTCAGGTATTACTCTCTAGACAAATGCTTCTTTTTGTAAAAAAAGAAAAGGTACTTTAAGGCCAGGTGATTACTTTGTTTCAGCACTTCCGTATTTGCTGCCCAATGCACCTTGTTTCAGTGAAGTTGTATTTAAAACTATTAACACAAGCTTGCCAAGTCTCACTTAACTGAGGCTAGTTGAGGCAAACATGATTAAACAAAGTAAATGCTGGCCCACTGTGAAACCAAACCAATGCAACATCACCACTATTTACATAATGCTAATATATTCAGCTCCAGTTTGTTTCTTAACAAAAACAATGGACACCTTTCTTCACAGCTTGGCAAAGCCAAAAATAAACTGTCCTTTTGGTGGTATCAAGAAAATAACCTTGTTAATGCAAAGCAGATTATAAATTGCATTTCAAGCCTACGCTAATTAGGAATAAGCTGTGTCTTGACTGTTTTCACTTTCTTTCAATCATTTGTTTTAGCCACACCTCTTTTCAGTAAGCTCCAGGCACACTCTACTGATCTAAAGTTATGGAAAAAAATGTGCAAAGACATGAAACAGTTCTTTAAGAAAAATCCAAGAAAACAACAGACTATTAGATACCAGTCTGGGTTACAATAACAAATCAATGTTGAACTAGATTTCAGATTTTGCATTTCACATGCACACAAAATGCAATCATAAATTTTTGTAATTTCCACAGAAATCTACCGTCATAGTTAATTTAACACACATGGATGAAGTTTTAGTCTTCGACGCCAGTGGTTAAAGGAAGCCAGGAAATGCTCCTATAAAGTACAACACATTATTTGTTTTTCCTTCTTATCATTATATTATTAAAAAAAATAAAAATCAACATTTCTCAAAATATCTTACCGTTCGCTTTCCCTCCAAAGCTTCTCTTTCCAAGACTTTTCTTTCATGTTTTCCCAACTCCATTTCCCAGGGGAAAAAAAACCACGCTAATAATCCTGAGCAGAAGTGATTTAACCTGACTACATGTTAGATATCCCTCTACTTTTGGAGCCTGGAAAGAGAAGTATCAGGTAGCACTGTGGTGATTTCTGGTCAGCGCATGTTTCCATTTATAGCCATTGAAAATCCACAAATAGAAGCGTGAAGAGAGGGCAGGCAGCTGCCTCTGATAACAATAAATGTTGGTTTGGCATCACAGCAAATTGTTCAGAAGGATTTTGTTTACCAGCCCCATTCACTCCCCTCTAGGCCCCTGTGCCCCGACAACTCATGTTGAAAAAGTCCATGAAAATTAATCACTATGTCTCAGTCGCACTAACTTGTGTTCATAGAGATTGTTCAGCAAGTAAAACAACAAACATGATCAGCTGGCACCACACAAGTTGTTATGCAGAGACAGGAAGTGCACAGAACAATATTTTAAAATGGTGTTTTAGCATGACTATTGATCTTTCCCTGTTCAGTGTTCGGAACTGAGCAATCCTAATATACGCTCATGCAGAGTGTACCCTCCTTCTCTAATATCACAAATTACATCATCTTAAACTTCTGAAATGCAGAAAGAATTGCAAAATTTTTCAGCATGCACTATGAGCACCCCTTAATACAAGAAATTAAGAGTGAGCATCTAAAACGGAGATAATACCCATAGAGATGGTGGCTGTGGGGTCTGCTAGTTGACTGTAGAAGAATAACCTGGCTCTGGTTCACAACAAAAAAATCGGGAGGCCAGTACTAGAAACTGCAGCACAGGGGGAACCTCTCAGCAGCTACTGCAGATGCCAAGGTTTATAACACACCCTCCAGTTGCCACATCAACTGGGCTCATGTTGCCTTGGTAGCAATTCACACGCAAGGCTCATTCTGCATGTACCAACAAGGGAAGAGGAAGCGCAATAACACAGAATCACACAAAAAATAGTTTCTATGAGAACATGCACTCTAGTCAATTTGTGGTTCATTAAGAAATGTATAGCCCTTCGTTAAACTGGCAGTTTAAGCATCTCAAAAAATCCCTAGTAAAGAAAACACACATCCTTTCCCTCTTCCTTTCAACACATTGGTGAAAGAAGACTCTTCTAAAATAAATAAATAAATAGATAGATAGATAAATAAATAACTATAAAAAACTTTTTCATCTATTATTTTTCAATTGTCTTTGTGGAAATGACAGCCAAAACTAGTCACACTCCTTTCTACTCTGTTTCTTGATAGATGCTATACTGACGTGATCTTTAGAGCCTCAGATAGGAGGAAAAGGCAGTCAAAAAGGTTGTCACACAACAGTCTACACAGTTCACATGTGAAAACTTGATCAATAAACCCAAACCCTTAGAATGCTCCTGTTCTGAAACATTCTTCAGAACAAAGAAAAAGTTACTCCAGTGGCAACTACATTTCTTTAGCCTCTATTTTACCTTTGTTTTCAGAAGTGGAAGGGAGCCAGCAGACGAGTGAGTGTGGCAAGGCAAACACAAAGAACCAGTCAAATCTACAAGAGTTGCCGTAGCAGGGGGAATAAATAAGGGCTTGATGTCACAAGAGTAAAAATACACCTCCCTGCACCTCATGGAAAGGCTGGAATAAAAGGAACAAGAGTAAGCAACATAACAGAGGATAGCTGTAGTTCTTCCCTACTCTTCAGGAGGAAGGAAAACAGTATTAAGATGTTCATATCTCTAAAATCTTTTCTGTGAGGCTGAAACATATATCTGTGGCAAGGGACTTGCATAATGACTTTGTACCACTTAACCTCCTCAAAGAGGTCTTCAGTGAAATTCAAACAGCAGCATACACTACACGCAGCTGCTTATGTTACCAGATATTCCTTCAGTGCAGGTGAAAAACCTGAAGCACCTCCACTCCCATTATCCTGTTCATTTCCAATGGTTTTAAATCACAGACAAGGACCGGAGCATCTCAGGTGGTCACATTCAGCTGCATGTGCTCGGTGAGCTCCCCAGCCCTGTCCTAGTGCTGGCTGGGATACCCTGGCTGTCAGCTGGCTCTCAAACGGCAGCTTCCAGGGGAGCTGCTCCTTCCTCATGCTGGGGAATAGATACCCATGCTGGTAAAAGAGCAGGCTGTCAGTGCTGCAATGAACCAGCAACACAGGACTCAAGACATATATGTCCATACAGACTTACACCAGCATTGGCAGATTTTACCTGAAGCTTATGCTACGTGTAACATAGCATTCATACTAACTACCCTAAAACTTAATCTCCAAACACTTTCACACATTCTACTTCCAGAGACAAACTGTCTTCATGTGTCAGCTCACCTACGCAAATACCAAAGGTGATCACTACAGAAAGACCCAAGGAAGTGACTATGAATTGATGTCCTGGTTTTGGCTGGGATAGATTTGATTTTATTCCTAGTAGAAGATAGCATTGTGTTTTGGATTTAATATAGAATAATGTTGGTAACACACTAATCTTTTAGCTGTTGCTGAGCAGCAAGTCAAGGACTTTTCAGCTTCTCATGCCAGTGGGAAGGTTGGAGATGCACGAGAATCAGGGAGAGGACACAGCCAGGACAGCTGGTCCCAACTGGCCAAAGGGATATTCCATACTATATGACATCATATTCCATATATAAACTAAGGGGTGGGGAGGGGGGAGGATGGGCGAGGGGAGGTGACTGCTGCTTGGGGCACTGGCTGGGCATCAGTCAGTGGGTATTGAACAATAGCATTGTGCATCATTTGTTTTGCATAATGTAGTAGTAGTAGCAGTTTCTCTTCCTTTTCTATCCTATTAAACTGTTTTTATCTCAGCCCATGAGTCCTACCTTTTTTTTTTGCCAGATTCTCTTCCCCCATCCTGCTGGCAGGGGGAGGGAAAGTGAATGAGTGGCTGAGTGGTGCTTAGTTGCTGGCTAGGATTAAACCACGACAACTGACTTTACTCATAATAATTCCAACATAAGATGCTGATGAGAGTATGCAGTTTTACAAATGTGTTTTCCATCAACATTCTTGTAAAGATGTCTCATAGCACACACAAGAAAAAAATTCACACCTTTCCTTTTCATTCTGTGGCTGCTACAGCCTGAACATTGGATTACATAAAAACAAACATAAAAGTTAACATTAAAATACTGGGATAGGAAAAAACCTAATTGCTCCATTTCTTGTGAATGGAAATTCAAATTCTGAATGCATCACGCTGCTGACTTACAAGTGCTAGAAAGCTGGAGCAGATCGCATTGGAGATGGGAACAGGAACAAAAAACTAAGAATGCAGCAGAATATGGCATAAAACTTCATGCCATTGCATTGAAATCAGGGAGCACAAGAAACATCAGATGCAGGGCTCTTCTGTAGCCTAGAGGCTAATATATAAGGACCCTGGAGACTGTGTAGAATAGCTGATGTTGCTGTGTTATCTACCACACCTTGCCCAGCATGACATTTCAGCACTAAACCTGATGAACAACCACGATCCTAACCACAAGAGAATTTGGTTTTATATAATTATGGGAGTATATTTCTTACTTCTACAGAGAAATTATGGTTATTTTACTCCAATGACTTTCTAAAACACTGTTAGTAACTGTATATTTCCTGTTTTACTTTGCAAGTGAAAACATAGTAAACAGGTGCTAAGTAAAAAGTATGTTATAGACATTGCCTACATTACTGTGCTATTTTCTATTACTTCTTTGTATTACAGTCACTGATCTCTTGACACCTGTTTTTCTTCTCAGAGCAGAACCTAACAAGAGGCCAACAGATGCAGTTGATGGGGGGAAGGGTTGTATTATATTTTATTTGTTTTTGTAAGAAGCAAGTGCTGAATATCCAAAATAGTGGTACTGCGCAAATCAACCATTTAAGCAGATGTATTTTCTGTGCTCACTTGACCTGCTGTTCTTGGAGAAGGAAGCAAGTGACTATCATAAAGTCTATGTGTCACTCTTAGCTGTGACCTCACTCATGTGGCTACTGCAATTCTTTTACTTTGCACATTTTCATTTTCAGCCTGATATGGCTGAAATGTCAATTGCTGTATCACCTGCAATTATTCTGTACCACTTCTTTCTTAAGCCGGTAGCTTAAGACCATAAGTGTTCCATAGTCAGAAGTATTAATTCTGATGCTGATGTGCTCGATATTATTATACTCAGCTGAAAACCACCTACTTAAGTCACATATACCAGTCAAAAAAAATGAGTCTAATATAGAAATTACATCTGCAGTGATTTTTAGACGTTTGATTTGGAGAGACAGTTTCTGCCACACACTCAAAACAAGTCAAAAAGTTGAAAGAAAAAAACAAACTACAAAACAAACACTTGTTTTGCTCCCTCACTACTTGCAGCTACAAGTTAAGCTTTCCAGGTTATTTCTGGTGCCCACCCTTCTCAGCCCCAGCATGACACGCCAGCAAGTATCCCTACATTACTACAGCATGCCCATCCAAGGTCACATGCACATGCCTGGAAACATCAGGACCTCAGCAGCATCTCTGGCTGGTATTTCATGGCATGTTCCTCGCAGAAACTAGAAGCACTCCAGAGCCACAGAGGCTGTGTAGGGAGCAGGCTTACCTTCCAAGCTGAGGGAGCTGAGGGCGGGAAGCTGATCCTTAGGCGAGGTGGGTCCACATTCCTGCTGTGGCACCCGGCAGCTGCTGCTGTCGCTCCCCAGTCCACCCCGCCGGCTCTGCAAACACTCAGGGAGCAGGACGGAGCAGGCGTGGAAAAAGAAGGAAGAACCACAGGCACTGCAACTCTCTGCAGAGCCCTGCATGTCAGGTATGGTGAGCAGAAGACTCCTTGGCAAATTTTCTCCAAAGGGGCAAGTTAGAATATGTTTGAGGATAAAAACAAGGAAGGTTATTTCAACATTACAATAAATTGATTTATGGCAGTCCATGGAAGCTGTAAGTGCTTTCTTCTCTTCATGGATCTCTTAAGTCAGCTGTGTTAAAGTTGATTATCCTTGCGCTGGCAAGGTCCTACACATCTACCATCCTCCAAGAGTACAGAAAACAGAGGAACAACTGAGCTTTTTTTTGTTGTGTATCTATTGTTTCAACTATATACACATGATGGCCCTGAATATTACTCCCTGAATATTACTATATCCCAGCAAATCAAATTATTCCAGGCTGTAAAATATATTTCAATAGATGCATCACCATAAATATATTCCCTCCAATATTCAGTGGTACTGTTTGCCTTGCCTTCTTTCACACTGATTGACGTGGCAACGACATAGCTAACAAAATACATTAGGAAAGCATTAAATATCTTCTTAGCTATCTTTTAACTGACATGGGCAGCCGGGAAGGAGGAGAAGACAGTTCCCCACATAAAACAAGTGACTTCTCCCTAGTCAGGAAGCAGGCTTTTTCTAGGCACCTCCCAGGTCAGCAGGAAGTGGGAGCACAGGCTATGAGCTGTCGCTAACAGACCAACTCCCATCGCACCTCTTCCACATTCTGTCTCTGCCCACTCTTATCAAACACCAAACCTCTAAAGAGACATTACTCAGTGCTGATAAGGACACCAGCATCTGACCTCCACCTCTGCCCCGATTTTGCAGAACAAAAGTGAAACATATTCACCTGCCCCAGTATTTTTTTTGCTTAAAGGACGCCTGAATAAAGGTGTAGCAGAAGCTTTGACTGACGTGTTTTGCATGTCCATTTACAAACTATTTGTGTTCATTTGTCAATGTTTATTCAATTTTTTCCATAGAGAGTGTTACCACCACAAGTTTATACCCACAGAAAAATTCTCTAAGTGGCAATGTGAAAATTGCCTTGAAAACAAATTCAGGTGAGAAGGATAGATACAGATCCAAGTGTTTAAAAGTTATCTGAATGCTGACAGCATTTGGTTAAGAGAACATAACTTTCATAGCAAACATTTTGACTTCCAAGACCTAAAGAAGAATCTAAACCACACCTATGCTTGAGGAGGAAAAAGAATGAAAATACAGGGTTCTCAGCGGAACTCCTACTTTATTTCAGTAACTCACAACTACAACTTTCTCTGCAGCCCAGGGCTGGTTTATAACAGCAGAATGAGTTTACTTTTTCTGCAGTCTGGTAAGACATAATAAAGCAACAATAAACCCTATGTTACAAGCTGGATTGTCAAAGAGATTATGGGTTCTGAGCTTGATGATATTTTTGCAACATGCACTGATCAAATATTAAGTCATGGTGAAAGAATTCTGTTTATTCTGGAGGAAGAAAGGACAGGAAGCAAATATTTTAAAGTATAATTTCATTTATCAATACA
This sequence comes from Aegotheles bennettii, assembly GCA_013398125.1. Taxonomy (NCBI): domain Eukaryota; kingdom Metazoa; phylum Chordata; class Aves; order Caprimulgiformes; family Aegothelidae; genus Aegotheles; species Aegotheles bennettii. The sequence goes on from VZRW01002716.1 coordinate 130,148, forward strand.
ATTTAAGATAATTCAAATTGGAATGTTTGTGGACATAGTACAGTCTTTATTACTAAAGCTATAGCAAATTCTAAAGTAGTGTTCATTCTGCAAATGAATGAAAATTAGTTGAACATTCCTATTTCTGATAATTTATCTTCAATTAAAATGCTGATGTACAAGATAATGAAAAAGCCATAGTAGATGCAGTTGAGAGTCGAGAGATATCCTGATTATCATAGTGTTATTGCAAATCCTACCTCTTATTAGTAGGAGATATTGTTCTAACTCTCTGACAGCCATACTCTCCTGGGAACTTCTTAATTCCTGAAAAGCCAGCTACCAGCATTCATTCAACTCGCATATGAATGATCACCTAAGAAATCTTTCAGAATGTGAATGAAAGATGAGGATTTACCAGGTCACAGAGTTGTGTTGTGTTATATTTACATGAAAAGAAACTGAATACACATCATAAAAAACATCAGTGCACACTTTATGCACGTGAAAAAAAAGTCCTGACATTCCAGTCTAGCAGGGCCAGACCCCACCTCTGAGTTAAGGCAGCACCATGGAACCTCAAATAAAGATCAATCCCAAGAGGTGGTTCTTAAACACTTCAAAATGCAATAGAAACCTGAATAGCAATGAAGAGAATTAAGGGATTGAACACTGTTGTACAAGAACATTTGCTCTTAAATGCTTACCTCATCTGTATATTCACACACACACACATATATATACATGAAATACTGGCATATAGCAGTAAGGCAAATTTAAGATATTCAGCTTATATGAAAGTCAGGAAAAGAAGTAAGAGTCTCAGACAGTTCCTCAAGCATAAGAAATTGCTTCTCAGTTCACTCGCAGGTGCATAGCTGCACAAAATGCCTCCTGCACTTAGATCTAATAAAATATAACTTACAGGTCCTGTCCAAACCTGATATACATTTGCATTCCAAATATACCTGGAGAAATGATTCTTTATTATGCTAGAATGAGTTACAGAATTTCAAAGGAAATAATATTAATTTGCAGAGGAAAAAAACACCACTATTTAAAAGACAGAAAAGGATTTTTTATTCTCATAGAAAACAACATTAAAAGGGACAATTTAAGGAACCTGGGTGGAGACAAAAGGGTGAGCTATATAGACAAAACACAGATACGAGATTAAAAAAAAACCCAACCAAACAAAAAAAAGCTATGCAATTGTTTTCACTGTTTTTCCAAATGGATAAAGTACCTTTTGAATCAAAAACACCCACTCTTTTCACCATTGCATTCAGATGCTGTAGAATGCCCTTACAATGGCTATTGAAACACGTGCTGACATTCACAAAACCTCACCCAGGGCATTTTCTTTCAAGTGCACAAGGTCTGGTTGAAGGAAAGTTCAAGGCAAAGAAATACAAACATGGGTTCTGCTCCCCCAGCTCAAATCCATCCTCTGTGTAATGGTTTTCCCTGCAAATAAGGCATAGTGGTTCAAACATAATTGAACAATAGGAAAGAAAACCACCGGTGAAGTATTTCCAGCAAAGTACTTTATTAGGGAGGATAAAAAGCACTGTTCAGACAGTCTGAATATGCATGGCCTTCTGCACTGTCGGGCTCCTCTGCCTCAAAGTCATCCAGGTCTGGAGGCAACAGGTCCGTATCTTCATCGGAAGTGGAAGGGTGCGTGAGAATTATCCGAGGTATCTTCAGCAAGATGCAAAGGATTGCAGAGAAAAGAGTCACATCAAGAACAGGGAAGTGTTTAAAGGGGCTATTTTAAAGGTACAGGGAAAGTAAGTGATGAGAAATACATGCGAGAGATGTAATACAGCAGAGGCTCCTGACAGGCGAGTTGTTCTATACCAAAAATTGCATTGATAATTAAAGCAAACTTAAGATAAATTGCCTTTCCCTCTCATTAGCTAAGTTAAAAAAAACCTTTCATTGGAAAAAGGAAAAAAAAAGATGAAAAGAGCTTTAAAAAATAAAGACAAGTAAATATGAACAATATACATCTACTTTTATTTAAATGCATTGTTCATTAAATTCATGCACCTGAAATCAATAAAAGATTAATTAAGGATCATAAAGTATATAAATTCTTAATCTGGGGAAAAATGCATATCTCAGCTTTTTTATGGACAAAATGTATTTAATGGAAACATTAAGACAGAATATCAATATGTAAATTTGTTAGTTAATAAATATGCTTATATGGATTTGATTTATACAAATTTTTTTTGCCAGGAAATTTGTATTCTTTGAGAAATATATTGCAATGTTTTAAAATTAATTTAAATGTTGTAACTGCAAAAAGAGAAGAATGTCAGGTTCTTTACATATAGCCAAATAATATAGCAGTTATGGTTTGTATCAATGAATGGTGTCAGCCCGGAGTTGAATCTCACCTTTGATAGCTTAGACTATTTTTTTCCCTTTTGCTTAGACTAAGGAGAACACATTCATGGAGGCTTTCGAAAACCTATGTAGATCCTAAGTACTGGCTAAGCTAACAGCTCCTAGGAAGATTTGCTTCTGTCATGCCCACCTGACAGCATTTATAAACTTTCCACTCACTGGATGTTTGTCTTGGCTCTGTTCATTGCTGAAAGATGTTTCTTTCTTCATGGTAGCCAGCAGCCAGCTGCTCTGTGCTACAGCAAATGCATATCATACACATATAGGTGATATATGGGGTCATATATCGAAATTCTGCCACCTCAAAAACTAGTGTGGAGATCTATACCCTTTGCATTTCATTTAGCCACCTGTTCAAAGCTCAGGGAAGATCTTTCTTTGTGTACCACGCCACTCAAAAACAGACGTGAGCATATCCCCCCAACCAGGCATGTATTGCCTTAGCAAGTATAAAGGAAGTCGTCAGTACTTCTTTTTCCTTTTGAAGAATAGCCCTTAGCCTTTTTGAATGCCAGTTATTGAAATACTCTTTATCATAGAATCATTTTGGTTGAGAAAAACCTTTAAGATCATCCAGTCTAACTGTTAACCTAGCATACTGTCAAGTCCACCACTAAACCATGCCACATCTACACATCTTCAAAATGTGTATGTCACCAGGAATGGTGACTCAACAACTTCCCTGGGCAGCCTGTTCCAGTGCCTGACAACCCCTTCAGTGAAGAAATTGTTCCTCATATCCCATCTAAACCTCCCCTGGCACAGCTTGAGGACATTTCCTCTTGTCCTATTGCTTGTTACTTGGGAGAAGAGACTAACACCAAACCCACTATCAGCATTGTTTCTACTCCCCAGTGATCCCACTTGCAAGGAATCAAATCCAATTCTCTAAAAAAGCTTTACTTCAAACATTTCATGACTTCTGGAACCTAATCCTTGCATACTATCTTTCAGACATTATGATGGGACTAGGTCTTACCATCACAATTTGGATTTAATTGATAAAATGGAAAAAAAAAATCTAGCTGTTGGTGAGGCATAACCCTAAAAATTTAAACTGTACCTAGCAAGACCAGAACC
>VZRW01002718.1:0-53502 GCA_013398125.1 Aegotheles bennettii
GGGCCGGGCGGGCTCGCAGCGGCGTGCGGTGGGTCCCGGGGGTGTCCCAGGTAGTGCCTTAGCCCGGCTCCCCGAAGGCGCCAGGCTGTGTCGGGCTGCAGCTGCTGGGCGTGCGGGGGTGCTGGTGCTGGCTCCTGGGGGCGGGGGTTGCCCTCCCCTCGGGCCCGCGCCCCCCGGGCTGTGGCGAGCGGGCTGGCACAGGCCTCTCCCGGGGGCAGGCACAGAGCAGTGTGCCCGTCCACACGCACGCCGGGGTCTGAAGCCCCCCCCGGGGCTGGGGCCGGGGCCGGTCGGGCCTCGGAAGGTGCGGGCAGGAGCCGTGGTGTGCGCTGTGCCGGGCAGTGGTGGCTCCTGTTGCCCTCTGCCCCGCCGGGGTTGTGCCCAAAGGACAGCTCTGGGGGCGTCTGCCCACCTCTGCCCCGCCGCGGAGCAGAACGCCAGCTGTCCCGCAGAACCGCACGTCTCCTGCCCGCAGTCCTAGCGGAATAGCTGATGCCAGTACAAATAAGCACTAAAAATAGGAACCGGGGGGGAAGCAGCCGCTGGTTTCATTGACTTTTCCAGAGACCGAAGTGAACTCGGTTTTCCAGTGGTCACTGGTCCATCTGACTGCTCAGAGCAGTGTGGTGCTTGGCTGCAGCGTACACTGACACTTGGCAGAACTGCACTGCCTGTTCGCACAAATTAAAGTGTAAAGAACAAAGTTCCGGAAGAAATCAAGAGTATAACTTGTTTACATAGACATCTGCGGAGCAGAGTTCAAACAGGACCATCTGGAGTTGTATTGCTGCCACTTCTGATTATCACAAATAACGATCTGGGAGAGCAGCTGCCAGCTCCGCTCTGTCATAGGTCAGCTCTGAGCAGTGGCCACTTGGCCCTTCCAAGGGTGTGCCATCAGCCCCACGTCCACTGGGATGGGACTGGCTTCGGGCTCCCGTCTTCCAGGTGGAAATTTCCATATCCTGTGTTTCAGATAGTTCCTGAAACTTGAATGAGGGGGAACAATGCTGGCAGCTCCCGTCAGAAACTTGCCTAAAAGAGTGAGAATAATACGATGACATGCTGAGCATCTCGAGAGGAAGCTTGCGATTGTCTTTTGAGCAGAGCATGCAGACACTCATAGCTGCTGCTTTCAGTTGCCTCGTGCAAAGGTTCTCACAAAGCATTTTTGTGTGCCCAAGGCAGCAGGCTTAAACTTTCGTGATTAAAACAGAGACTTCTGCAGGTGACACATGCTGTGCTGGGACTGCGAACCAAACCGTGCCCAAAGACTTGTTAAAAGATACCTGGTTAATTGTAAGCCAACCAACTCAATGTCTTTTCTCTTGCTTTTCTAGGATGGCTTCTGTCGCTTCTTCGGCAGACAGGGGTCCCAGCCAGCTGACCAGAGCAGTACCATAAGCAATGCGATCATGGCCGCAGCGGGGTTTGGAATAGCAGGATTGGCTTTTCTCTTGGTGGTGCGGTAGGCTGATGAACAGTTCTTGCCATGGGAAAGTACTGTCAAAACTGACGATTTACCAGATTTCACTCTATTTTCTATAGAACAGACCCTCTAAGAAGAAGTTTATATTTTTAAACTGGCTCGGAAAGCTGTCTCACCAAATCCTTGGCTATAAACTGCTTCACTCGCTACCCAGTAACAGCACAAACAAATGAGTACTAAGCCACCATTTGTGCATGTTCAAAACCTGTCGCCTCCAAACATCCTCTGGACTTTCTTTTCGAAGGTGTAACCTAAACTTTAGCATGGTTCATTGTACTGTAACTTCTGAGTGCTCGATGTTATGCTAGGAAAACATTATGGTGGACTTGCTACTAAACCCTGTGTTTGAGATGTCTTATTTACATGGAGGCAAGTCTTTACACCCGCCTTCCATTATTACTGTAAAGTGGGTGAACGTTGACTGTGATTTAACATGGTTTAAGGTTGCAAATGCTGTACACAGCACTTGTTACTGAAAGGCAACTTGTTGGTTGATTTAGAGCAATTAGGGCCCATGATGCGAGAGGCATTTGGGCTTAATATAACATAAGGCTGATTTCATTACACTACAAGAAGATAAGTATTGATACAGTAATGGCTGCAGTACTAGTTCTTACTGAAAGGAAAGGAATTTAAATATTAAACCTTAATTGGTATATTGAAATCCAGTGGAGGCTGGAATTTCTCTGGATTTCCTTGACAAAACGAGAATTTCCATATATCTTAATATATTTTTGAAGTATTTATCACTGTATAATACTTGTAGCCATGACATCTTTATTTTTGTTTAAAACTTAATGCTGGTTCTTGTCACTAGTGCGTAGCAAGCGTTGTCCTGTTTGAGTAATATTTCACTCTATTTTCAACATGCTGTGTATTTCTTTCAGTGGTTGTACAAATTGCCTTCTGTTTCTGGTAGCTTTTAATAACGTTCCTGAGTTACTCATAGCGTGTACAATTTTACTATGGTGACTTCAAAGATGAATAAATGTTAAGTATTTTTATTTTAAAAAACTTATGCTTATTTGATTATGTGGGTGATGGTACTCAGACAGTGGTTACCTGCACACGTCAGTTTGTACTCACCTTCCTGGTGCTTTGACCTGAAATGAGGAGCTGTGCAGCAGCAGAGCAGTGTGACACCCACCTTCATTGCAGAGAAGTCCTGCAGTCAGAACTCGGGGTAAGACAGCCTAAGGGGAAAATCCAGTTGAAAAGGCCCATCTTCACCACTGCAACTGGAAATAACCCGGTGGTTTTGTAGGCCAAAACTTTCCAAAGTTTACTGGCACAGCTGGGTGCAGATGAGTTCCCCCAAGAGCTGCTCCTGCTTGTAGAGAGCAACAGAGCTCTCTGCCAAGACTTGCTGCTGCTGTTCTCTTTCAGATATGCACATTTTTTTACTGAAACTCGTGTTTCTGATAGGAGTTGTGATAACAACTGAGCAATAGGTGATGGAGTTCAGCCCTTCTCAGATTAGTAATACTGAGCAGCTGTAATTTTTGAGGGTGTTTGGCTTGAGACTTTGAAGAAGCGGTCTCACGCTCCCATCTCCAAGTCAGATGTTTCTGTGGCCCCGGTGGCTCTGATGCCCATTCAATGGTGCAAGCCTGTTGTTCAGCCTCCCTCCCTGGCTGCCTGCCAGCCCACCTCTGCCCTTCAGGAGGCTGTGCCCCTTCATGGGAAGAGCACTCAGCAGTGACAGACTTCCTCTTGGGAAAGATCAGCTGGGTCAGCTTTGCTGTGGCTGGCAGTGGCCACCCTGCTTCTCCTCCTGCTGGCCAGCGAGCCCCGGGGCTGTGGCCCCGCGCTAGACAGAGCAGCGTTGTGCTGAATGCCCGCAGATGCGGGGAGGACAAAAAGGGACATTGAGGGAGGGTAAGTCCCGCCGAGGCGGGAAGGAGCTGGCGGTCCTCCCCCTCGCACCGCCCGCTCTGAACAAACGTCTGCTTGTTCTCAGGCTTCCAGTTCTCTGGCTTGGCTCCTCTCGGCAAAGGATTAAGAGCCCACAGTGTGGGACCATCGTGTTCAGTTCCTCTCTTGAGTTCCCACAGGGATGGTGCCTGCTTCCATGACAGCTGGATGCTCTCGGGCATCTGCCTCTGGTCCTTCCTGGGTGTCCAGGAGACTGGGGCCTGAAAATCTGGCTACAGTGGGGGTGAGCTGGGTGCTGTTGGGAAGTGAAGGCAGTTTCCCAAACGTGGGATGCTTAGGAGAATGTGTGCTGACAGCATCGCAAACAACAGGGCAAGAAATGCTCTAAACAGAGGTCGGGTGTTGCATGGAAATGCCCTGCTGCGAATCTCGCTGTCTTCCCAATATCAAGCAGGACAAAGGTAAAGTATCAGTATCTTGATTTCCAGTGTGACCTGATCTGGCAGGCCCCAGAAAAGCAATAGCAGGGAGGATATTGTGCTGGTTTTTACAGTGTGCTCTGGAAAAGAGAAGAAAACAGTCTGGAAACATCATTGAATAAAGTCACATCAGCCTTTGGTGTAAAGGTGCAGCTTGGAGAGTGTCTGGCCCTCTTCCTTGGCCTGGGAGAAGCTGGGAGTTGGTTTCCTGAGAGCTAGAAGAACTAGGGGTAATTTAGGAGAGCTGTAAGACTGAGTCAGGAGTCAGCAGTGCAGCTCAGCTGTGTAGCAGCAATGCTGCCTGTAGCTTCCTGACACCTGAAGGCAGGCTGCTCTGTTTTTCACTGGCAGCCTGCACCCAGGGTTGCTCCACTCAGCCACCCGGTGAGCAGTGGGCACAGCCCAGGCCACTGGAGCTGGGGTTTAGGGGGGGGTGAGGTGGGTGGGTGTAACCTGCCTGTCCCAGCCAAAGCAGTGCTCGCTGAGTCACTCTGCTGCCATAGGGACCAGAGACATGTAGGATTGAAGACTGGGTCTTAAATTGTTGGAACCTTACTGGTTTCAGGGCAGTTCAGATTAGCTTACATTTGCATGACTCTTCTGGTTTTGTTTGTTTCTTTTCTTTTTTCAGTTTCAGCTTGACCATTTGTCTCAATGAAATCCTGTATTTCAATCGAAAACTGCTGCTCATCCTCTTTGCTGCCTCAGAAAAGAGAAGCAAGATGCTGCTGTTCCTTTCTTTAAATGCGTAAGGAAAGTAGGTGGTGTTTAAGCACAAGGCTGTGCCCTAATCCTCATGACAGCCTTGGGATTTTTGGCGCTGGTGTACTTCCCAGGCAAGTGGTGGATGCAACAGGCCCTGTCCTGTCTTAGCATTAACACGTGGTAATTGCTGTAGGTTCTGCTGGGGCCCCAATGTGCCCACGTCTGCAAAATCCATCAGTTGTGGGTTTCTTTGAGGCACCGGAGTGCTGGGCAGGACCTTGTGTTCTAGGGGAGAGAACTGCAGGTGCGGGCTGAGCTGCAGCCATCGCCTGGCTGCTCGCACCAGGTCTGGGTCTTTCCTGCTCTGCTGTGTACCTTTGCAGGGCTGAGGGGCAGAGAAAGTGGCATTCCCAGCTTACAGTGGTATTCAGTGTGGTCTTACTGGAGCTGTTAGCATTATCTGCTGGTGCTGCACCTGCTCCTGACGTGGTTCCCTTCTGAAGGGTCATCCATTGTAACCCTGGGCACAGGCTGCAGTGCTGTTGCAGGAGCCCAGCTGCCTTTTCATTAAAGTAAAGAGAAACCTATTCATCAGGCTTTGTAAGAACCTTGAGCTAGCTAGTGAGTTTCTTTTTGACTTGGGGAAAAAATGAGATGCTGTTAGAGCTCAAAAGATGTGAGTTGCAGCACAGTGTTACATGACTATTTGTGAGCTGCTTTGCTGTGGTATGCAAAAAATCTGGTCTGGCACGTCTCACTGAAGGAATTGGTGCTGGGTCCTTTTCTGCCCATGCAAGCTGCTGTCCTGAGGGGCTGCAGCATGGGTCTGCAGGGTGGTACCCAAGCCTGGGTAGGGTGGGAGAGCCCTGTTACAAATGACTTATTAATTGGGCAGTAAACCCCCCACTCCCTGAGAAACGTTGGAAGAAGATCAAGTGCGTGGCATTTATTCATGTAATTTCTCTTCTTTTGTTCATTCAGTTTGGATAATGAAAACAAGCTTCTGGGTTTCTCCTGTTTCTCTGGCTACTTTCTATACCAGACTCGAGCTAGGTCATCCTTGGGATGACAAGATGTGGTGTGGGGAGAGTGGGCATAGCTGGGAAGTGACTTTCTCTCAGGTTTAAAGAGTCAGTGTAATTCCTTCATAAATGCTGCTGTTATTAGGAGCACTGAAAAATGTTACCTTCAAACTTTTACCAATTATCCTATCACAAACTGAAGTTCTCAGTTGAGAACAGAGTTAAATCAGGATTTACTTTTTTATTTTTACTTGAAGTCAAATGTAGTTCAGCTGGGTGCTGAACTAACAAGCATTTCGTTGCAGTTTTTCTCTGCCTGGGCTTGGTCTATTTGTTTTATTCAAATGAGATGAGGAAGAGAGGACCTGGCTTTCCTTGTCAAATAGGTCTCCTTTCAAACAGGCCATTTGTTTCTGCCCGGCCTGCGGTAAGTTTCTAGCACTACAGCCTGTAACTGATACTCACAAACTGGCAATCTCATAGTTTCTAGATGTTCACCCATTTTGGGTCAGAGCTGATGTGCATTTCACGGTTCTGTTAGTTAAGAATTAAACCTACTAAAATGGCTGGTTTAATTCAGTAAGGGACCATGCCAGCTGTCGGCGTGGCTGAAATCCATGATGTCCTGTAGTAAGAGATACTGCAGAGCAGGGAATTAGAAAAGCCCATCTGCAGAGGGCCACTGTAGGCAATGCAGAAAGTTTGTGCTTGCTAGATTTAATCCCTTTAATGAGTCTGACCTGTGACAACAGTTCACTCGAGGGAGTTCCTGTGTTTGACCCAACCTGCTCTTTTGTTTGTCTCTGAACAGCTCAGCACATGGTGAGTAACAGCAGGAACCCCACACCCTGCTTACATACTGTCTCTTTTTTTAAAAAACGTGGCTTGTACCCAGCAGGGTCTGTGGGGAACGATGGCCTGGCTCAGTCTAACCCTGGGAAAGTTGTCTGCGCTGTATTGCATCTTGGGGGGACCAGGCATGGTATTTGGAGCTCTGCTATGGGCAGCCTGCTCTGCAGCCTGACACCAAACCCAGGAGCTCTTGCTGGTGCTTTTAATTTGCAATGCGTAATACTAAAAGTGCTTGGCTTCATCAAAGTGCTAGAGAGAAAGTGCTGCCTGTAGTGTGCTGAGCTAATAGGCTGGTTGGCTTCCTTGCAGCTGTTAGTGTCTTTAGAAGAGTCCCAGACTGTTGTAATTAATTTCTAAGTGTTAATTGTGAAGCTTTATGGTGAGCACATTGGAAACTCCTAAAATGCAGGCAGAGCTGCGTGACTCCAGTGGGGAGTTGGTGCAGGGCAGTAGTGTTAACTCTTGTCTCTCCAGGAGCTGCCAGCAAAAGCTCACTTGGTGCCCCATCTCCTGGTGCAGAGGCTGGACCCAGCTGCTGTGTGCCCTCACCAGCCTGAGGCTCTCCCACCTCCCCCCAGACAGAGGATGGGCTCCCAGAGCTCCCAGCAGCCTGCCTGCAGGAAGCGTGGCTGTGCTGGTCTGCACCCAGTGTCGTCCTGCCCTGGCAGCACTGCCGTGCTGTCTCTTAGGTACCAAGCCCAAGGCTGTGGAGGAGTGGTCAGGTTGGTGCTGTACTGGGTGGTGGTGGTTAGATGACTTTGTAATGGTTATAATGCATGAGCAAGAATGAATTCCACCAGTCAGGTGTAAAATAACCTTGTAAAACAGTAGTCACGAGACCAACAGCAGCCGAGAGCTGATGGTGCTTGACACGCAGGGCAACCACTTGTTTCCCGATATCCAGCATGGGCATGGTGGGTGCCTTGGTACAGACCAGTGCTGCACCTCGTTGTATCGGGAGCCTGCAAGTGGTGTGGGTGCTTGGGCACCTCGTACTCAAGCTGGATGGTGGCATTCTGAAGCAGAACATGGGTGTGGTCCAGCAGGTGCCAGCTCTGCCGAGGAGGGCTGGATTCACCCCTGGGCTGGAGCACTGCTGGGCAGGGATGGTGTCCCCTGCGATGGGGGCGTGGGGCTGTCACACAGCCACTGCCTGGTGTGGGTGGACCCATCCCTCCACCGTCAGCCCAGTCAGTGCTTTCTGTCACAAAATCCCACAGAAACCCCTCAGTTTTCTGGTGTGTGAAAAATCTCTAAAACATGTGCAGGGGTTGTTTGCTTTTTTCTTTTCTTTGTAAACTTTGTTGCCTAACCCTGCCATGCCCCGAGGAACAAGGCGTACCTGCGGTACCCTGCTGGCTGCCAGCGTGAGCTCCCCTCCTGCGCGGGGCTGGGAACACAGCATCCTTCAGTGCTCTGACTGCCAATCGTGTGGGCAGCTCTGTCAGACCAGCGTCACCCTTTCCTTGGCCTAGAAACAGAAAAATTAATTTATCATGAAGTCTTTTGAAAACGGCACAAAATAGCACAAAAGTAGCCTGAGTCTTGAAAAAAAAAAAAATCTCCTGGGGTCTTGTGTGTTGTCCTTGGTGATGTTCAGAGCAGAACACCACCTGCTGCTCTGAAACTCTTCCAGTGTTCCTGGTTGCTTTTTCGAAGCGAAGGTCTGTTGTGTGGGAGGAAAAGGTTAAATGTGGGAGAGTAGGGCAAAAGATTACGTGAAACAGAAATCTTGGAGCTGTTTGTTCTGCCATCTGCTCTGCACTCCATCCAGGGCTGTGGCTGGTTTCCCATAGCCCTCCCTCTCCCCTCACCGATGGAGGGCTTTGAACTCCCCGGGCTGGCACTGCAGAGCCAGCTGAGATGAGCATTGCCTTTCTCTGGGAGGAGCTGCCTCTTGGCAGGGCGAAGCCGGGTGCTGTGGCCTGGGCACTGGGCTGGAACTGCTGCTGAGAGCCTGCTCCAGTGGCAATCCAGAAAAGCAGAGACTTCAACACCTTTGGCACGAGCAGAGCGAGTGCCGGGCTTGGCACACCCCAGGCCATGCCCAGTGGGAGAGCCTGGGTGGGACAACCTCTGCTTCCCTGGGAGTGTTCAGTGTTTCCGTCCCTGCAGTGATGCACCAGTGCTGCGAGATGCTCCCTGGTGAGCGGTGCAGCCCGTGGTCGTGCCTGTCACCCGGCTGCTGCCACCGTTGCTGTGCCAGCACAGCACCCTGCTGGCACCACAGCCTGCCACGCGTGCCCACGTGTGGGGGGTCAGAGGTGGTGCTTGTCCCCGTGCCGTGGGTGAGGGACAAGAGCACAGAGCTGTGCCTGTGAGCGGCAGTGCTGGGGCACGGCAGGAGCTGAGTGCCCGAGGCTCGCCCTCTGTCATAACTGAAGAAGCAAAGGTGAAAACATCTCACCTCTTGCCTCCGGGTCCCCTTCCCCAGCCCCCAATCCTGTGCCTTCTCCGGCCCTGCTGCACACCCCTGCACCACACACCTCCTCCCCCTGCCCACCCGCCCCTGCTCTGCTGGGAAATGTGACCTTGCTCTCTAGATTATTTACAGACAAAATATTGCTGCAAGCCTGCGGAAGGGTTCTCTGTTGTGTTTTTTTTTTTGAGTGACTGAATTCCACAGAAAAATGACTTATTTTGAGGGGGCTGGTGGGAACGCTTTGCTGTGTTTGGGAACTGGCTGCCTGAAGCTGTCCCCTGGCCAGCACAGAGGTGCCAGAGGCTCTGCATTTCCCTAGCTGTAGGAAACCATCTCTTTCTGGTTCTCTTGGAGAAACCCACCCCCTGCTCAGGGCAGGCTGCCGGGAGGGAACACCAGCATTAACTGGGCCATGTCACGCACGTAACCGGGAGCCGGGCTCCTTGCTGAGGCGTGCGTGAGCCGGGCCATGGAGCTGGCTGTGGGGAAGAGCGGCAGCGGGGGCAGTGTGTGGTGGCTCCTCCTCCACACCCCTGGAGCAGGGCTCCCCACTTCCCCTCGCCTGGCAGCTCCGGGTCGCCTGCTGCATCTGCAGCACAGGCTGGGTTTGCTGAGGGCCTCAGACAGAGCTGTCACATCCGATCGGAAGCGGTCGTGGGCTGATTTCTCCTTTTTTGTTTTTACTGGCAGGACCAGCAGCTGCCCTTTTCCCTGCTGCTGACAATTCTTCTGTCTAGCTCAACTTCTGAAAGCCTCGTGGTGGTGGTTTCCCACTGTGCAGAGACCTTACGCCTTTGACCTTGCACCGCTGCGGTACCCTTCGCGTGGCTGCTGGAGGCCATAGAGCTCTTCATTGTGCACGGTAATGCGTGTCCTTAGGTTTGAGCAGCATTGCCTATTTCGGATGGGCCTGACGTGGGGTCCCTGGCCAGCACTGGTTTCCTTACAGGGTCAGCATAAGCCTTCAGGTGCCTGGAGCCCAGTAGTTGCTCTGAATAAGGCTGAATGCTCTGCTTTTATTTAGAAGTAAGCACAGCAACTGTCAACAGAGCTAAACTTGGTCACAGACGGTGAGTTTTTTGCTGTGGAAAGGGTGCTTACACCAAAATACCTCCGTCTGGCTCAGTGTGCACCTCAGCTTGATCTCTCTGCAGACCGATGGGCTGGCAGAGATGTGCTCCACTCCCCAGATGGGCCTGCCACTGGGAAATGACTCAGCAGAGGTGGCCACGAAACAGGCACCTGCAAAGCCATTCCCTGCCTGCTGCATGGTTAGTGCTGGTCCTCCACCAGCCTTCCCAGCTTGCGGTGGTGATGGTCTCATCCTGGCTCTCACGGAAGCATTGGGTGCAGGATGTGCACTGGGCAGTGAGAGGATGCTGAGGGAGCAGAGGTGATATGTGTGGAAGGACCTTGATCAACCAGGCAGGTTCAGCTCGTGGTGGTGGTTTGGAGGCCCATCTTGCAGCAGATCTGTCTAGCTGGTGGAGCGGTGGGAACTGCTCTGGTCTGTGTGCTGGTTTGGGTGCTCCTGGGCTACAGAACACTGTGCAAGTCATAAATGATCAGACTGGTTATAAATAAGGGCAAAAATCAATGGATTTTGTTCAATGAAATTCCAAAGTTTCCCTTGTTGTGAAGCCATGGAGATGAAGGCTGGGACAGGGAAGACGAATGGAAAAGGTTTATTATTTTAGTCAAATCCTTGACTTGGCTGCAGCCAGCACCTTTAGTGTCAGGGTGGAAAGGTACCAGCTGAGACAAACACACCTGCCAAGATCCAGCACAGCGGCAGCGGGCAGAGCTAAAGGGCATCACAAGGCCATGTCTGTAGGGGCTGCTCCTTACCCATGCGCCTGCTGACCTCTGCGGTTTCTGTTCTGAGTGCTCTTTGCAGGGGTTTGCACGGTGTTTGCTGGGTCCTGAAGCATCCGTGGGAAGGCAGTAAGCAAATGCATGGCTCACTCCACTCCCTTGACTAGTTCTCGCCTTCCAGTTTCCCACCTTAGCTGGGTGTAGTGAAAACCCTGTCCCATTCTGCTAATCTTTTAAACAGTCATCTTTACTGACGCGAGGTCCCAGTTATCCTTTTTTCTGGCTGGGGGAAGCTGAGGAGAGCAGCAGGTCTCTGCTCACACTGCCAGTAAGAACAGGACCTGCAGCACCTGACTCTGATCTGCTCTGTGTACATCTGTGTATGTATAATGCTGCTCCTCACTAACGGGATCTCTGGCATGTTGCTTCCAGCCAAATATTGGCTCGACTGGCTAGAAGAACCATGTGTGACCAGCCCCATGCCGTGCAGGGGTACAGAGGAGCTCCAGCAGGTGCCTGGGGAAGGGGTCCAGTGGGGCTGTTGGCAAGCAGCTCTTCATAGAGTCAGACCAGCAGTGTCCCATTTCCCTCAAGGTAAGCCTGGGGCTTTGATGTGTGCTTGTGCCCCCTTAGAATAAGGAATTGGGCATCCTGAGTGAAGCATCTGGGTGTCCTAAAGGGTTAATGGTTGCGGCAGCAGATGGATGGGTGGTAAGGAGATTGATTGCCTCCTGCAAGGTACATAAAGTACCCTGGTGCAGAAACACACTTGTTCAGCCAGGTAAATAACTGGTTTAAAATCCCCTCTCACAGCAGCTGACCCTACACGTGTTTATCCAAGTGACTGGAGTTGTTCCAGTTTCTCTGGTGAGTGACCTTTCCCGAATTTTTCTTTTCAAGTTGACATTTAAGAAGGGGGGAAAAAGTCACAGCAACAAACGGTGTTTTAACAGCGATAAAGCCGTACCCATCAACAAAGCCAGGAAAGCTGTGCCGGAGCCCGTGCTGGCAGCTCTGCTGTCCCTGCCAGAGTCTGTACGGACAGTGCTGGCTTGCGTTTCCCAACCTGCTTGGTTTTGCATGAACCAACATTTGCAGTGCCCATGGGCTGGGCTGGGCCGGGTGTGGGCAGCTCCCCAGATCCTGGGAAAGGCTCCTGCTGCAATTCAGTCCGAGGCAGCTGCTGGCAGCTGGAGGCACTCACAGTATTAGCTCATTACTGCAATTCAAATGAAGAAGAGTCTTAAATCTTCTCTGAAAAGAATCTGGGTTTGGCAGGCAGTGGAGTGCTCGACTTATTTTGAAAATTCCTTGGACAATTTTGGTAAATGTTTTACTGTGTTTTTCAGGGGAAGTAAAATTTACCCCTAGTTTTCCTGTTCTCAGCTTCAGCACTGCCACAACTCACCCCTCGCCCCTGGCAGTCGTCTCACAGGAAGATACAATGAAGTCTCTGTACTTTGCAGGTTTACCTCTTCAGCCCAGATGCCCCAGGACCTTGAGCTCCAATTCCAGGCTGGGAAGTGCTGAGGGCATCACAGAAGGCTGCTCAGTGGCTGCAGAAAAGCACGAGGTAAAGGCATGGGGACCGGGGTGAGGACAGTGCTGTATGGCCACACGCTGCCGGCTTGGGGTGATGCTGGGCAGCCCCGCGCCGGAGCCCTCCTGAGCACGCAGGCCTGCAGGCGGGTGCCAGGCTCTGCTTTCAGCACGCCAGTGTTTGGTGACAAACTTCAGTTGAGAAACTCTTGAGCGGCTCTGTCGGGACAGGCCTGACTGACACGCCTGGCTTTGTGGTGCTGCCATTTCTTGGATTTAATCTATTTGTGCAAGAGGAAAAAACAATAACAAAAAAACCCCAGATAAGTCCAATAGCAAAGATGCTTTTAGCAAGCTGAGAGCCAAACATTGCCTTTGTGACTGACTGTGTCCCTGCGCAACCCCAGCTCCATTGCTGAGGAGCCAGGCAGGGCACTGCAGCCCCCAGGCCGCCGGGAGAGGGGACTGGCAGCTTGCAGATCCCCCCATTAGGAGTGTCCCTTTGCCACAGCCCTCCCCGCTGTCCCTGGGAGGTCTCTAGCCCTGAACATCAACATGAGGCAGCTGAGCTTTTCTGCTGGGCTGTTGCTGGAATGATGCTCATGCGAGGCTCCATGGCTGCTTGGGAGTGATGGCAGTTTTGGGACCTCACCCACTAAGTTATCTTTAATCTTTTGTGGCAGGAATGCCTCCTTTTGCTCACAGCAAACCCAGGTGTTGGTTTGCTGCAGGGTCCGTACGTGAGCACTGGAGCAGAACTGCCTGGATCTGGAGCCTTCCTTCCCGCACAGTAACGTCGGCACCAGAGGGCAGGCAGCTATTTCGGTCCCAGGCATGCCAGGGGATGATTTCACTTTTGTTTCATACCCGATAACCTTTCCCATCACAATGAGAGACTGCGTCCGCACTGCCTGTGCTTCCGTGTGCGAGGGGAAAGCCATTCAAGTGCCTCTTCAGGGGAAAAGTGCCAGTTTAAAAATAGCTGTCTGATTGTCCATGGAGCCCGGGCAAAGGAAGGGCAGGAGCCTCCCTGTGCTGCACTGTGTGCCGGGAGCGGCTTTGCCGGCTGAGCCGAGGCACGAGGATGGCGGTCGTGGGAATATTTGTCATTCTGGCTTTTTCCATCAGCCTCATGGGGATGGGAAGGTCTGGGAGAGACTTTCTTCTCCATGCAAAGTCATCCAGATGCGGGGCTCCAGGAGAGCTATGGCAGCCCCCTTTACCCCTCACCTGCCCGTCTCTGCCCCTCCTGCCCTTGCTCTGAGTCCTTCCCCTGCTGGGTATCATGGCTGGGAGCTCTGTCAGGAGCAAGGCAACACAAACCCACCCTGGGCCGCAGGCGAGATAAGGCTGATCAAACCCAAATTGCTAAAGCTCAGCTCCAATTTTTATTTCCTGTGGGGAAGGAGCTGGCTAAAGTAACTTGTTTTTTTTTTTTAAGCTTTCAGCCTGCAACTTCCCACGAACTGCTGACCCACCATGTGACAGGAGCGGCGGGGCAGCCACGGCCGGGTACGGTATCACGGCTGGTCCAGCCATCCAGGGCCACGGTGGTGGGGAAGGGGTTCCTGGCGCCCGCCTGTGCCAGGGCACGGGCAGCACCCAGGCACCAGCCCTCTGGGAATGGGCAAACACCGCTGTGCTTTCAGAGGGAAGGCAGCAAGCTTATTTAATGCTGACCCCCCCCACACCCCTGCGGCAGTGTGGCCCCTCTCACTGATGCCCACCCTGCCCTTTAAAATACATTATAGTCCATTTTGCTGGCTCTTGGCCAGTGAGGTGGCTACCTGGGCTCCTGTTTGAGCAGTCCCTTTGCTCAGTGGGAGGTTTTTGCTCAATCCCCCAAGCACACGACTTAAAGGGTGGCTCCAAACCTGCCCTAGCCCTTCCTCAGCTGGAGCCTGTTTACAAAACAGCACTGAGGGCTGCTATTTATCCTTACATGCACATTACATTCAGACTTGCTAAACAGGCAAAGCCAAAATGAGAGTCATCTGAGTTTTCTTTAATTAGAATAAGATCCTGATGAATCATGAGGTTCTTTACCTCAAGGATGCACCAGGAATTGACTTTGGCAGCAGACATCAAGGTACAGCAGTCGGCAGAGCTCGCTTGCTGCGTTGACATCTGCTGGAAAGACTTGTTTTTCCCTCCCAAGTCACATGCTAACTTGTGATCTGATCATGAGATACAAAGGATAACCTTCCAATATTTATTTTCCTCATCTGGAACTTTAAAAGGCAGTGTAAGGGGAAAAAAACCCAACCCCTTGACTTTTTGGTTAGCATTGCTCTAGGCACTGTGCTTGCCGCTGGGACAGGGCGCGAGATGACGAGCTGCTTGTGTGCCTGCCACAGCGTGATGGAGAGCATTGGTGTGGGGAGGGCATCCATGCCAGTGAGTTCAGCCATGGGGGCATCCTCCCCTCCAGCACCAGTGCACCCGTGCGCAGGCAGAGGTGGTCAGGGGCTGCCTGTCCCAGGGTGACCGCCATGGTGTGTGGGGAGCTTATCCTTCCCCAGTGTCTGCCCAGCGCTGGCTCTGTGCCATCTTTCAACACTAAACTTGTATGTTTGATTATAAATGTCAAAGTAACATTTTTTTATAACAGTATCCTACTGCAATCAGCTAGACACGTGGAGTGGTCTGATATAGTCTCCAGCCCAAAGGTTTATAGTAAGCCCAGCTGCAAGACTAAACCAGAATCACCCTCAAATGAAATCCCCTATATAATATTTGGGGAAATTTGCTAGTGCAACTTGGGTATGTTTAACACTGTGAGATGATGCCTATCAGACAGTAAAAAATCCCAGGAACCCATTATGGTGCTGACGGGGGGGCTGTTGGGAAGTGAGTGTTCAGGCTGCTGAAGGCTTTGCCATGAGAGGAGTTCTCGCTGGAGAGACCACGGCAAAGCAGCAGGGCAGGGTTGTTTATTTTCCGAGCCAGGGAGGTGTGTGCCATTGACTACCAAATGTGAATAAGGAGGTTGCTGCCCACGGTTTGCATGTGTGCAGCAAACCTGACTTACATGTACAGTGGGGTTACTCTGGGAATGGCTGATTGAGATCAGCAGTGTGTGCATGTGTCTGTCTGTCCATGGTTAGAGAGCTGGGAAATGCAGCCAGCAGTGGCTGTACTTTCCAAAATCCCATTGCCATGGGATGCCCCTCGCCACAGACCTGCCAGGCACCCGTGTTTATGGGCAGAGCTGAGGCTGGGCATCCCCTGTAGCCATGTGAGGGAGGACCAGCCCGACACCACCCCCAGTTACTCAGTACTTCCCCTGCAGCACTGCTGAGCGATCTTGTGCTATGCCAGTGCCCTGCGGTGCCATGCTGCTGGGTGCCAGTGGGTCCCTCGGGGCTTCCCTGTGTGCCCAGGCTCAGGGTGGGAACCAGGGAGCAGGGGAAGGCACGGACCATGTCTGCAACTACAGCTCAGCGAGTGAGAGGTTGGAACAGAAAGGCACTTGTGGTTTCCTTTGAAACTGAAAGGCCCCATAATATTTCAGGAGGCTGGTGGCATCAGCGAGCCACTGCAGAGTCCTCGGTCCCAGGGCCTGTCGGTGTGTGCTGAGCCAGCAGAGGATGAGCCCCAGGTCCTTGGGAGCATTCAGAAACTTTGTGGTCTTCTGGGAGGGAGGCATGTAAGCCTCACGCCTTTCTGGCTAAGGCCTGCTGATCTCCTGACTCTGCCTGTCCAGGGAGGGAGCTGCAGGTCTGCAGGGTCATGGGTGGCTGGACCCAACCCGCACCTCTGGCCCCAGGATGGATGATGGAAGGGGAGATGCTCCGGGCAAGGCCAAAGATGCTGCACCTGTGTATGACACATTGTGTGTCAGCCTGACACAGGGTGAAAAACAGCTGTAACTCCCCTGGAAATAAGTAACTGCGAGGAGGAACATGGAGGGGTGGATGTGACGCTGGAGGGAGGCAGCTGGAGCAGAGGGAGTTACAAAGCACTGCGTGTGAGAGCAGCGAGCCCAGCCGCAGCCTGGCCACAGCTATTTCGGTGCTGGGAGGGGGCTGAGTGCAGAGCCATGGCCAGTGCAAACACACACTGGTGTAAGTGGGGAGGGCGGGAGGTGGGATGGAGGGGTGCAGCCAGAGGCACCCCAGCCGATTGGGGTGGTGTCTGCTGTGGGCCTTCGGTGAGGTGAGTGGCGTTTGACTGCCGCAGGAAGGCAGACCTCAATGGCTGAATGGTGGGTTTGCAGCGAGGAGTGGATAAACCCCATCCGGCAAGGACCAGCTGGGCCCTGCACCTTTGCCAGGACCATGGCACTTTGAGAGAGGCTGGGGACAGCTGGGACCCAATACGGTCCCTAGCCTTAAAGCTGGGGAAGCATGAATGGACGTTTTTAAATTAAAACCAAAGCAATCCATAATAAAGAGCTGACTTTAGTAAGCAGAATTATTTCTGGTTTCAGGTTTTAAGAAGTCGAAACTGTTCAAGTCCAAGCTGTGCATCTCTATTACAAGAGCTTTACTTTGCTGTGTCCTAACCCACCCTGCCATTGCCCCACTTAGTGCAAAGACCAATTTTTTTTGCTCTGAAAATGAAACTACCCTCTTTCTTTAGGCTAGTATTTCTGTGGCCTCTGCAACAGAATTAGTCAGAGATGGTTACAGGTGCTTGGACAGGCTAATGGGAGGTTTGGTGTACGGTTAGCAGGGGTCCATGCAGGAGAGCAGCACACCTGCCTCCAGCTCATGGCCATTTGCAGGGAGTTTGGGTTTTCTGGACCTGGCTGACCTGTCTCTGTGCCACAGCATCTCTGAGCACTGCAATTTCTGTCCCTTTGCCTGCCTGAGCAAAATTAGAGCAGGCCTGACCCAGAAAGCTGGATGCAGAAGTGATCAATAGTGGTGGTAATTGGTTGGCAGTGCTGCCTGGAGGCACTCGGTGTCTCAGTCCCAAAATAAATAAATGGATTCAGAAAAAAATGTAGGCAGTCTGACTCAGCTGGAGGGGGCATTGGCTGGAGGGGGCTTCAGCCTGTGGTCCAAGGGCCATAGAGGGCAAGGCTGCTGGCAGAGGGCTGAGTTTACCCAGCCCCATCCCTGGTGAACGACTTCGGTCCTTCTGGTCTCCCTCACCAGTGATGGTGTATCTCCATCAGGTTTTGCTGTGCAAGGGTTTGCTCTGCAGCAGTGAGCATGGCAGGCTCGGGCCTGGGGGTGCAGCTGGGGCAGGTGTCATGGGAGGGACATGCTCACACACAGCTCTGGGTGCCATCACTCTATGTGTGAGTGCCTGGGGAAGGAGATGCAACTGTCATCCCTGAGTGCGGTGTAGACACTTGCTCTTGGACAAGAAAGCAGTCCCTGTTTTTAAGGATATAAACAAATCCCAAAGGACATCTCTTTGGAGCAGCCCTCTCCTGCCTGCTCACGTCCCAAAGGGACAACGAGGGCTTTGTAACTGCCCAGGGCGCTC
Source organism: Aegotheles bennettii (assembly GCA_013398125.1). Classification (NCBI taxonomy): domain Eukaryota; kingdom Metazoa; phylum Chordata; class Aves; order Caprimulgiformes; family Aegothelidae; genus Aegotheles; species Aegotheles bennettii. Next base: position 17,641 of record VZRW01002718.1, read on the forward strand.
GAGAACCAAAACAATCTTGGTATGAGCTCAGCAGCTGTAAATCAGCAGGCTCCACTGGGTGCTATTGCTAGGGTAAATTTAGTGCTGATTGCTTTGATCTGAAATGCTTTTATTTCATATCCTCTGCAGAGATAGACACAAGGTCAAGCTAATGGCTGATACATGAAAAACGTATATGGCCTTTATTGATTTTGCAGTGATTAATGATTTAAAGGTAAGGCTGGTGATTCATGCACACACCAGCGGTGCCTGGGAATGAGTAACGCCGACCGAGGTCGCCTTTTAATTCCAGCATCCAGCCTTCTTCCCGCTGCTGGAGGGGTACCAGTGCCACTCTCACAGATGTCCTTGCACAGGGCACACACCCGTTTGTGCATGGTGAGCTCTTGCACCTGTGTCTGAGTTCTGCTTGCCTTGGTTTTGCTGTCCATTTTTGCAGAGAATTGAAAATAACCAAACCTAAACCCTTACTGTAGTCTTGTTGACAAACCCTTTTGAAGCTTTCCTGCTGCTGTCCCAGGGTGGTCCCAGAAGAGAGTCCTTCAGAAAGGTGTGGCACAGCACCTTGCCTGGCTCACTTCAGGAGCTGTTGCAGCAGAGTCCCCTCAGGAGTCATCCCTGCGATCAGCCCTTTGGTTGCCAGTGTGTGATCTCTTAATAAAGGAGCTTCAAAGTTCTTTGCTGTGATTAGCCTCGCAGGCGATGGTTTTTGAAATGCTTTTCCACCCCCACAAGCATGTGGGACACCCCAGAGCCTGCTGAGCCATGGCCATGAGGTGGGCGCTCTTGTCCCAGAGCCCTCCCCCCCCACCCCGTGGACAGGGACCGCAGCCCCCCAGTTCGCTCCATGCCACAGATGCAACTGGAAACTGCATGGGGAAGTCATCCTAATTTTGGAGGGGGAAATCAGGCCCTGTTTGAAGACTCTGGGCAGCAGTTATGCAACTTTCCTATCTGGTATTTGAGAAAACTTCCCCCTCCTGTTTCAGCCTTGTGACTATGACTAAAGTCACTGTGTTGCCACCAAGGCTCCTGCTGGGCTCACTGCTTTCACGCTGGCTGTCTTGCTGAGTGGGCTAGAGACCTGCTGCATCTCCCAGGGCCTGCAAACTCACTGCACTTTGGGTTCCAATTGTTGCCAGCTCTGCTGCTTTGTTTTTTGTTTTTTCTCTCTGGCAGTTGCTGGTGGCTAAAGGCCAAGCTGTGTTCTCTCTCGGGCAGTGTCACGGACGAGGCAATGCTTTGCTGTAAGAACAATTGCTTGGTTACACAGTGCTCCTCCTGGGGCCGTGCACCCATCCTTTTCACCCCGGGGGGGTGAGCATGGAGGCACAGGCAGCGACATGGGGTTAAATGCAGCACATTCACTGGGGATGGGGAGCCCAGCGGGAGGGGAAACACCACCACGGGGCAGGTTTCTTCAGCTCTGCTCCATGTGGATGGATTTGGGGGGGAGGAATTTCAGAGTTGGTGGTGACACCCATGGGGGGACGGACAGACACAGATGTTGGGTAGCTCATCACCCAGCCGCACACACAAGCAGGGCAATGAAGGATGCTATGTGACAGTCCAAGGGAGCAGCATACACTGACCTAAGCCCATGTCCTCACGCTCCCCCAGCCTGAGCTCCAGAGCCCTCCCCAGCCCCCTGGGCTGGCGGCACCGCCTGCAAGCCCCTGGGCAGAGGTACCCCTGTCCCCAGCAGCCCCCGCGCTGCAGCAGAGTCAGTGCCCAGCACTCCAGGGTAAGGGCACTAGAAAATGTTCCCAGTGGCAAACCAAGGCGAAAACGCCCACCCTGCACGTGGCTCTCACCCGCCGCTCAGCCTGCCCTTAGCACAGACACTGACAGGCCCCACACGCCTGGCACTGGCTCCAGGGGTGACAGTCCCAGCGTGGTTTCCATCCTTGTTCAGGAGCAGCCGAGGGCTGTTGGCTCCCTTCAAGGGACACTTTCTGGACACAGGGTGTAGACCCCAGTGCCACCCCACTGCCCACAGCACGGCAGGAGAGGGCGGGAAGCATCACAGGGAGAGACACTGTTGGCTCCCAAATTAGCTACCAGACCAGGTTGGTTTTCCTGTTTACTCCCTAAGTGGAAAATAGGAAGAGTAAAAAAACCTCATCCCCTTGGCTATAAAAAGATTTTTGTGTGGGCACAGGAATTTTACCTATGTTTCATTTTTCTTCCAGTCTGGCAGGGCTTTGGTGGTGCCAGGTGTGCGGCGTGGGCTGTAACAACACAAATCAAATACAGAGGGATGCCGGGAATAGCAGCTCCCCTGGAGGAGATATTTGTGGGCCCATCCACCAACCTGCCAGTGAGCAGCTGTATCGGGGTTTCACACAGTGGGGGTCAGAGAGGAGCTATGCAGGGTTGTGTTGGGGACACAAAGCCCCCCCCATGTTCAGCCGGCACTGACCCAGCTGGGGTGCAAAGCAGCTGGGGGCCACTCACAGCTCCACAGGGTGGGACAAAAGGTGAAGATGCCCTGGGTGTCAGCTGGGTGGGTTTGGCCAGTGGGAGCGAGGGGTCGGAGCAGATAAGGTACTGCCACGCTGGAAAATGGGTTGGTCTGTGTTTTGGGTTCACAGCGTCAGGGTGAGTTATTTGGATCCTAAATCCTGCAAGCCCAGAAAGGCTGCTGAGCCTTGTTTGCCTCAGATTGTTTTTCCAAAAAGATACAGAGATAAACTCTTCCCTTCGTAACTGGCTGTAATCTTATCTGAAGCCTCTGAAGTGTCCTAGAGACTCCTCAAGGAGATAACAACCAAACAAAAATGTCCAAGAGCATTTATTTCTGAGGCTTGAGCCTGGGGAATAGCACAAGTTTCTTGGCCAGCTTTGGTCACCCTTATTTGTCACAAGGAGGAGGAAAGGACACCCAGAGCTGCCAGTGTCTTAATTCTGAAGTGACTGAGCTTTCTTGCCTCCTTGATCCTCTGGATAACTGAAGCTGTTTTGAGGAGGAAAGTCTGAAAGTTGATTTAGCTAATAACTAGGAAAAAGTACTGCATGAGAGCAGGAGGCTACAGCAGCCTATGTCTCAGGTGTCCAGCTGCCTAGGCTGGTATGGTGCAACCATCTCCCACCAAAGGGTATTTTTGGTGTGTTTGTTGTGGGCCTGTGGATACCCTTCAGGCGAGAGGCTTTCTTGTGGATTCAGTGGTGGTTTCAAGGTACCTTTTGCTCTGCATGGTTTGTGGCTTCTCACTTGCCAGAGGGAGCCTCCAATAATCTCACCGTGGATTTGAGAAGTATGTGCAACTGTAAAAAAAGATCCCTCAAACATAGTATTTCCTTCAAAAGTCAGTTCAGTATTTGTGTACCTGACTCATCTCAGCTGGTCTTGTCATAAAAGATTTACAGACACTGTGGCTCTTTTTGGGGGTCTGTTTCTGCCCATGCCACCTGTAGTTGTCCATTTGAAGCCACTGTTATCTGTGATGTTATGTCCCTCTGGCTGTGTGAGTTCGCTGACAAGCAGGGATGTTGTATGAGAGCTGGTGATCTGGAGCAGACTTGGTGAGCCATAGGTGGCTTTGTCCACATTGCATGTCTCATCCCCAGCAGTGGAGAAGCTGCTGTGCTGTGTCTTTGCTCATAAATTGGATGAGCCCTGTTAGTTCCATGAGGGTCCATCACAGCCTCCCATGACTGGTCCAACCACCACGTCCCATCCCTGAGCCTGTCTTAGCTTTACCTGTGATTTTCATATTGTCCATAGCAAAACCTTTACTGCATGTCCAGTGAGCCCATCTCTGGAGCCAGGACCTGGATTCTGTATTAATTATGGTGGTTTCATCCAGGTCATGGATTGAAAATGTGGAATTCTGAAGAGGGAGGAAGAAAATTCTTCTCTGACAAAGCATCTACTTGATGCTGGTTCACAACATGGAATTTGTTTTCCGAGCTGTGAGCTGGCCGGGGTTTGCCACAGCTATTGCATGCTGTATGAACTGTTGCATTGTTCTGGTTCTCAGTCAAATTGCAATATCAAGTAAGTGGTGTGCTAAAGTGTACGCATCCTGCATCAGAGCCACAGCAAGTTACTGTGACCAGATCTGTTTTCTGTCAACCTTTCTTGATTAGCAGAAATAAACCATTGAAGGGAGGGGGACTGAATTAATCAGCGTGTGCCTGGCTCCGGGTCACGGTGACTCGCCTCTGCCATTGTCCTGTTTACTCTTTCAAAATACTGGCATCTTACTTTTCTTTCAGGTGAGTCCCTCAGCAGCTGGAGAGAGGGCAGGACACATGGCTGTTCCCTGTGCCAGTGTGGCTGCCCTCAATTAGTCCAGGTACAATGTGTATTTTAGAAGCGAAGAAAGTGGCTGCGAAGGCTGCACAAATGTTGGGTTCTTCTGAGCAAGGCAAATGAGCAGTTCGCTACCATGCTGGAATGATTTTATTAATACAAACCAGTTGGCAGCACTAGGGACACTCTGTCAAAGCAAATTGATTTTTTTCTACTGTTTTGCTCACCCACTCCAAGCCTTTGGGCAGCCGCTAGCGAGGCTCTTCCCCAGCAGGAAGCCCTGTGGGTCGCTGCCTCTGGCTGCCCTGGCTGTGGGGTTGCACCCCATGGGACTGGGGCCACCCGCTCCGCAGGGCCCCTGTGTGGCACCATGGCTGCAGGTGCCAGGGGCAGGGAGGCAGCCAGAGGAGGGGCTGGTGGCTGCGCACGGGCAGAGGGGCTTGCCTTAGCCACAGGAGTGCAGGGGACAGGCAGGGCAGAGTTAAAGCCCTCAGCCTGACTCTGCTGAAACCCGAGGTTGCATGGTTTGTGTGCACAGCCTGCCCCAGTTCGCCTGGGGTTTACCACACATTTTCGTCATGCTTGCAAAATGCTGTTATCACAAATTGCTAAAACCTCCTCCTCATCTGATCAGAGTGAAACCAGCGTGGCTCTGCACATCTCCAGCGTGTCTGGGCTGCTGAGTGCTCAGGCGGGGCACGAGGTTATTGCTCAGAGGTGCTTTGCTTTGCAGCTTTGGGATTTATTTTTCACTGCAGACTCCGTGGCCTTTGCCTGTGGAAGCAGCCACTGTAGCCAGGGCACTCACTGCCTGAGCTACGGGCAGGACATGGCTTTCTGCTGAGGCTGGTGTGGCCTCTCCATACGCAGATGTGCTGCAGTAAAGCTGGGGATGTCAGGCAGCCAGTGCTGGGCTGCTCCTGAGCCCTGCTGAGCAGAGGCAGGGGTGGAGCTGGCTGTGGAGCCTCTCCACTCCCTGTCCCAGCGGGCGAGCAGCACTCCTCCGGGGTCACCCTGTCCCGCTGGGGTGAGGCAAGCAGAGCACAGGCTATCTCCCCACTGCCAGTGCTCATGCTTCACCTCGATATCTCCCTCTGTGCTGGTAGCATCTTCTGTCCCCACAGCTCCTGCTGTCCCAGCCCCTGTCTCTGCAGTGGGACAGCAGTGGGACAGCAGTGCGGATGACTGGGCAGGTCCAGCAGGCAGGCAGTCCGGGAGGCTCTGGGGAGCTCTGGGCATTTTCCAGGAGCAAAGCTACTGGTTAAAGTAATGTGTTTAATAATTATTAGCAGTCCTGGAGGCTGCTTAACATGAGTGGAGGGTGTGAGCTGGAGGCACTGCACAGCTTGCCAGCACCAACCCCCATGACAGACCAGGTCTGTGTGCCGCTGGGCTGCGTTACAGCTGGCGTGGGGGATGAGGTGCAGAATGCTGGGGAGCACTGCAGAGTTCTTCTGCTAGACCTTGCCAAGCGTCTTTGGCTGTAAGTGACCCAGGCCAGAGCTCAGCCTGGGTGGGCTGAGTGGGGGCTCTGCAGGTGGCTGGGCAGCAGGTCAGTACTGGGGAGAGAAAAGCCCAGGTAACATGCACAAGAAATGGGGGCTTTTGCAAGATATCACCGTGAATTACAGCCCCAAGTCACAGCTGTGCTCTGCCTATGCCCACAGTGTGCTGCAGGGACAGTTACCCAGAGCCACCCCACAGCCACCACGGTGGCAGAGCGTCTGTGTCAAGGGCCAGCACGGGCCTGTCAGCACCATGGGCACGCAGGGCCACAGCTCCCCAGTGGTGTCATACAGTGGGATCATATGGTGCATCTTGCACCAGTAATCAAGTGACTCCAAAATTCAGGACATGAAAGTGCTTTGGTAATGCCAAAAGTGAAACATAAGGGGAAAACATTTCCCCTCCCCTTACTCCGAGAAAGTTCAATATTACACAGATGATCTGCTAAAGGCTGGCTGAGGGACATAAGTATTTTTCACTGGGTAGAGGAATCTTCTGCTTTTAAAATTGATGAGACACTTCAGAGAGGAGTCTTTAGACTTTCCAGACAAGAGATAAGGGCAGAAACCTGATATTGCTGGAGGCTGGCTGAAGGAAATGCAGTTGCTAATGGTTAGGCTTGATGTACTGCTGCACTTTGTACTTAAAAGTATGTGTTTTATCATGACAGGTGAAGGGAAGCTGAACATTAAAGGCTTGCCTTGATGTAGCAGGAAGCCTCCAGGTGGATGTCTGGCTTGGTTCCAGCCCAGGTCATGGTGCTGGGCAGAGGCTGGGGTGGTCCCACTCCCTCCCAGATTCTTAGTTTTGCACCTTCTCATTTTTGCAGGTTCAAAGAGCTTCTCACCCACTTGCAGAAAGTTAATTTTCTGAAGGCCTTTAGTGCCTTGACTGGATGCCTTTGGCACTCTCCCTGCAGGCATAGTAGGCTGGCATTTTTGCTTTGTCCTGCAGGATGGAGTCCACTTGGGCTTGCAAGGGGGAGCAGAAAGCTTTCTGGGGTGCTGGTCTCAGCAAAGCCGGGCTTCACCCTGCTGCCTGGTTTGCAGGTGCTGGGATGTCTGAGCCTCTTGCCTAGGCGTGTGGATACACACACCACACAGGGCAGGAGCAAACCAACACTGCCCTGACACAATTAGTGTTTCTAAATGAACACTGGGCTAAGCATCAAGGCTCATACTTCCATTCCCACCTGTCACCTCTGTCAACTCACTTCTTGGTGCCACCAGAGAATAACTACATGAGGAGAGTGTTTGGTTTGGTGTTACACAGCCAGCCGAAGCAGCAGCTGAGCGGTGGCATTACAAGGCTTTGAACACCTCTTCTCTTGGCAGAGCTGCTTGGGTGTGGGGGGGAACTGGCCTCCTCGGAATCGGGATCCCCAGCCACCGCCTGCCCCTCCATCCCTGCCTCCCTCCGTGAGACCATCTCATGTGCCACCGGAGGCTGCAGGGTGAGCACCTGCTGCAGGAGAGCAGCAGCCAGCTGCCACAGCCTGCGCTTCCTGAAGAGGTGAAATAAATAGCTTGAATGGTATGTAGAAACAACATACACACACACACACACTTATATAGACATGCACACACGTGTATATACACATAAACACGTCTATATTAATTATATACACATGCATGTGTACACGTGTATGATGTATACAGTGCGTATGTGTGTGCAATTTACCCATGCACGTATATGTATGTAATTTTATACACATTTATATAAAACTTAGCTGTTTCTCTACCCATGTACACCGCTCGCCCGGCAGGTGACGCTGTTGGCCGCCCCTGCAGGCGGGGGTTGCCCGGCGCCGCACCCGCACAGCTCCGGCGCTGCGGGGGAGCCGGGGCACCCGCAGCCGGGCTGGGAACCTGCCATGCGTGGGGAGAACAGCAAAACCCCACGGGAGCCGAAGGGTTACGCTGGTGCTGTAGAAAGGGCCTGAGGAGAACAAGGAGAAGCTGCGGACATTTAATGCGACAATCTCAATTAATTACAAGTGCTTCCTCAGCCCTGAAGCTCCCCTGGTGTTGGTTAGGTTGCTGCACGGTGCAGTCTGGATTTTGAGGAGGTAACAGGATAGGCGCAAGGACAGGTCAAATATGGCTTTTAAAAGATTAATACTTAAAATCTTGCATGCTTCAGCTTTAAAATATGTAATGGAGTAATGGGAAGAAAACACCTTCTCTGGAGAACACACAATTTTCAAATTCATCTCTTTTGGAAATGAGTTTTCACATACACACAGCTTGCATCCCATTAGAGTTGCTTATGCTTTCATATCAGATAATAGCTTAACTCGTAAAATTGAAGTCATTAGGGAAATATCTGCTGTGCCTGGGAGGCGTGAGGGGCAAAAGACCCAGAGGTAGAGCAGGGGGGTGTCTGCCACACAGCCCCGAGTGGAGACTGCAGAGCTGCCCCTTCCTTGCCTCCTCCAAGGCTTGAGTTTCAAGCTGACCAAGGCAGGGCACCCTCCACCTGTGTCCAAATGGGTCACAAGGTGACAGTTAAGGTTGGTTTGGGTGAGCAGCTACAGGGTGACGAGAGTGCTGCCTTGCAGAAAAATGGTAATAAATGATTGAGTTTGATCTCAGTTGAACTAAAACAAGCTAAAATAAGTCCCCACCCCACACAGCACAACGCAGCAGCCATGGATTTATGCCTGCTGATGACTGCACAGCACTGGGTGAGTGTGGGAAAGCTGCTTGAGCTGCCGTGTGCTGAAGCGCGGGGGCTGCTGTGGGTGTGAGGGGCTACAGCATCACACCCCCCGTTAGCAAAGTCCTCGCCAAACACAAGCCCTCCCCCTCGCTTCAGCTAACACTCTCCTGAGAAACAGCTGATCTCTGCATGCCTCGGCCTTTCCCAACACATCCTGGTTCACAAGTTCAGCAGCTTCAAAGTTGCATCTGATCATTAACCCCGAGAGATCAGAGATTACTGAAGAGTTTAAACTGCGTGTTTGAGATGGCCGAGAGGCACAAAGTTCAGGCACAAATCTGCACCCAAATCCCGAGACAATTTTCCCAGCGTTCAAGAGGCAGATACAGACCCAGGGGTTTGGTTCATCAGAGCAATGCCTGAATATCATTTATGTTTGTGTCTTCGTTTCTTTTTAAAGCTGCTTTCATGCAGCTGCTATTTCAAAGGTGACCATGAATTTTGGGTGCTTCTGGCCTTGCAGTCTATGCTGAGCATGGCTGGGCTTGCAGCTCCTGGGGACTTCAGACAGAGGGATGAGAGAGTCCAAGTAAAAGCCCTGCAAATCACAGTTCATTTATGCCAAGAGACTTTGCTAGAAAATGACCCTTTTCTTGTGCATTTTCTCTGTCACTTTTATTCCTGATAGGATAGGTACAGCAGAAGGTGCTGCTTGTGACCATGTTTTATACATAAAAACAACAGCAGAAGATGGAAGCTCCATCTATTGTGGGTAGTTTTCTTTTCAATTTGTTATTTTTCACGAGAAAGACTTTGGTATCACAGCACCACAGGGAAACTTGGGTAGGTAGGTAGGTGCCTCCTGAGGCCATCTGGCCCTTCCTCTTGCTCAGCATGGGTCCAGCTCCATCAGCCTGTACGGTGTGAACCAGGGCACTGGAGCAGAGATTTTGGAAGGATCTGAGTGAGCGCCGAGTAGCAAAGACATTGGTATTCTCCTTGATGGGATTTAATCTTAATGCAACTCATTAGTCTTCATGGTAGAACACTGATGGTGCCAAAGGATTAATTTAAATCTAAATTCCTTAGGTATCACCTCAAGGAATGGGAGGTGAAGGTCACGCAGTGAAAGGGGCCCCTGAGCATAGCCCTGGCTGTAACACTCGCGGTGTGGGGACTGACCCTGGCAGTGCCCAGCAGGCAGTGGGCTGCCAGCCAGCCTGCAGAGCACGGAGCGTGGTGGCCAGCCTCACACCACACCAGATACAGATCAAGAGGGCACGAGGGCGTAGCTTCCTTTTATCTTTTGTCTTTCGGCTCCTACAATTGTCCCACATTGCCTGAGTGGGCTGGCATGTTTCCAGCACTGAAAACCAGATGTTGCCAAACTGCCAGTGGCTGTTCTTAGTATTTTATGCTGTGACTTTAACACAAGTCTGTATGCCATGCCTCTAGCAAAAACAGATAGTATTTACTCCCTTAACAAGGGTCAGCCCTGTTTTCAGTTGCCTTCCTCACCACAGAGATGTCTATCTAGCTCAGAAATGTTGCCATCACCTCTCCATGAGCATGAATTCAGCAGCACCCTCCATAGCAACACACAGACCTCTCACAGCCACTTACTACCTGGCCTCTAAGCAGCTGCTGGGTTTCTGCCTGCAAAAGTACTCCTCTGAATATTTTTGCCAATAAAATGACGACTTTTTTTTCAATCTGCAGTTTTAGACATTAAATCCAGAGTTTTGTCACCAGCTCTGTGCTTCCTACCCAGCTGCAGGCGCAGCACTGCGAAGGCTGGGAGCCAACCCCTCCTGCACCATTCAAACTCCCCTGACCATCGGTCTGACGTGAATGGGGGCAGGATGAAGTCCTTCTGACTCCAGCTCAGCAGAGCTCTTGCCCTGTCTTGGTTTCACGCACAATTGGTGCTTCTGTTCACAGGAGCCTTCAAACCAGTCTGTGAACTGCTGCTGTGAGCCACACGCCCTCCAGCCCTGCCTTTCTGCAGCAAATCTGTGGCAGTTTTTGTAGTTCAGGGGTATGGGATAGAAAGGCTGCTGGGAAGGAGCACAGCATTAAAAATAAGCTAATAGGGCACAGCAGGAAAAATGTGCTAATTAACCTGAGCTGTCACCCAGCAGCATTCACACAGCAGCCAAAGCAAGGCCTCTAGCAGTGTCTCTGGAACGTCTGGAGAAATGGTGCCCTATCACCCAGCTTCCAGCCAGGAGAAATAAGCAAAATTCTTCTATCAGTTTTCTTAGCATTTATTTTTGTCATACTTACTGGAAAAATGAAGTGGCACTTTAACAACCATTTCCTCAGAAATACAGCAAAACAGTGTAAAGGGAAGGGGTGGGGTTTTAGTGACAGTTTAGGTTTGTGGGCAGATTGAAATTTTGTTTCGTTAATGAGCGCAAATCCCAACAGGGAAAGAGCTTGCTACTTGTTTGCAAGCATGACACTTCAGGCTGCCTTTTCACTTTGTTTTGAAAGCCCAAGAGAGCTTCTCTGAAATGGGCATAAAAGGTGTTATGTGAATGGAAATGTTAATGGCAAAGAGATATATAAATTATACTGCTCTGTTGTAGTAACACTCACTGAAAAATGCATTCTTTTCTCATATATATATGAAAAAATATATGTGTGTGCATAAAGCTATGCGTATCTATACTTACCTCTATATATTTGTATAGAACTTCATGCATGTGTTGTACACGTTGGTAGCTAAACACACTTAGTGACCAGTCCTTCCCCTAGGAGCAAACAGTTGGTGTGATGCACCGAAGGCTGTTGTGCAATATTTAGTATCTTTCCCATACATAAAGGTTGTAACATAGCAACCATTGTTTCCTGCTCAGAAGACACTATTTCCAAGCTAATTGTCACTAACCTTATTAGTGGCCTCTGCTACAGCTCCTGGTGCAGCACTGAGCATACAAGAAGTACAGCGGCTTTGATCAACCACAATCTGGTTGAAGCTGGCTATGGAGAAGAGTCATCACAAAGGAGGGCTCACCCTTTGATGGCACAGTCTGTTGTGAAGGAGCTAATATTTAGCTTAAGAGCCTGAAGTGTTCAGGTGGCCTCGCTGCTATGGCAAGCTGTGCCTGGGTGCTCGGGAAGATCCCACAGCCCAAGGCCATGCTGCAAACCCTGAGCTGGAGGCAGTCAGCATGCTTTTATACTATGGCATAGGTATATCTAAATACATATACACACATACATACACGCACACATACATAAATACACAGACATCTCTTTGTGCATGTAGGGATGAAAGAGAGATCCTGCTCTCGGTGTTGAAAATAACTTTCTTTGTCCAAAGGACCAAAGCAGTTGACCCCATGGGACAGTGTCTGCAGCCTCCAGCTGCTGAGCCTGGATGACCACCACCACCACCATGGTGATGCTGCTGGAAATGGGGTGTCCCCACTGCCCTGGGAGCTGGCACTGATGGGAACACCATGGGAGGCTCCTGCGATCTGCTGCAAATGAATCCCCAGGAAGGGGCTTCAACCTGAGAAGTACCAACCCAAGCACGCCTGTCCCAGCAGGCACTGTCCCTGAAGGGGCACTGGTTGGTGGGTTGGGGGTTGGCCTGTGACCGCAGATGCCAGCACAGTCCCACACCCCACCAGGCAAGCACCCACACCTGGCACTGCCGGCACTGGGCACGCTCCTGCTGGGCTGGTGGCTGATGAAGGTGTCAGCTGCAACGCCAATACAGGGTTAAACAAAAGAAGAGCATTTTATATAATCCTATTTTATCTGCAGATCATTTATATTTAGAGCACCTATTTCTATGGGAAACGCTAAAACCGTGTTACATAAGAGCTTGTTTAAATCCTTCGGCTTAGGGCTGGCCGGGGGAGGGGTTGGTGCGGGCCTGGTGCAGTCAGGCTGCGCTTTGTGATCAGAGCCTCCACACACAGCCGAAAGCTGCTCTTGAAATCCTTTTTGCCTTCACTCTACACTGCCCTGACAATGGCAGGGACGGCAGCTCAGCACTGCCCAGCCAGCTTGCTAAAGCCCGGGCTGTTACAGCGGGCAGGGACGCTGAAGGCAGTGCCCGAGTGCCTGCGGTAGCGTTCTCAGAAGGCAAAACCAAAAGCATCAACTGGAACTGATTGTTTAGCAATACAAAATGACTTACCTGGCATTCATACAACAGTATTTTCTAATGAATTAATTATTCCCCAAGGCCTTTCCTGAGGGGGAAGCAGGAAAGATGGTGACAATGGCCATAAAATACACGTACAACTGCAGTGGTGGCAGCTGAACCACTTTGGATGCTCAGCTACATGACTGCCAAAATCAGCCCTAGGGCCAGCTCATGCTGCTGTGCCTCAGCCAGGAAACTGCTTCCCATCACATGCCAGAACAAACTGCTTCACTGCGGGGTTGGGCTGAGACTGCACCACGCTGTGCTGTCAGGCTGTGGGTGCACACAGGGTCTCTGCATGACAGCTCCACCATGGCTCTCAGGGAAAGGCAGTCTCTGCCCCTGCAGGCAGAGGTGCTGTGGTGGCCACCACCAGCAGTGCAGGGGCTCCAGCACCGCTGTGGCAAACAAGTCCTTGGGCACTGTTGGATGCTGGCCCCAGCTCAGTTTCCCAGTGTGATAATCTCCATAAACAGAAGATCCCACCTCAAAGTGGTGAAGCCATCCCTGAGACCTCCCTGTTGGCCCAAGCCATGAATGCTGTCGTGGTAAATGGCATAATTTCAGTAGAAAGAGACTTACCTGATTGTTGTCCCTGAAAGCAAGGTCAGGAATCACTCTGGTGTCACAACCCTCAGCCAAGGAGAAGCGTGGCAGCAGCAGCTGTGTGCAGCAGGGCCTGGGCAAAGGCACAGAAATGACACAAGGAAAATGGCAAGTGGTCTTTGCAAACACTGCTGTGACAGCACCACCAGCTGTGCATCCTGGGTTCTTGCTCCCCAGCACACTGCGTTCACTGCAGCTGGGCAAGGGAACCCCTGGACCCCGACTGAAAGAGCCTGGGGGAGGAGGGGCCGGTGGGATTTCCCACAGGACTGGTGGGGGATGCTGAGCAGCTGAGAGCCCAGGCAGAGACGTGGTCACTACTGCACCCTCCAGCATTGCCCCACGGCTGGGCATGGCACATACCAGGGGCACTGTGCCCCCCGAGGCCGGGAGCTGCCCTGGCACCAGCAAACTTTGTTCTCTGACAGGAGCACAGCACTGAGCTCTCCCTTCACTTTCCCATCCAGATGCTACCTTTAATCACCACCACCACTCCAATTCTCCCTGCAACTGCTCCACATTCAGGTGACACGGCTCATTAGCTTCTATAAGTGGCCCGGACATTGCATAGATTTCAGGGACAAATTAAAAGCTAAAGCTGTAAATTACTTTTTCTCCTTACATTAAGGCTTCTTGTGAGGTGACTCACACTTCAGCCTCTCAGAAGAGCCTGGTTTGTCCCACCCCAGCCAGCACCCTGCTCCACTGGGGCAAGGCTAAGACTTCTTTCCTTCACTGGGAAGTGAAGGTGGTTTAAACTATAGGAAAGTGATCTCATTCCCAAATTTCTGGGCGGGCAATGGGGCTGGGAAGGTGCAAGGTAGCAAGATGGCAACAGGGTGCCCTGACAACTGGAGGCAACACACTCTGCTGGGAAATCACCCAAGGGCATGAGCAGTGAGGTCTCCAGCTTGGTGTTTACAGCAGCTTCCTGAATACCTTACGGAGAAGGTGGGCAAGGTCCAAGCCAGTCTGCCACCGACCTGCTGCCACTCTGTCCTCGACCCTGGTGGCAGGGTGCCCGCACTGGGGAGCCGGTGCTTTCCCGACCCCGGGCTACCCGAGCCCACCTGGCTGCTGGGCCACTGTGGTCCCAGGGGACAAGGGCTTGGTGCCAGGAGGCTGCCCTGCTTGCCCAGCTCTCCACCTCTGCACATCGCTGCTCAAATAGCTTAAGCAAATTCTTCTCATACTTCACTTGAGCCAGGCACTGTAAATTGGATTAAAGTGGTGCCTGGAGAGATTTCTAGAGCCAAATATTTCAAACTAACATGAATCTGAACCATTTTCTGGGCTGCCACAGGGGTGCCCCCACCTGCCCCCGATGTGCTGGGGGCTCCCCAGCTCTGGCTCCGCAGGTCTGAAGCCAGCTGCCCTGTGACACTGCCTGCAGATGCCAAAAATCACGTTCAAATCCTGCAACAGTGAAGAAGTTCAACTTAAAAACGTATCTTCTCTTTCCTGCTTGGGAAAAAATTGGACTGGGGCTGATTGTTAAAGGAGCTGTGATTCCCCTGCTCCAGGGAACCGCCTGAGCTGCAGGGGCAGGCAGGCCACTAACTCCTGCTCATTATTTCACCTGGAGCAGTCCATCACCTTCTATGATTTCTCACCTGTAATAGAAGTCAAGTGATGTAGTGAACACCTCTGGTGTTCATGGATAAGCATTTTGACTATTTTATGGACCTGGAGAGCAAATCTGTCTTATTGATCATGGAAGAAGAAAAACCGAGGCTATAGGAAACACTGGTCACATTGGCATCCTAAGGACCCCAATCACCTGCAGCGTCAATGAGAAAAGGAACTTGCAGATACAGCAGGGAAGTCCAGTGGAGCCCAGCTTCACTGCCACAGGACCTGCATGGTGCTGGGCAGAGCCCAGTTCCTGAGCCCGCCAGTTCCTGAGCTGTCCTTCCTCTGCCGAAAGGTCGCAAAGACTGACGCCTGCCTAGCTGTAGTGCCCAACTGGGAGAAGACCAGATGACCAAGAACTCTTGGGATAAACACAGCCCAGCTGATTAGAAGTGATGAAACAGTTCTCACCCAGGGACTGTTTTGCATCCATGTGATCCTGCATTGCACTGACAAACACTGGTGACTCGCAGCATACATAGCAGATTAAATCTGACCATGGATGGTAAGTAAGTGCATAGCAGTTTGGACTCATGAAAAATAGTAATGTCTATTTTACCTCAAAGAATAAACCAGTTTGGTTTAACCTCAGAGATTTTAGTAGGAATTTTCTAATGGCTCAAAGAACTCATAAATTCTGGGGCTAAGGCTGAGTTCATGCTTGCTTCTGAGCATGCTCTACACGTGCTGGAGACTGGGACTTCGCAATGCAAAGCCCTCTTGTGAGCTCACCATGTTCTCCCAGGCTGAAACCAACCTCTGGCACCCAAACTCTCCCCACTCACAAAGAAGCAGAAACACCTCAGTGAAGAGTGTGTGAAGGGTTTGATGAGCTGGTCGAGCACCAGTCAGCAGCCCATCAGCTGCTGCAGCACAGAATCACAGAATTCTAGGGTTGGAAGGGACCTCGAAGGATCATCTAGTCCAACCCCCCTGCCAGAGCAGGGTCAAACCTCTGATGGGTCACAAACCTGCTGCTGTGATAGCATCCAGCCGCGCCGTCTGCAGGGACCCTGCCATAAATCCACACTGGCAACTGCTGCTGTCAGCCCCTGAAAGGAAGAGTCCGTTAGCAGGGGAAAAACAGTTTGGGTTTTATCTTGTTTTAGGCTGGAAGGAAGCCATGGATCACAGCTCAGAGAGCGGGCTGTGATCAGCTGAGAGGAGTGCAGCTCCCCAGGGAGAGCCGAGCTGTGAAACAGCTCCGTTCTGCTGCTTGGCAGCGCCTGCCAGGTCATAGCACTTAAATAAATATGATGCCAGGCTGATTCACTGTAAGGAATGGTTTATGACCTTCATCCGATGGAAAAGAGAGCAGGCAGGTGTTGAGAGAAGGTGAGTGAACACATTTGTGAAATAGCCACGATCAGTCACGTTCTGGGGAACACGAGGAGCCGGCCTGGTGCCAGCAGAGCCACACTGCCTCTGCCTCCGGCCTTTGGTGTGGGCCTGCAAATATGTGAGAACTGGGTGTTTCCCCCAAACAGCCCCTGTGTGAGAGCCTCCCTGCTCCCAGGAGCCCTCTGCAGACAGACAGACGGACAGACAGGCAGCCTGCCCTCTGCAGACAGCCCTGCAGCCCTGCTCCGTTACCAGCTTTCCAACATCCTGTTTTCACCAGGGTTATTTTAATCTCTCTGTTTCCCATCATATTTTTCCTCCTGCCCATGCCAACACAGACTGTAATTCCTGTCAGGCAGGGTGGAAATCTCCTCCCCAGACTGTGCCAGCGTTTTGGAGGACGAGCTGGACTCTCCCATGGTTGCACCCTGGCTCCTCTCTGCTGCCGGCACTGGTACCTGCTTGCTGGCCCCAAGCCCCCACCACAGCCCACCACCCACCTCACATCAACTCATTTTGAGTTCACTCAGCCACTACATCGCTCAAGCAACTCTGCTTCCATATTCTGATCCATGGTGGCTGAAGAACCAATAAAACCTGCTGCATTGCTGACATAATTACACTTTTATCAGGACTAGAGAAACGATGCAAGGTACTGATTAACTGCCCCAGAGTCACACAGGCATGGACAGCCAGACTCTTTCCTCTTCTTCCCAGTTAGCAGTGAATTTTTGGCAGCTGCAAACTGTGAGCTGCTTCGTGGCTGCCCACGGCTCCTCTTGGGCTCTCAGGGTTTGCTTCACTCTTGGATTTCCTCTGTCCTGGATGATGAATCTCCTCGCTCTGTACAGGTCCCTGAGCCTGTCACAGTGAGGGTTTGTACACTGTCTCACTGGAAATCAATGCTGTACTTCAGGTGATGCAGTTATCAAGGTCAATAGAAATACAGATGCCAGCAATACCCAAAGGACATTCACACCTGCTCTGCACTCTGGTAGCTGTGCAGAATGGCACCTTGCTGCTTCATGGGGCTACATGTGAGGTAAAACGGAGAGACTCTAACACCTGAGGGTCTCTTTGCATAAGGCAAGTAAAAAGAAGATAAAGAAACATGGAAAATCAGTGAAATATCATTTGCAAGGGTTCAAAAGATAGTTTAGTATATAGAAGTAACCTAATCTTTCAGTATGTGACAACCTCAAATTTGCTAAGAAGACTCTGTAGCATTAGCAGAAAAAATATGAGGCAGACATAACACAAAATAAAACCCAAAGCCATCTGCTTTCTTAATCATAGGCTTTAAAAATGTCTCTTCCAGTTATCCAGCTAATTCAAGAGCCGCACTGTTTAAATCTATACCCAAACAAACACAAGTCACAACAAATCTGTCATTCGGTTATTCAGGTCTATGGCTTTAAATGATTAAAACTGATAAAACTCAAGGAAGACAATAAATGGAAACTTTGCCTCTCTACAGTCTCTAGCACTGAAGATTTAATCTCTAATCCAGTCTGAACAGCATCCCCAAGAATGAGAATGAGAAAATGTCCTTTTATTGCCAGAGTCCAGGTTTGGAGCAGCCATAGCTGAAGCCTGAGCCACAGACTAAAAGTCTGTCTAAGGATCAATCGTACTGTAAAGCAGAAACTCTACCCTGGCTACACTCACTGTGTGGAGACACCTGTTTGGGAAGATGTTGTGGAGATGGTGACACAGAAAAATGACCAGATTTCTACTTAACGTGCACCAGCCATGGTGGGATTAGTGGCAAAGAAACCCCCATGCTGCACAGCATCAGAGCCTTGGGGTCTGGCCCGAGGAACATGGTGAAGTTCAGGTTTAAAGGAAAGCCTGTATTTTATTAGGCCCCACATCTATTCTGAGAGTGACCAGTAATCTTTCTTTAACCAAGCAGGCAGGAGATCACCCACAGGCCTTGCACTGCACCCAGTCATCAATGATTGCTAGAACATAATAAGCCTAAACAAGAAGCTGCTAGAAATTTGGAAAAATAAAAAAAATTAAGCAAAGGCACAGACAAGTCAGAAGTTCCCTGTCCTGCACCCAACTGTCAAAAGCACACTTTTGAATTTCATACCACACATAACATCCAGGCTGGGCGACATAAAGGTTAAAAGTAATTTTGGCTGCAGTACACCAGCACATAGATTACAAGAGGAATTTTATTATCAGAGTTTGCTATAGAAGGGCTGCTTTGCAGTCAGGATGCGACAGATTCCAGAGGAAAGGCAGTGACACGATGCGATGGCTGCTGCCAGCTATTGGCACAGCTATTTGCAGGGTGCAGCTGTACCCCGCTATCACATCCCCACCAGCGATGGGCAGAGCTCCTTCCACACATGGTCTGGTGCATGCAAATCACCTCATCAGCGATGCTAATTCTCAGTTAAAACAAGTCATTGAACTTCTCAGCAGTCAGTACTTCAAGGAGTTCTCAAATAGCACTCAGAGTAAGCAGATAACCATTTTAAATATAGAGGCACTGGAATGGAAGCCCAAGAGTGCTGGGTGCCAGCAGCAATCTAGATTATTTGCTTGTTACTAAATACCCCCCAGCATCACTTCCCAGGTCGTTCAGCTCAAGTCTGACGCAAACAGCGGCAGAACAACAAACAAGAATTTGCAGGGTTTTGTAAGCACTGAAATAATTCAAAGAACAGATTGGTTCAGGGCTGCTGTTGCTCAGGATTGCACCCTTGAAAGAACGATAACAGTCTACTGTTTAATTATGTGTAAAACCTAACTGAAGGCTTGACAAACACTTCCAAACCTCAGCAACAGAAAAGTAACATGAGTATAAATAAAGAGAAGATGACCTGTGAGAGCAGATCTAGCTCAAGGATGCTTTTGCCCTTTATTGATACCCAGAAATAATCTGCACTGAATTCCTGAGAATCCTAACTACAATTCTCTGTTTTGTAGTAGACAAGTCTATAGCATAGGGGATGAAAATCCACACATGGAAAAACTTGCTACCTCTGACAATTGCACAGTTTAGAAGGGAACAGAAAAATATAGCAAAACCAGCTCCAGAGCAACATTAGTTCCATACGGAAGAAAAACTCTCCAGAAGAAAGCCTCCCCCCATAAAAAATGCATTAAAAACCTGTCTGAAAACTAACACCTCCAGGCAATAACCCACACCAAACTGAGAACTCGGCAAGGCTTTAATGCACATACCAGGCACATTTCTAAGAACTTCCACGGCAGAGAAAAAGCAATAGCGAGGTGACAGGAAAACAAAGTACACGAAGGCATTGCTGCACATACAGGCTATCATCTGACTGGGGAGGGGCAGAGAAGATGTAGCAGCAGGGACTCCGGAGCTGCCCCAGCTCCCAACTGGTTTGCAGAACCTGCTGTCCAGGCTACAACCCCAGCAGATCAGCTGTGCCCCGGGCAAGGGTTAGCTAAGACACGCTGCTCATGCTGCACTCGCAGCACTGCCAGCAGTGTGGGCAAAGTCGGACATAAATAGCTGAGTTATATATAGCAACTCCTATTTAATTAAAATTCAATACAATTGTGACAAAGCAACTGACCATAACTGGGGACTCCTGATCAGAACAAAGTGTTCAGCACTGTGACAGTTCGCAATTATTAGATCTCATGTGATGGCAGTGCACAGAACATGCTCTGTCCTGGGCTGCTCGGTAAGGGTACACAGCAATTCTTCCAGCTGAAGCTCTTACCAGCTATACTTTAGAAGGCTGCCTTTTAACCAAAGCCCACACAGAGAAGAAAAGGTATTTTTAAAAGATGGCTAGCATCTTCACTTATTTGCTTTTTTGTTAAATGAGGGTGTTCCATTTTACTCAGCAAGTACCCTGACATGAAACAGCGGTCCCTTTACCTGGTTTATAATTTAAGCCTCTTCTGTAATTTCTTTTTAAAGACCATTCAGTTGTTTGCTCACAGGCAAAAGGCTACATGTGAAACTGTCCTGGTGTTTTCTTTCAGGGACGGTCATGGCTGATCAGCGAGAGCCAGAAACCACCTCCCACCCATTGGGAACAGCTTGAGAAGCCCTGTACTTTCTGCATGCTGCTCTCCCAACACAGGACTCTTGAGAAGGGAGAACCCACCACCACACTCAGAGTATCTTCACTTTCCAGCAGGAGCTTTCACTATGCATGGTCCTTACAAAGCACTTAGACTTTGCTTAATTGTCTCCACACAGGGCACTGGTGGATGGAGTCTGTTACCAGAGCAGGGCTCTCATCAAAGCAGCCCGCAGCGCCTGGCTGTTGCTCCCCCGGCACTAGAACTCAAAGGCAGTGAAGCACCAAACTGGATTTAGGCTCATCGCTTGACTCTTTACACTCCAAAAGGAAGGGGAACGTTCCCTTTCTACCATTACAGGCTTCTTAAGTACTGATGAGTTTCACTAATGTTCAACAACAAAAAAACCCAACAAACCCACCCAACCAAACAACAAAAACCCCACTTACACAAGTTGTGTTTTTAAGCTGAATTGTTTCCTATTCCTAAGCACTTCCCACCCCCTGCATTCACCCAACCTCAGAAAAAGAACTACCACACCACTTTAAAACAGTCCCTTGCCTACGAGAGGGCAACCAGCCCTTTCCCTCTCCCTACAGCCCCACACACAGAAATTGATGTGGCTAGGTGAACATCCACATACCATGCCCAGACATACGCTGTCCCCTCTCCCCAGGTGACCCCTTCCGGTTTAGGCAAGTTGCAGCTGTTCTACCTGTCAGAGGAGCAGGGGAGGAAGGACGGAAAAATTTGGAGGAACAAAGGTACTGTCATGGAAAGAGTTGTAGAAGCTTGCCAAAAGACGTAGCTTTATTGTACAGCTAATTAGCTCCCTCAAGAATGGTTCTGACAGGAAGAACTGGAAGAGAAATACACACTGTTCTTGGGGTTTGCTGCAACAGAGACCCAATCCGCACATTTTTAAACATCCCACAGGAGTGACCTGGTGCTGCTCCTGAATCTCCTTGTGAAGGAGCTCCAGACAGGCCCCAGGCTGAGGGACCTGCATGCTTACCTTCACTCCTGGTTGCCAGCAACATGAATGTGCTCACAGGCGTCCACAGCAGCTTTTCCTCTTCAACACTACTCTGTCTAACACATTGATAGAACAGCAGTGCTCACTTATACTCTGGAAGTCACTTGTTATCTTCAACAAAAATGGTTATTGACAGTACTGTGCACTGATGCTTTCACAGCCATACCATCACACAAGGCTTTCACAGCCATACCATCACACAAGGGTTTCTGAAATACAGGCAGTAGGTACTGGGACACAAGTATAGTTCTGGGGTCTCCTTCCAGGGCGCTGCACCCCCAGGAGCAGCACTTCTCAGGTAAGCTGCAGGACAATTTCTCATGCTTCCCCGAGCGCCTTGTACCAGGGAGTGCAGCCTTCACAGGCAGCACTGCAGCCTTCACTAGCTGCACTACAGTAGCACCTCTATCTTTAACTGTACAGAACATCAGAAACAGCAGTCTTTTTTGCTGGCCATGTTTTTATTTGTTTTTCGTTTTAAACAGGGGAGCCAATGATACATCCAGAATTTCAAAAAATCAGAAGGTAAAACAAATTTTCAGAAGACCAATATGCTACATGCTATATTTAACCTAATTTTATTCATGCTTGCTTTTGAGGGGGGTTGGGAGTGGGACAGGAATCATTCAGTAAAAATATACAGTAAAAACAAAATGTCTCACCATATAGAACTTTAACCTACAGTAATGTTGTACCTTAATTATTTCCATGCACACAACTAACATTACAAAATTTTTAAAAAATGAACACAATTAAGACTTCTAGGAGCATTTGATAATAAAGCAATTCCTAATTTCTTTTGTAGAGATCAAGCACCTCCAATTACAAATTCCTATACACAGTGAGTGCTTTACTTGAAATGAAAACTAAAAAATAAAATATAAAATGTATTGGATAGCCTCAGAATAAGCCGATGTTAATATATATCCAGCTATGTAGGCAATAAAACCATAGTGCTAAACAAAAACTTTTATCTGAAAAGTAACTCAAAAATTAAGTTGACTTTCTATAATTACAGAAATATACTTATTTGCTAAAATAAATAAAAGTGCTGCATATTAACACTTCACTATAAAGAATGCATACCAGAACATTTATAAATATTGAATGATTTTCAATAAGAATAGCTACTACAATAATGCTGGCTAAATAGAAGTGCATAATGAGAAGCACTATGGGTGGTTAATGTTTTGCCACATACTGCTGTTACCTTGAGGTAGATAACACATGCGTACCAAATTCTGCATTCATTTCAGTTGCTGCTGGTATCATGTGTCTAAGAAATGTGTACAGTATGAAAAACTCTAAAATACGAATGAATGAAAAAAACGTTTTGGGAAAAATAGATATTTTCATGCAATTATGTACAGTCTCACTGTGTAAATTTCAAGGCAAGGTTCTTTTTCTGCAAAACATGGACACTGTTTTACTGAGAGAATGTTTTTTCTTGGTTTAGTGCATTTTTGTTACCTCCTGCATTTTGCATTATTTTGCTCTATTCTTTCATTTTGTGTGCAAACGACATGCCAGTTTAAAAACAAAACTAACTCATGTATAGAAAGTAATTCTGGATTGTAAAAACAATGGTAAACAGAAAACTAATGAATTCCATACCAAAATTACACTGTCTGATTCAAGTAAAAAAATTACTTACACTAGTAATAAAAAAAGACAAACACATCTAATGAATATAAAAGAAATGTCTGCTGAGTGTTTTAATTTAGGTGTTTCAGAATGCTGCTGTACGTTTTGTGGGGAATTTGGGGAGATGATTTCATAGCAGAAGGCGTTAATGTGGCCTGTATCGATTTCAGTGGTGAACCCACGGGGCTGTGAAACTGAGGAATACCTATAGCCTCAAGCTGCTTGTTGAAGAGGAGTTCTCCACTGTTACTGAGAAAGCTCTCTTCTCTCTCCTTCTCCCCAAGCTTCCCCTCTTCTACTGGCTCAGGTTCTAGCATTTCAGCATCTTCTTTCTTACTAAAAAATTTGTCCAAATAACTGGTGTAAGTATTTTCTTTTTCAACTTGTTCATCTTTCCTTACCTCACAACAAAACTGGTCTATGAGGAAGCACTCCTCCCCACCACTTACAAACTGACTGTCCCAAGAAGTTTGGTACAGAGCTTCTAACTGTGCCAAATTAGCCATTCCTTTCTCCTGCTTCTCTCTGCTTACTGACTTTGATATTAATCCTTTCAACTCTATTTGAGACACTGAGCTATTCAAGTCATTTAATTTATCAACATCAGTAGACTCGTGTTGTAAACTAAGCTGAATGGTTTCTGCTATAAATGAATCAAAGTCAAATCCTTGATTCTTCTCCCTTTCTTTTTCAACAAGTTGCTGCGATGCTTCCTCAAGTGCTATCTGAGCTTTCACCAACCCATTCTTTTCACATTTAGACTTGCCTTTCTTATCAGACTTTTCTTTGCTCTGTTCCTTCCAGTTCGAAAGATCTATAATAAGCTTGGGCTCGTAATAATGGTTAACTTCACTGTCTCGCCAAAC
Organism: Aegotheles bennettii; assembly: GCA_013398125.1. NCBI lineage: Eukaryota > Metazoa > Chordata > Aves > Caprimulgiformes > Aegothelidae > Aegotheles > Aegotheles bennettii. Next base: position 41,379 of record VZRW01002718.1, read on the forward strand.
TAAATTATCTAGGTATGAAGATGACCTCATTTTGTAATTGCAAGTGTGACTACATTCCAGATCACAATACTTGTTTTCATGGTGATCTGAGTACTGCCAGCAAGGCTCAGTAGAGAAGTGGGTGTCAAAGGCAGGATCCTCCAGATACTTTTCACGATCTCCATCCAAATATTTGCGAGGATCTACTTGCACTTCTTCCTCATCAGTAACATCAGAAAGAGCCCTTGGATCACGCTGAACTTCATCAGCTTCATAGTTATTATGAATAGGCCAGTCATGGTCTGAAAACTGACTGTCGTGGTATCTGTAAAACAATTTCCCAAGCATTAGAAGCTAAAAAACAGTTTTCTAGCTCCCAAGACAGAGACACTTAGGTTTAGAAATTCCCTTACACAAGAACGTCAATTCAATCAGGTCCCCTTCCCAGGTTTTAAATTTAATCTGGCACAAAGCAATCCTTATACGCACATATGAAATACTTAAGTCCAGAATGATGTACAATAGCTCACTCCATTTACAGAACTCTTCCTTAAAGTGTGTTTAACTGACTTTAAATGACTACTATAATTCTCTTTGCTATTATATGCACTAAGCATTGCACAGGATAATCCATACTTAGAACTCCTTTCATTTAAAGTTTATTTTTTAGAGAAAAATTCTTTTGGGAAAAAAGTAATGGAGACGTTAACTTTAGATTCTAGAGTCCTGAGTGCATCTCAGGAATGCATCTGCATATGCAAGTCAGTCTAATGATTTATAAACCTACTGGCAATGCACTGCCTGCAAGGGAAAAGTTTATTCTCAGGTCAACTTAAGAAAAGAAAAACAGAAAAGAAATGAAGCCCGCGAAACAACCTTACTTCAAGCACATAACCATTCAGTTACGTTACACGCCAAAGTGGTGAATTTACCTTTCCCAATTATAAATATGGCTGTGACTTTCATCCATCAGCAGAATATCATCAACCTCATCTTCAATGTGAAAAGGATGACTTGAAATAGGCTCATCCGTTGGAAAGGAATAAATGCTCATATAAGGATGGGACAAAGCTTCTTCTGCTGTCAATCGATCCATGGGACTAAATGTCAAAATTTGCTCCAGAAAGTCCAGTGCTGCAAAGAAAAAGTTGTCATTACATAGGAGAAAGATGACATTTCAGACATCTAAGATTTCAGGTTAAGATGCAGTGCTTTGATCTAAACATGTGCATTTATCTAAAAGCAGCCACCTGTGAAGTATCAGCTACTGACACCATACTGCCAAACATGCATTCTGCAGCCATAGGAAAGCTAGAACAGAGAGGTCAAACACAAGATCAACAATCATTTAACTTAAAGCAGGTAAAAAAATACTATGAAGCTGCAGAATGCTTCAAGCTGAATCAGTATCCACCAACAGCTATCATGAAACATTGCTATCAGTTTGGCTTGGGGACTTTCTTCTAAAAAGAGTTGAAAGACAGTTGTTCTAAATTGACTCCTTCCCAACATGACCTTACATTTAGATGGACAGTCTCAAAACAGAGCAATCCAGTCAGGCTTCAGTGCAAACAGATCCAGCAGATTCACAATTCTACTCCAAAGATGACCAAGTAGCTATCATATAATCACATTTTTTTTTATTACAGCATAAGGTAATTCCTTCAGAGAATGCACAGGTTCTTTGCACAGAAACCTGTTTTCAACAATCACACACATACACTGTAAAGTTATTCACTATTACTTTGAAATGCAGGAAGGATTTTTTCTGAATTACTTACCTTCAGGACTGATGCCTGGAAGCAACTGAGTTAAAGGTTTGTGTGGCTCAGTCATATCGTTTCTAATGTAAACTGGAATTACATTGAGAAGCTCCTGACGGTCCTCCTCATGTACAACAGGAATTGATTCTAGAATCAACTGCATCTGTTCAAGTTCATGCGCACCTAAGCACCAAGAGAAAACACAAGCTGCCATTTCAGCTTCAAACACTTCTGATCCCTGTATACGGAAGGCATGTCAAAATTATTGCAGGTATTTTACGTCTGAAGTTCTAAATTTGAATGATAATAAATCTGAAGAGCTCTCAAAAATGCTTCAGCATATGAAGAATTACAGAGCTGCTACACACAGATAAAGTGACCTGACCTTAAGCTTTTGCAAGGATGACTTCACTAAGGATGAGGTATTCTACAGCAACGCTATCTTTTTGTTATGTACTATATACTGCAATCCTTCCCTTTCAATTGATCCACGTAACAAATTCAATATTTGACCTCACCTTGAACTGTATGTCCCTTATTATTCAAAACAGTAGCAGTTAGCTCAGTAAGAGATCTTACAGGCCACAACCATTTGTATTAATATTCTATTCTGAAACCTTGCATTAGTGCTAAATACAAGACAAAAATTACCTGCCTGTTAAGCAGTGTAATCTTGTTTAAAAAAAAGTACTGTATTCTGATTGAAGTTACAGCACAGTTTTAGCACTATCTGAAGTTTCCCTGGATAAAGAACTGCTAGGCCCTATACAGCAGGTGAAATTTGAATACTGAATAGCATCTATATTCAGTACCAGTGTAGCTGCAGTACCCAAAAATAAGGCTTGTCTACCTCAACTTATTGCTCAGCTCCAAGAAGCACGTAGCACCCTAGGGATTCAACTAGCAGATGAAATTATATAGGATTATTTGTATGCTAGTGTTTCACCAAGCAGCTCCGGGCAATCATCAGTGATATTGATGCACGTGACACATAAGAGGGGCCAGAAAGAGATTGTACCATCTCACTATGTATGTGCTACCAGTCTGCACAGCAGTCTGCACTGGACATCCTACCACACATGTGCCAGATGACTTAAAGAAAAGCTGAGGCAAAGTTACTACAGAAAATCCACCTGAGATCTACATTCCCCAGCTGAATCAGTCCTGCCTCATGCTAACTTATTTGCTAGAATGAAAAAAGTTGTTTTAACCTCCTACTTCAGACTACTACACACTATCAGATGTTATACTGTCTGTAACTTGCTGGAAAACAGATTTTACTGTATCATTAGTTCACATCCTATCCATCCTAAAATTAACCAGCTTTCTTTCCAATATAAATGAAATGAGCATTTATAATATTTATTTACAACAAAAGAATTACAGAAGTTGTTTGGAACAACCACTGAATTCCTCTGCCTCAACTTTCTTTCCTGCTCTCATCCCAGGTATTCTGCAATTTTAATCTGCATTCTTCTTTCCCATTCCCATCAGCTTCCAGCAACAGTCCTAAGGGATGGTTCAGAAGGATACAGTAAGTTACAAATTAACCAAATCAAGCCCTCCAAACGACTTCGCAGAAGAATGTTTTTCAGAGTCTCAGGACAGGGTAACTGTTGTATTTCCAACCACCTTCCCTTTCCAAATGCATGACGTTAAGTAGTCCACTCTTTAGGTCAGAAAACTAAGGCAGTGCTAAATTATCAGAGGGACAGATCTAGAAATATTTTTCTAGGTATCTACACAATACAATTAGGGTACATAAACGAGCCTACAAGCTTCGGATTTTGGTTGCTAAAACTGAGTTTAAAAAAAATAATCTAATACACTACACAGATATTACACCTGATAAAAACTTCTGGCAAATACCAATGCTACTAAAAAAAAAGCCAAAATACTAGCAGTTGCAATCAATCTATGCCAAATGCTGAAATGTGCAGACTTTCCCACTATGTCACTATTTTCCAGTAAAAGTGCTTGATGCAATGGAAACATAATAAATCCCTTATCAGCTGAGCATTTAATACACTTGGGACATTACTCCAATAGTTACTGAGAGTTCACATTCACTGCCAGTTAAGAAAAGCCCCTTCGTATATTAATCACCCATTTCTATATAATAATGATTTCAAGGTGACAGTACTCCATTAATAGTACTTAATGGGAAAAAGTTCTCAATTTCATTACCTTGATGTACAAAGCTAAGAATTACTTCAGAGGCGTGCTTTTAGTCCACGTGTATCTAAAGGAATGTGAACTTTAAAATGCCAAGTCAGTTCTTAGAGATTTTCCCAATAATTCAGGGCAACAAGAGCAAATCTAAGAGTGAGCTTGAATGAGACAGCTGATGCTGAGGCCCCAAGGTGCACACAAAATAAGCATTTCAGAGGCTTACTCTAGCCTAGCTCATCTGCTCCCATGGACTGAATGTCTGTCAGCAGGTGGAGCACATTGGGTGATCTCCCACAGTTCATTTTATCTAAAAAGATAAGCTTCATTTTATCTAAAAAGACTCTAGTTGTGCACTGAGCTAAATCAGCAACGTGGTACAGGATGGCCATCAAGAGATTTGCTTCAAAAATTTGCTCCTGATCTTAACCAAAGCACCAATGCAGATGCACCCAATGAGACCTGAGCATTGCTTCCTACCTTGCCAGAAACATTTGGAGGTTACACATTTCCTTGGCACACCACACTATATTTTAAATTTTAAGAGTCCTCCCTATACCAGTGAAACAAAGAACAGGTTGAAACAGTCTGTAGATGACAAAAAAAAATGGGAATGGGGAAAAAAATGACTACTCTTTCATAATTTAAAATATAAAGAAATGAGAAGTGATTAGGTTGACTACATTAAGAAAAATCTTTATGAATATGATACTCGGGGCATTTATAATCCTCAAATACTCCCTGGATACACCAATTCACTAGAATACATGTATTAAGAACACTTCCTAGGCATCCAATAAATGTAGCTTAACCTAATTACAGATAGAATTACCATATATGTGAACACTAAATTAAATTGTGACATTTATCTAAATACACACTGCTATGAGTAACAAAATTGAAACATCTGCCTTACAAACGCATCAATTTATAATTTGCTTATATAACTGCATAATAATATAGCACATCCTGATAGCCAAAGACTACTGATATTAGCCATGAGAATCAACCTTCCTTTAGGAATGTAATTAAGCAGTACCACTCCTTTTAGAAATACATACACACGTTTTTATTCCACCCACCTGCAAAGAGGGTTTTCCCAGTCAGCATTTCAGCAAAGATGCAACCTGCAGCCCACATGTCAATGGCTTTAGTGTAGTTGTTAGGAGAAAGCAAAAGACGGGGCGATCTGTACCATTTAGTAACCAATCCTTCAGAAAGATGGCCCTAATGAAATTAATTAAAAAAAGAAAAAGCTTAGTTAGAAAAAGAGGCACTTTTTTAAGTTACTTGTTTCTTATTTTTGAATACACTACTACGAGCTTGTTTGGCCTCAAGGGCCCAGGGATAGTACCATGTGCCCCCTACTGACCCCTTCTACCTTTTAAAATGGAACAGCAATACCTTTATGAGCGAGCAGCAACAATACAGAGGTCTGACGCTACTTATTAGTCAAATGAGGTACTGCAGCAAAACTTTCTTATTCCCAGATGCCACATAAATGCAGAGATGATAATGAACTCTCTTGTGAAACATCATCCCCTAAACCAGGAAGGTGGCATCACTAAATCAAACCCAGGAAGTAACCACACTTGCACACTGTGAATCCACCACTTAAACTTATCTAAGGCTTCTGTATTCACTGGTAAAAATCTGCGTTTCTGAACACATGTAGTGAAAAATAAAAAAAGTTTTATTTTATGCTTGCACTAGTCCTATCTGAGACAAGACATGTCACCCAAAGATCTGTTTTACTCTATTTGCAAGCATTCCAGTTCTACGGTGCAATCCCTAACATGACATCCCACCTGCTAACGAGGCCTTCCCCAGACCACCTACCTCTGCAAAAGGGAGAAAGATGCTATTTTAAGAAGGCACAGTGTATTGCTTAGATAGTCCCACTCTTCACATACCTTGTGGGAATAATGAGGATCCATGATTCGTGCAAGACCAAAGTCACCAATCTTCAGCACCAAGTCTTCAGTATTAATGAAAAGATTAGCTGGTTTGAGATCTCTATGCAGAACATTTGCAGAGTGAATATACTTGAGCCCACGTAGCAGCTGGTACATGAAAAGTCTGGCATGATCTTCTAGTAAAGGGCCTTGCTCTAGCAGATTAGCCAGATCTGTCTCCATGTATTCCTGGACAATGTAAACACAGTTCAATTCTGTAAGGGAGCCCACATCATCTGTTAGCTGGCTTCCACTAGGACCAAGAATTTCAAATACTTTGACAATGTTATCGTGGTCAAGTCTTCTAATAATTTTGATCTCGCGTAGAGCATGTTTAACACTCTGGGGATCCGTAAGGACGATTTTCTTGACAGCCACTCTTTTGTCACAGTCATTATCGACAGCAGAAAAAACTAAGCCATTTCCACCACAGCCCAGTGGTTTTAAGTCCATATACCGAGAGCCCAGATCAAAACCATGAATGTTCATGAGACTTTCAAATTTTTCTGCCATTTTAAAATTCTTTACGTTTCTTTTTCCTCAAACTACTAAGCTTCTGTAAACACGCAGAGACACTTCCACTGGTATCTGAAGGAAAGGTCTTACAGAAAGGGAGAAGAAACACTTGGCTTTGACTGCAAGGTGGTTTCTTGACACTCTCATTTCATTATGAGCCAGCCAGGCCTGTTGTGTCCCCTTGAATTTAGAGCCCGTAAGCTCTAGAACTCAAACCGAGCATAAGATAGAAAGATTGCAGCATTCATAGTTCAAGAAAGGTGCAGCATTTCTGCAGACATTAAAGAAAATACTCACAAGTAACTCAAACGGAATGAAATGACATACTATGCACTCAGCTCTACTGTGCTAAACTGGTTAACATTTAACAAAAATGTGAATAAATATGCACATAATAGGCTTCTATTAACATCCTCCTCCTCACAGTGCAGATACATTCAGTGTTGGACTGGTCCTGAGCAGCGTCATTCTATGGTGCTGGTAAGCACTTTTTTTTGCCTTCTTCCTCCTCTTTCTCTCCTTTGTTTACAGTCTAGTCAAACGGGAAACTGGCAGCTCTTGATTTACAAAAGATGCCTTCTGTTAATGATCAGGTGGCTCCAGCTCACCACAATCACAATCAAAGCTACCATCCATTTTACTCCGTGACAACCTGAAAAGGAGAGAAAAATACATCAGTATTCCAGCACATACAGAAACCTTCCTACTCCCCCAACTCCTAAAGCTGTGCTAAATATACAGCTTATCCAGTGTCCAGTTACAAAATGATAAACCATCACAAAAGCTAACCTAACTAGAAATGGCGTATATTTTTCATACTTGTGGAGGAAAACTGACAATAATCACCAACCACCATTTCTATACCTATACTGTGAAAGTTTTAGATGTAACCTATTGAGAATAGGTCACGTAATGAAAAATCCTACTGAATATTAATAAAGAAGGGAATAGTACAGAAACTTGGTAATTGTCCAATACAGCTGTTAAAAGGCAAGTCAGAAAGAACAATATCCTGCACCTCAGTCACTAAATTTTGGAATTATTATTTCCACTAAGACAAAATCAGGGTTTTAACTATTTCGCCATAATAAGAGAGAACTGAAAAGGTGAAGGGTTTGTGTACTCCCAGTATTTACATGATTTTGGATGAAATTTACTAACATCTCAAATCATAATCTACAGATTAATTGTTATGGGAATCATACGGGTAATTCCTACAGATTAGACACACACTATTACTTTATCAATTATTTCTATAGTCACCCAGCCTACATCACAGAAAAAAACCTAACAGCAAGTACATTTTACACAGTAACCGATAATTCTGTAACTGTTTCCCCTAACATACAGGCAATTTCAGACATCATTTATTTTTTAATAGTCAAATGAATGCAACTACTATTTATGAAAACTAAAATGGTAATTTTCTCAGTAAGCTTCCCCAACTGCCGCAGCAGAATGCAGTCATAAAGACCACGTATTGCATTTTTACACAACATCCTCATTTCTTTTAAAAGCTCAAAGATGCCACAAAGAGAAGAGTCAAACATGTACCGTACACATTGTGGTAAGGTTTGGGCAATTCCATTACAAGTCACCTCTATGTTCTTCCCCAGCAACTGTAGGTCACATCAAACCACTAAATGTCTTCTCTTCGGTCTTAGATTAACACATTTCAGCTCTTCACCCAGCTCTCTAAGTGTAAAGTTCTCCAAACGATCCCAACACATTAGAATTAATTGGATGAGTGTTTTCCCTTAAAATTGTGCTTGTACTTCAGTGGGACAACCGGGACCAAGCAAAACCAGTCTCCCCACTTCTAACAGGGCAGCAAGAGCAGCTGACAAATGATTACCATATTCTAAATAATGGCCTCAATTCACTGAAGTAATCAGAATTGCACACAGAAAAAAAAAAAAAGAAAGAAAGGCACAGTGGAAAACAGAAACAAGACTGTTTCAACACATTTAAATATTACCATTCCTTAGGCTCAAGCCTGACTAACAAGACACACAGCCCCAGTGCCCTGGCTTGCTCCCACCACACACCACCTGCCCCCAGGTATTTGCACAGGCCATGTGACAAACACAGGAAAGAAGGAGGCAATGCATCCTATCCTCTGCTGGGTTTTTCTTTTTAAATAGACATCACCAAATGTAGTATTTCTAAACTGAAAAGCACTGAGCTGCCCTCCACTGCTGCGGTACAGTGCCCTGCCAGAAGGGTGATCTTCAGAGCTTTCTTTACTGAGCACATACACCTATTGCCTTGAGATTCCTTTCTTTGCATACTGCAGAGTCCTAATTTTAGACAGTGTTTTAAAAGGGTTGCTATAACCTTCATACAAACATAATGCGGTAACACCGTTACTTTTCCCAAAACTACCTTGAATTTACACCAGTATTAAGACACAAGCACGAGGACCCTTCTCATAACACCCATGAATTTACCGAAAGAACAAATATAAAATTTATCCCAGAGTTAATCAGGATAGCATCAGTGACTATCCAACTCTTTGCTCACAATTATAAAAACTGCAAGTCTAGCCTCTTGATTTTTAACTTTTTAAACCTAAAAATATTTTCTCATTCACATGCAGAACTTTCAGGCTCACGTATTCTGAGCCGCTGCCTGTAAGTTTACCTCACACCAGGCCATTTCCCTTTCATTCCCCACTCCCCAAAACACTGTTATGGAAATTAATTTTTGTAGTTTATACTAACACTTTAAATTTCACGTTAACTTAAGGTCCAAGGCCTCTGCTGCAACAAGCTGTATTTTGTATCCTTGGGACCATCTAAAACCAGTTGTATTCTTCCCCATAATTAGGCTTATTATTTCACACTGCTGATGTCTTCAATATGCAGCCATACCCAATTGGTTTGCACCAGCTGGGTGACACATCTGGAACCTCTCTTGTAGCTTGTTCCATTAAACAGCACGGGAACAGATTCCAAAAGGCACCCATCAGTAGCAAGGAGGAAGATCTGATGTCTTCACTGTAGCTCAGGTCTTACCCCTCCTTGCCATGGCTCAATGAAGGCAGCAGCAGAACTACAGCAGTAATGACATTACTGCTTCAAACGGAAAGGGAGTTACGGCCCACTTGCTTACAGAAGCAGGACTTCTAAAATTTTCATCCTGTATCTCTGAAATGATTCATCTCTAATCATCAGCTTATACTGTACCCTTCCACTGACCACTAATTACAGTGTTTTCAGAAACTACGTAATTATTTTCAGAATCAGAGTGATTTAGCTAAGAAAACAAACGGTGACAACATATGCAACCCATTGCAGCCTTCAGTTCAACCCGATTCCCCTACAAGCTTTCCATGTAACTATGAGCAAATGGCTCAATCCTAAAGCCACAAAAAGCAGGGCCCAGCTACCATTCAGAACAGTATCTAGCCCTAGGAAGCTGCCCAGGGAGCAGCCTATCTACAGATACAGCACCTCACATCAGTGTGGTGAGGACAATTAGAGACTGTCCTAGCAGAAGTGCCCCACTACTAAAACATTCTAAATTAAGATTCAGCAATTGATTTTTCTTTTTACTGCCACTGAAAATTCTACTTTGGAAACGTAACCGATGACAATGCTGTAGCAGGTTCATATATCCTTGTCTAAACAAAAAAATAAACTTCTAAACTTAACCACACATTAACCACACTTGCCTCCTCTTCTGCATTGAAGACATACCCCCTCACGATGCCAGCTCCACCTCCCACCTAGTGCAGCCCTTCGCTCACATGCTACTGCCCTTGCGCTGCCATCACCCGGGTGCAGCCTCCAGAGACCTGGCTGGGCTGAACTGGTTTCCTCATCCACAAGATAACAGCAAACAGATGTTTAAGACAAACAGTCCCATGGACCAGCAGCAGGTAGGAGGGATGGAAAACAAAACCCTCAAATTTTCTTTCACTCTAAGATAATAACTACTTAAAGGGTAATCAACTAGAAGGAATCAAGGCTTTTCTCAAAGCAACACATTTCCTTCTTTGCATTTTACAGTCACTTTCAACTTTGGAAAATAAGGAGGTGGTTTTTTTTAAAAACACTCATACTTACAAAGATGACATCAACACCCATTCATTTATTAACTTTCAGTTTCAATGAAAACAACCATCAGTCCAACTGTCCATCTTGAAAACATGCACTAAACACAACTGACAAATTCCTCTCTAGTTGTGTGAGGTGCCCTAACCACCTGAAACACATGATGGACCACAGTATGAGGAAAGGGTTGTTTATCACCCCAATTTGTGCCCAACAGGCTATTTACGCAGGCACTGATGTTTTCATTTAGGCTGTCACCCTGCCAAGACTACTGCTTTTTTTAAAGTGGTACTTTTATTCCTTCCTCCCACAAAGTTTAAAGAAGGAAACACAAAGATACTAGTTTCTTAAGTGGTTTACAACTATGCTTTTAAAACAGATCAGTTCTCAGGAGAAGGCAACAGAAGTGGCCCACAGAAGGGCTGTCGTCTTTGAAATCATTCCTAGTGCTGGCAAACATCACCACACACGAGCAGCTTCATGCATTATGCAAGCAGCCCCTTCAACCTGGGCCTGGCTTCTGCACGTGGATTTATCAGTTTTCAGGAAACAGGATGTGCGCTGAAACACAGTCAAGTACGAGACGTTTACTTTTCCAGAAATACAAATAAGACAGAGAGATACCAGTTAATTTGATTATGCAGACCACGTAATGATCTAGTCCTTACTCACAAGAGAAAGTCCAAGAATGACTAATGACATATTATACAACCTGCTAAGTACTATCCCTTCGACTATAAAAATACGGGGCACAAAAGTATTTTTTTTTAGCTCAGCCACGTTGCAGTCAGTAGGCAGAGTGAGTCATCCTCCAACTCACGAAACTGCTGCTTTTCTGAAGCCTCCTACTTGCTCCCTACACTGTTTAGGGAACTCTGCGCTGGCAGTCAGCAAATGTTACTACTAGTTTATAAATCGTCTGAAGGATCTGTAAAAGCACACAAAAACCACTGCGTTTTTCTGTATCTTAAACAACAACGGTTTGGTCCTCCCTTCCCATAAGTCAGTGAAAACTCACCCCTGAAGCAGCCCACCACCAGCCAGCACAGCCTCCCGCACCTGGCGGGTCGGTGGCAGCCTGCTGTTCGCTGAACAGCTACCCAGCCAGGAGGGAGCTGGAGAACCACCGCAGAGCAAGGGCTGAGCCTGAGGCCCAAATCAAAGCTCCCATTTCAGCTGCACAACACACGCTTCCCGAATCCCGTTACCAAACTAAAATCGACCTCTATTTTAAGCCACCACTTTCTGGAATTTATAACTGGTTTATGAACACATCATGCTACCACAGTCATTTCTATATACACAGATATATATTCAGATATACTTTTATATATATAAAAACATGTTGGTGACAGCACTGTTACCGATGTTGGCACCAGCCACAGGACAAGACACTTGTTTTCTCCCCGTGACACAATTCACTCGGCCACTGCCGGGCTGATCCAAAATGGCACTGAATCACCCAGAGAGAGCGGCGCTGGCCGTGCACAGCCCGGCGGGGCGCCCTGCCTGCCTGGCCGAGGGTCCGCGTTCTCCCCAGCCGAGCCGCCCCTCTCCGAGCTCCTGGGGAGAGGCATTCGGTCCCCTTTCCCGCACAGGGTGCCCGGGGTTCCCGGGAGCCGGCGGGTCCCGGCAGCAGCGGCACCTGTGCCTGTGCCCGTGCCTGCGGGAGCGGCGAGGAGCC
>VZRW01002718.1:54398-119995 GCA_013398125.1 Aegotheles bennettii
GGCGCTCCGTGCAGGTGGCACGGCCGGTCCCCTCCCGCAGCCGGGCCGGTCTGCGGGGCCGAGCGGGACACCCTCCCGCGGAGCGGTCACCTCGCAGCCCAGCCCAGCCCGGCCCGGCCCGGCCCCTCGGCACACGGCGGCTCCCAGGAGCCAGAGGGGTTTCGCAGGGGCTCGGAGTCCGGTAGAGCCGAACTGTTGAGAGGAGCGGCCCTGGCGGGGCTGGGGACACGGCCGCCCTCAGCGTGGTGTTAGCGCTCAGCTTCAGTTGCCATTGCGGCTGCCCCCGCACAGCTTCCCTAGGGGCAGGCTGGGCTTCGGGACCTGCCTCTGGCCTGAGCCCTGCAGCGCCTCGCTCGGCAAGGCCTAGGGCTTCGTTTCCTGGGCATTTGCCTCGCCCACAACACCGCACACCGACAGAAGCCCCACAGGCAGAGAAGGGGACGGGGGGAGGAGGGCCAGGCCGTGTCTCCATGCCCGGGTTACAGACCCTGCAACAGCTGGGCAGAGGGAGGAGAGAAAGAGTCCCTTGGGTTGAAGCCCCCAGCACAAGAAGGACGTGGAGCTGTTGGAGCGAGTCCAGAGGAGGGCCACAAAGATGACCAGAGGGCTGGAGCACCTCTCCTATGAAGACGGGCTGAGAGGGTTGGGGTGGTTCACCCTGGAGAAGAGAAGGCTCCAGGGGGACCTCATAGCAGCCTTCCAGTACCTGAAGGGACTACAGGAAAGCTGGAGAGGGACTTTTTACAGGGCATGTAGAGATAGAACAAGGGGGAGTAGCTTTAAACTGGAAGAGGGTAGGTTTAGGTTAGACATTAATAAGAAATTCTTTACTGTGAGGGTGGTGAGACACTGGCACAGGTTGCCCAGAGAAGTTGTGGATGCCACCTCCCTGACAGTGTTCAAGGCTAGGCTGGAGCTTTGAGCAACCTGGTCTAGTGGGAAGTGTCCCTGCCTGTCGTAGGAGCATTGGAAATAGATGATCTTTAAGTTCCCTTCCAACCAAAACCATTCTATGACTCTACAAAGAGGAGTGGGACAAGGAGGGTCAGCATCAGTAGCCACTGGGCCAGCACCACTCTTGGGGATGTCAACATGTGGGCGGGTTTGAACAATGACAGGCGGGGAAGTGGCTGTGTGGGCCCAGTTCAGCCATCCTGGTTTTAAACATCCCTCATGATAGAGAGACAACAACACAGCTGGAAGGCAGCAGGCGGGAATGGCAGAGGCAGCTTTCCTTCTCCAAAGGGGACGTTTTGGCTCAGATGTTCTGCGCTCTTAGTGTCATGGGGGACCTGAATGTTCTCCCCACAAGCATCTATAAACTACTTGCCATTGCTGTCACCTCTGTAGACAACAGAAAGGATTTCTCTCTTGCTATTGCATCTCCCTTAACGGACATAGGAAGAGACAGGAAAAGTCTGCCTTTCCCTGAAAATCACAATTAATGCAACAAAATAAAATAATTAAAATGTTATTTTCTTTCCCCATGAGACTTTTACACAGCAGTCTTGGGAGGGAGTGGCATGGAAACACCAGACCTGTAGGTACCAGAAGAGCATTATGCTTCCACTAACACAGTTTCAGTACAACTGTCAAGACAGGATGCAGTTTCCCCTAGGTCCCTCATATGCCTTTTCAGTGCAGGATGACTCAAAAGGAGATAAAACAATTAATACTCTTTTTTACTGGTGAAACAGAGGTTATTTATAGTTAGTACGAGGATAGAAGTTACTCACATTGCATAGGGCTCTACAGCTCTCTCTGCTGCTGTCTGCACAGAAGCACCCAATTGACCCTTGCACTTCTAAGTCACATAACTTTATTTTTTTAATAAGCATGTCGTACATCAACATCCAAGGAGCTTCCTACTCAGCTTCTCTAAAGCTTATTTAAATAACTCTCAAAACTCCTTCAATTACGAAGCTAAGCATTAACTGTTTTAATTTAGTCAGATGCATTGCTAACCCTGACATTGCCCCCACTAGCAGCAGAGGTGACTTGGGCATTTGATAATACAGCACTGTCCTAATGACATGCATACAGAAGTCAGTAACTAAACTGACACTTATAATATTTGCTAATTTATAGGCAGATAACCAGGCTGCCACCGGTGGAGGGAAGTCAGAAACAAAGCTTCAGTTCTTCTGCCCGCCCAGCAAAAGAGAGTTGCAAAATTACAGCACTGTCTGCTCCAGAAGGCCTGTATTTAAATACAGCCTATTAAAAAAAACTGCAGGAGTGCATATTTGGAAGAAGTGATGTTAGGATGGCAACCAGAGCCAAGCCACAGAGGAGTATTTACATGCGACAAGGAAGAGCGTGGTGTAGCAATGTTACTGGTCTTCAGCCTCACTGTTTGTAGAATTACAATGCACATGAGAGTTGCTCAGAATTGTGTGTTACATGGCAATTCATAGCTATCCAATCCAACAAATTGCCAATCTGTTCTCAGATTTTTAATATCTTATTGATAAGGCTATAAATTACTGTGTCAAATTGTGTCCTCATTCCTTACAAGAGTGCAATGACATAGCATGTAGATGATATGCTACATGATACCAACCCATTCTAAGAAATTTGCAGATATTAACTGTCAGTAAAATGCAGAGTAAGGAAAGAACTGGACTTCAAGGGTCATAAAGCACAGCACTTAAGAAATAATTAGAACTGGAGCAATGATTCATTTATTATATCCAAGTTCAAAAAGATCAAACAGTAAATTCCAATGTTGTATTTCAGTCCTGTGTGTGAATTGTTACTTGTAGCATAAAAGGAAATTAAATATTTTTAAGTGTCCACACCCATTATGATTGGCAAAGGAAGAAAGGTTTGCAGATGGTTTGAAAAGGTTGCCCAAGGTGACTTGGCAGCTCCAGGCTTCTGTCTCAGTTTCATTCCCTCACTGGGCTTTTCTGTGGGAAATCTTTGTTTTCTGGTGTTACATGCAGCTCTTTCTAACGATTCCAGGTATTTTCAGAAGAGGATGAATTTAAGTGTACACCTCACATCAAGCAGCCTCCACTCCCAGTGAAGACTGAGGTACCTAAGTGACAGCTGGTTCTCAGCCTGTCCTGCAGGATCAGTCCCCTGAGTTGCCAAATTTGCTAAGACACACAGGGGAAGACTGACAACAGACAGTACCCAGGGCTCTTGCAGAATGCTCCTGCCACAACTTTCCAGAGCAAAGGAAATGTATCCTAAGATACATTTTTAAGGACTGACCATGCTTCCTACCGAAGTCTAGGATTCATTTTGCATGAGGATAGGGATGAGTTTAGAGAGAAAATCCCACTTATTAAAAGGTGATGGGGAGAGGTTCAAAAAACAGTCAATTTCTGTTGCCTCCTTGGCCTGTTCTTGCTTACCTATGTTCTCCAGGGTGATCTGGGCCCTGAAGTATGATTTGGTTTTCCTGGCACAGCTCCCAAGAGTTTTTAATAGTTTGGGTTGCCTTTAACTGCTGCCTTCTCCAGTTAGCCTAGTTCTCTGCAGGTGTTGAGCAAAACCTTTACAAATCACTTGCTTTCCCAGCTTACAGTTTCATAGTGCTGACGTTCAGCACAAGCAGTCCAGAAAAAATTGGGTTTCTCTGACAACCCAACAGTTCAAGTAGCTTCACTTCTTGGGCACCCCTGTTTTCTGGAAAAGGTCAAGCTACACTTTCCCATACTGGACAAAGGCTTTCTTATTTGTGGTTTTTAACACAAACACGTTTTCCTAATGAATGCTCTCTGGGTTTGTAGACTTTAAAGTTTTCCTGATAAATCTTAGAGTATATTTCGCGCCAGCATTATTAGCAGGTAACTACACAGAAGTTGCCATCTTTAAAAGTTTTAACAAATTTTTGGGTCAAAATCCTTTTTTAGTTAAAGTCTACTTGGTGGTAGCCAAAGCTACCTAGGCACAGACAGCAGGCTATCACCTCACTTGGTGGAATGGGAGTTTGCTAGAGCAAGCTTTGTACCATCTATGTTCTAATCAGGAAAGAAGATATGAGAAAATTAGAGGACTTAGAAGAAAGGAAAAAGGCAAACCCTAAGATCTTCAGCCCTGTGTGAAACAACAGAAAGACTGGAAAAGAACAGACTATTAACAGAGACCAATTCAAACCAAAGGCAGCAAAATACAAAGGGCAAATGAAGGTGGAAAAAAAAAGTAACAGAAAATGATCAACTTTGAGGTTAGAAATAAATGGATTCTGTGACATACTTTGGAAATTCTGTGAATCTGCAGGAAAAAGAAGTCATTAAACACTTAAAACAGAACAAGTCGTTCTTCCCCCTTGGTAGATGATCAGCAATCTAGGACACTTTGGTACAGCTAGCTGCAAGCAGGCCCCCTGCTTAATGTCACACATTTTTACTAAGTCAGGCAATTCTATTGCCTACTTTTTCTGTGTCTTAACTAATACTTAGCACAGCGACAGAGGAGCTGCCTAAAGTGGAAGTTGGCAATGTCATGGCAATGCTGGAAGAAGAGGAAAGCTTAGAAAACTTGCCTTGAGCTGGGTCATCACTGAAAGCATCAGCCCTATGTGTGTGAAATTCACTTGTAGGGCTGGAGCTCTCCCAGGTTTCTCAGCCTTTCATTAATTCCTTGTTAGTTAACCCTGCATAGAGGTAGCCGTCAGTATTTCAAGCACGGAATAGCAAACATTTAGAAAAATTTACCAAGGTAGGCAATTAAGGCAGTATGTGTTAAGTTTAGCCACCTTTTAAAGGATGACTAGTACCAACATTTTCACACTTGGGTGCTTCAACTGACCTGAGTTGCTTCTAACTCCCAGTGTGGGGCACAGGACGTGTGCTGCAGCCAGGCTGTAGATCCAGTCAGTGGATTAATCTACAGCTGAAAAACATTCTACAGAAAGAGGAACAGGGCTGCTATGGTAAGGCAAAGCATAGGATGAAGTGGCAACAAGAAGAACCAAATGTTTTTTTCCCAGTACTTCAGAGAGGGTATAAGAGAATTCTGTGTACGACAGTTCTCCTCTGTTCAGACCTGCATGAATGCACCACTCCCATCCCCACCTCCAAAACTCAAGTGAAGCAGTTGGGAGAACACATTTGCCCACTGAAGTGGCACCAGAGCAATTGTCTAAGGCACCTCTGTGCTGTTTATTGCATTGACTGCAGTCCTGCTAGAGTTGTAAGGCAGAACATTACTGTACAGATATTATTTAAATATCATAATACCTTGAGTACTTCAATGGAGAGAGATGCCCTGGAAGCAGGGTGGGGTGCTCTCAGCAAAATACACGTTTGGTTTTGGAGCCCTACTGGAAAATACGTCAGAGCTCTTGAGCAGTAGCTATAAAGGCCTGATGATGGATTTATGTAGAACAATTATACGTTTTTGTAGAACTGTTGCATTTAATTGCAGAACTATACATATTGCTGTGTAGAACTGTTCTTATTCATTCCTATAGAAAAGTAAACCTTCCTGCATGCAGCATTTTGATTGCTATTGCATTACAGAGATAAAGCCTCTGCTGTGCAATTGTAAACACAGCTGGTGCTGCAGTGCTTGTCATTTACAGAGAAAAAAAGATCGGACTAACATTTGCTAACATTTTCACCAACACCAGAATCCTCTTGAAATACGTTTACAGGGAGCAGAGCTCAATACAAATACATAAATACATCAGCATCAGCTAATACACTGCTTTAGCAGCCTGAGGCTACACAACTTCTACATAACAAATAGCAACAAATGTTATCTACAAGCTTACAAGGGGAGAAGGGAGGTGCAGTGAGTTGAGGCATTTCAAACACTTTCAAATATTATTTTGCAATAAACTACATATGAATGGCATGGCCAGAAGTGATTGTCAGCCATCAAGAAGATGATCCGTTGATACTACAAGAAACTTGAAGGTTGGAAAAGCAATACTAATTGGTCATAGTGGAAGAGTCTCAGACCCCTGCTGCTACTTAGATTTGTACCCTGTAAAGGCCTTCATGAGTGGGACATGGACTCCAACCCACCTAGGCCACCTGCAGCATTGTGGTACTTCCTATGGTGGTTTGTGAAAACAGGATGAAACAAGCTGGATTGTGAGACACATTCAGAAATCATGTCTTTGTGACTGCTCAGGCAAAGGCCACCCTCCATTCACTTTGCCCTGCACACAGTGGTCTGCAGCACGCCCAAAGCTCGTGGATGCAGCTGTTTCACAAGCAAGCAGCACATTGGATGGCTGAAGAGGCAAGAAGCACAGTGCCAGCAGGGTCAGGGCAGGCCATGTGGGAAGAGTGCTGTTGCTCAGGCTGCGTTTCGTCTGTGACCAACACGTTTTTTCAGGATTCCCAAAATAGCACTTATTATAGCGCAGCAGATTGACTGGGAAGCACGCTGCTTCTTAATGCCTCCTACTGTCCCTGCCAGACTTCTACCCCAGTCAGTCTCGTGAAGCTGGGGAAAGCTAAATGGAAAACTTAAGAAATATCGAGAAATGGAAACTTTTTATAGAACATCTACCACCAAATTATATATATAATACTCAGCAAAACAAAAGCTACCTTGAGTCACTTTTGTTACATCTTCAGACATCAAAACCCTAAGTTTTTATTTTGCTAACAAATAAATTTTGGAACCACCTCCTCTCCCTGAATACTCTGTAATTTTTTTCTCAGCGTGTGTTGCACCATCTATTTCTAAAGATTTCCACTAAAAGTATAGGAGACTTTTAAATTCCCCATATTCCCCAACCCTATTATATCTTAGCTTTCAGTAAAATTTCCTGGGACATTTCAGGTTTTCTCAACAGTTTTGAGACACTTGGTGGAAGGGAATACATTTCCAAACTATTTTGTTTTTGCATGAAAACTGGGTTTTGCCTATGTGCCAGAATCAGCAGGCGTTTTATAAATAGCTTTGGACAGATGACAGGAAATGATGCAAGATCTCAGGCCACTCCACAGAGGGCAACTGTCTGAAGTGCTCAGAAAGAGGGACTTGCACCGTTGACTACTACACAGGGGGAAAAAATGCACAGAAGCATCATTTACTGCATTGAGTACCAGGCTTATGAAACACAAGATCACTATCTTATTACAGCTCAAACAAAAAGTTTATCTGTTTGCAACTACACTATGATGAAAAACAGGAAAATGAAATTTTCCTTTGGAGAGGAAAAATTGACCAGAATTGTCTAATTTGCTGCTTTGTCTTTTACTCTTGAGGAGGAGCTTTCCCCTCCTAACACACTATAAATGCCAACACACGCATTGGAGGTTCTCCAGACTCCCTCTGACTGGTGCCAAACATTGGGATCAACTTCTTACCCTGGCATTTCCCATCAGCTTCAGCAAAGGCTCTTCCAACTCTATTTAAATGGGCTCCAATAATAGCTGCTTGGAGGTTAATCTGTATCTATGCATCTGATCCCATGAACTATCTGTTTCTCTTTGCAGTAGTAATACAGAACACAGGATCAACTCACTGTCTCATTTTTTTTCTATCATCTTCCATGATGATAAAACCTAGTAATTTATTCCAAAATAAATGCTTTATTTGGAATAGGGGCAAACTCTCAGCTCTCTAAAATCCATGGCAAAACTCTCAACAGATTAAACTTCAATGCAGTGATGCCAGCCTTCCCCCCCATTACCAAGCTGCTCCTTTCTCTAACAGCAGCAAGCACCTCTCGGCCCACTCCTCATCATGCTTTCACACTGCTGATGACTGAACAGCATGCTATACATGGAAGATGACAAGTATTAGTGAGAAACAGAGAGTGCACCTCCCCAGCAGATGCGCTTTTTGAGTCATTCAGTCCAGAGTGATGCATTTGAGTCCTCTATGTTCCTGCGTTGCAGTGATACATTGTGGGGGCTGGAGGAGTTGGCCTCAGAGCAGCCACGGACCAGTCCCCTTTCTGCACTGGGCACCAGAAGTGTGAGAGTGTGTAAGCACACCACTCCTCTGCACAGGGGCATCCTCATAACCACCCACAGTGCTTTATCCCGCAGACCCAGCACCAGGGGGCTTAGCCTGAGGCTTCTGTGGAGATCTTACTTTAACAGAGAATTACATATTTGATCCCTCTCTGATACTTCAGAGGCTTCCTGCTTTCAGGAGTGGATGTTTTTTACCCGTCATTTGAATGTTATCTGTTCCCATGACAGACAGAACAGCCTAGAAGCACCCCTACCTATGAAAGGAGTAAATAATGCATGGCACATTTTTTGAATTTTTGTACTGAGTAGCTGATTTTACCCATAATCTAAATTTCTGTAAGTCTAAAAACGAACTTGATTTTTTTAAAAGACATTAAATCTGACTGAATTTTTGTTATTTTAGAAACATAAAATTTATTATCCCTATTAGAGGTGTGACAGTGCTGAAACTGGGCCATCCCAAACTTTCTCAGTTAAAGGCTGTGCAAACTGAAACAGAAGACATCTGTTCATGTATGCATTCTGGGACATACAAGCAAATCCACAAATCCACTTGTTAGTGGGTGTTCACACACTGTGTGTGTACAGGAGAGATGGATACAAGAGAAGGTGAACAAGGTCAGCCTTTGCAGAGCTCAGTGAGAACTCCAGTGCCTGAGATCCAACTGTCCTTAATGACCACAAGCATAAAAAACCCTAAAATTATAAACCCAGATTTTATCCTTTGCTGCACTTAGGAAGAATTCCTGTGTACCTTTTTTGCTTCTTGACCCAGGAGGAAATGTGTCTCATATGCCTATTCACTGCACCACTGGATAGCCTCCTCCACACAGACACGGGCTTCTTGTACAGGGCTCTTGCAGACTGCTTCTCAGAAACACCTCCATGGGATACTCAGGTGCTGAGAAACCACGGAGAAGCAGTCCTAAATCCAGAAAGTTACCTTGTATAGGTAAACATTTCACTGTATAGTTATGCCTAGAGGTTCTTTTGGGGTCTGAATAGCAAGATTTACTTTGCAAGTGAGCTGGAAGTGAGAAAGATAAAGAGGTAGAAAAACCTGCTTTTTAGTGCATCAACATTCTCTTATCTCCAGCATATTTCTAAACTGTTTTCAGTCACATTTGGTCAAAAGCTGTTAAACTAAAACTTAAGAGATACCACATACATCTAAAAATATATTTTGTGACAGAGGAAAAGGTATTGCTCCTTCATTCTTTGTGCTTTATGAAACACCAGAGAATCATTTAAGCCTCAGTTGAAATAAAATAATTTGCTAATAAACCTGTTTTAGTATACAAAAAAAGTTGCTAACCATTGTTTCAAATTTCTTCTTGTTTGATCTGGACACTCCCAAAACAAAATCAGGATGATTCAAAGGAGAGGAGTTTCAACCTTTGAACCAACTCAAATCACAATACTTGGTTCTCATCATTGCTACAATTCAACAGACTCCAACATGATCATAGAGTTCATGTGTGCTCCATGACCTACTCCAGCACTGCTCTGGATGACAGCAAGAGCTGCCACGTGCTTCCTACCTGTAATCTGATGTCTCCAGTGGCTCACAGCACGACAAACCAGCTGATAGACCTTCTACTGCTCCCCTGCATCCGTTATCACAGAAGTTAGGTGCACAAGTCTGTTCAGTTGTGTTCAGTAGGGGGAACCTATTTGTGACAGGTCAGGCTGTGCAGTGGGAGATCTCACTTGGCCACCCAGAGGAATGAAGAATCGGACTTTAGCCACCAGGCAACAGTGGGCAAACTCTTCCTGGTAGTCTGTCTCTTGAAACATTGGCCCAGCAGGATAAGGCTGCAGCTCAAAAACCTCTCAGTTTTTCCTTGCTATTAACTTTTCCAGGACAGATAGCCTTTCTAGCTACAGACTGTCTTGGAAAAGGTGTATCCCAGAAATCAAGGACGGACGTGAGTCTGAGCCCTTGCTTTCAGAGTTGAACCATCCAGCCAGGGCTGGACTAGGAGTCTCATTACTGCTGCCCAAACTATCCTGCTCCAAGGGCAGCTCCAGGGAGGACTTAACACTCTCAAGTCTGTCTGTCAGAGATGCTTCACAAAGACTTCACAAGACAGCTCAATAATCATCAAAACCAAGTTAGTGGTTTCCCCTTCAACACAGCAAAGGTTTCGAGATGTCAGCTGTTTATTTTTTCCTGACTACCCAAGCTGGTATTTCCACAGCTGCATGGACTATCTAAATACTTCCTAGAAGTACAGACTAAAGTGAGATTATTATGGTTTGTGATAATATCCCCAATTTAAATAATTAAGGCAATTCATTTGCTTGTAGTAAAAATGATTCAAGGACTTCATGTGCAATTTGCGATCAAAGTACTACCCTGTACCCCATGTTTATCATCCTAGGCCAAATGATACTTGTTAGTAAACAATACAAATGTAATCATTGCTAGGCGCTGGTAAATGAGTGTCAAGGCTTGAACAGACTGTTGTCAAGAAGGAAAACTTCAACTAAGAACCTGTGGTAACTGCCAAAATCAAGTGAAACAGCAGAGTAGCAATGGAAACTTTTGAACCTTTCACACAGAGGAACAAGAAGATTTATCTTCCTGATTGCTTTAGTGTTTCAGATAGCAGGAGAACATGGGAATATGGGCCTTAATGTCAGCTAGTAAACTTTACTGGCCTCTAAAGGGAACTCCACGTGACACAACAATCACAGTAATCAGAACAAGCTCTACCTGCTGTGGTACAGCCTTACTGCATGAGCAGATACTCCTTTTTCTCCTCACAGGTGCTCAGTGCTCTGCTTCATTCATTGCACAAGACAGACAGTGCTCATCTGATTACCAGTAATTGGATAGCAAGAAAAAATAAAATCAGTGTATTGCCCTATCTTGTTCACCACATATTGCCCTTGTCTGAGGGCAGAACCACCAGGGTTTAAGGGCTCTGCAAACACACATTACATTAATTTCTACAATCTACAAGAATGTCAGGATATAATCATTTCCACTTTCCTGAATTGAGTCACAAAGATCAAGGTAACAGTAGCCCTTAATAGCAGATGCACAATTTAAAATTGCTAGAACTGAATTTTGCAAGGGATAGGTACTTTTTTCCATTGCTCAACTTTTTAACCCACTTTTCAAAGTGATTGGTACTTTTTGCACCAAGTACAGATCCCCCAAAGTTCTGAATTCTCAGTTTCTGCAAGTTATTCTAGGCTTTGTCCAGGCAGTTCTGATTTTCCCCAGCACCAGAAGCCCCCAAGTAGCTGTGCTTTTACACCTCGAGTAGCCGTGTTTGCACACCCTCCACACCAGCCTCTCCACTCCCTCTCTGCTGCTCAACTAGTTTCTCCAAGTCTCCTCCCATTTCTCAGTTTCTATTTGCTTTTCTCCTTTCCAATTCAAATCTCATTTTTACAAGCTTTTACTCCCAACCTACTCCTTAAGTATTTCCTACGTATTTGGTCTTTGTTTCTTCTGCACATGAGCCAGGTAGCTACCTCCAGCTTCTTATCTGGAGCCAACAGGAGCCACTAACAGCAGTGCATGGGAGGAACAGTCTGCTTATATTCAGTTAAGGTCCCCAAACCCAACAGAGCCTGAGGCAGCTTGTGGATGCAGTCACAGGAAAATTTCTGTTCAGAAGTTGACTGGGATTGAGCACACCCAGGACCAATGAACAGTGTGGGAATTTATCTGCTACCACATCTATCCAGTCTGCAAAACCTGAGGTCTCCAGTTCACAGACATCAAGAGATTTTCTACACAGATAAAACATGAGTCTTTGATTCTGGATTTCCAGAGTACCTTTTTCTTCTGGAACAGGCAAGAGACTTTTAAAAACCTTTTTTTTTTCTTTTTTCTTTTTTTTTTCTTTTTTGCCTGTTTTTAAGTAGGGCAAAATCAATGCTCTCCTCCACCCCAGTTCTTGTAAACTGGCAAAACATTTGTGCTAAATTTTCCAGCAAAGTTCAGATTTGGAAATACACCTGGCACAAAAGTCTTTCCATCCAAAGAATTAGCCACCAGCAAAGTCATGGTCTACCGAAACTGAGGCAAGCACTGAGACCAAGGCAGTCTCAACACGAGAGCTTCCCAGCCTTGCCTGAGCCACCAAGGGGCTGCAAGTGCCACATTCTGCTTTGCCATGCCACTTCTCCCTGCACATACAGCCTCTCTCCATCACCAGTCCTCTGCCTGGACAAAGGAACAGGCACATTCTCCTCCCCCAGCAGAAGGTATCCAGAAAGCTAATGTGGGCTGCATCACCTCTCCAGGCAGCCTTCTCCTGACATCCCTGGGGCTGGAAAGCTGCTAGCTGTCGGAGAAGGTGGTGGTAAAAGGCTCTTCCTAAACAGGAATGCATTAGGGGGGAAAAAGGTGGACTGGAGAGGTTCTGAGAGAGATACAGCCCTGGGTTGGTGAGAGGTTGCTGGGTCAGCACAGGGAAGCAGTACAGGAGCACTGGGCACTCACTGCTGGGATGTAGAGGGCCCTGTTGAACTTTCTCTTCCCTTTTGCAAACGTATTTTAGGAAAAAAGCTCTCAGCAGGGGAAAGCAAGAGGGCATTTCCTGAAAGAAAATACCCTACTCTCCAGGACAGTTTCTTTCTATTATTTTGCTCCGACATGCAGTCACGCAGCCTCTTCTACCACCCAAAACCTGCTGCTTCCCCCTCACTGCCCCTTGCGGGCTGCAGGCAGCCAGTGTCGGCACGGGCAAAGGGTGGGCAGGAGATGTGGGGTTACAGGGAGGGCCCCCAGCAGTTAGGAGAATGCAACGGTGAAGGAGGTGAGGAGATAAATGTTTAAATAATCTCCATCGTTAACTTCTCTATAATTTCAGTTTTTTGGTTGGCTGGAGGAACGAACAGAAACCACATGTGACAGTGCACAGGGGATGGGGACAACAGCAACATTAGCCTGACTTTCTGCTGGTTACAGAGTAATTTCTTTTTATTTCCACTGTATCCTATGTGAACAGCATTTCAAGACTTACCCCACCCCCCAGATCCTGTTATGAAAAGCTGGACCTCCCAAAGCTGTTTTCCAACATGTCAAATTCAGGTTTTGTGGCTCTGTTTGACAGTTTTATGAAGACAGCTTTAACTTCTGACTGAGCATAAGCAGCCAGGTCACTGAACACCAGGAGTGCCTGACTCAGTGCCTGAGCTCGATGTAGTTCTCAGAGCCCCCGTCTCCAGCCTCAGCAGAGTCTGCCCCATGCCTCCACCATCCAGTGGCAGGCAGGTTGATTCCCAGGACCTTTACCAAGCTATGGTCATGAGGAGAAGACCTCAAAAGGGTCGGTGCCACCATTCCTGCTTGCATGTGTTAATGCCACAGCACATCAGCAAACCCACCTGCTCCCATCACCTGTGGGACCTCAGCCAGGCTGGCCCTGTGCTGGCCACTGGGCACCCACTGCTGCGAGGTGGCTGTCTCACCTGCAGCAGGGACACAAACTGCCTTCAGCATCACGCTGGCAGCCATGGCAGGCAGAATCTAGGAAATACATCCTCAAATCTGCCCTTGTGTTCTTTGAAACAAACTTTTATTTATGCTGGTGGTGGTGGCAAAAAATAGCCTGGGTCTCCAGTCTACCTCCAGTTATATTTTTCCATGTGCAGAGCTGAAGCTCTGAGGCTCCTCTCCCTCTGCAGAGCAAACAGAGTATTTGCAGGAATAAAGCTGTGCTTATATAAGCTTCCGAGAATGCCAAGTTGAATGTCTGACACATGAAAAATTTCTGGTAAAAACCTATTTTTTGTCTTTTTGAGAGATCTAATCTATCTTCTGTGCATTCCTGACCTTCAGAAAGTATTTTCATCTCACACGTTAAGTATAACAATCCTCTTAACAAGAGAACATTTTGTTAGTGCTTTAAATTGGGTTACGTAAATTATTTGTAGTTCTGACAGCAGGTTTCTCTTCCGTTCATGAGGACAGTTGTTATGAGATTGCTACAAGGTTCATTCGCAATCACTGCAGATAACGATCTCAAGGGACTGTTTGGGATGAGATTTTATCTGGGGGATATGCTACAAGTTTATCAAGGCCTTTTATAAAGGCAGTATTTTTGCCAAATAATTTGCAATATAGTAACCTGCATGGGAATTTAAAAATTGCTGATGTGAATGGTAAATTGAGAAAAAAAATTCCAACTCCCACAAACTTTAAGAGGAACAGAACACAGAGAGAAAAAACCCCACCATATATATGTGTATGTAGGTGGTACAGAGCATGTCTCAACCCATGAGTTTACTCATGTTGGCTACAGTGGGAATTGCAAACAGTCAGGATCGGGCTCTTCGTTTCCACTAAGTACTTTTTCAGAAAAAAGCAGAGTGGAAAATTTATTCAGGAAGTAACAGCACTACTTTTAGCATTACATTGGAGGAGTCAATGACTTAGAAATACATTTTGCAGTACTCCCTTTGCAGTCTTTCTTCTCCCCAGCCCCTGACCAGGCAGGGGGTTAGACACTGATTTTGAATGGGAAGAGTTCTCAGGTACTAGAAGCTCCCACCTCCCTTTCTCTCGTCACTGATAAGCCTGATTGGGAAAAAAGTTTCCACGGATTTCTATTTCTACGGGCATGATTTATAAATTGGGATTAATTTTTTAAGTTCCCTGTTATATTTATGAGCTATTTAAAAAACCTCAACAAAGCAATAAACCAATGTTTTATTCAAATAGAAAGCATTTTGTTTGACTTTAAGAAAACTGATTTACTAAAACAAAATTTTAGAATGAAAAATTTCAAATCAAAATGGACATCATTGTGTTTCAAAACCTTTGTAAGAGCATTTTAGATTTTTTTCTACCTAAGTAACAAGAGCAGTGAGTTAAAAGTTTCATCCAATGCTAAACATGAGCAATTGAGCAAATACAGTAAACCTGATTTCTACACACTCCTGCTGGCACTAAGTTCTCCACAACAGTGGTTCAGAAACCAACAAACTCAGCTGTCCCTTCTGCAGCATGAAAGTACTCCAAGGACTGACATTTTCAAGGAGAAAAAACCCGTGGGTATGTAAACCACACACAAAGAACCATGCAAGAGGTGCTCAGCAGAGGAGGACCTTTACCCGCAAAACTTAACATCTACTAACATTTCCAAATCTGCCTGGGAGTGCTTTGCCTTCGTATTTCCAATCATACAGAGCTAACTCATGGTCTTTTATCTTTCCTTCGTATTCCCTCCCCTTCTTTGTTTGATGCCAAATATTTATTTTCAGCAGTCTCTCCAGAGTTGTCTCGTGATTTTATTAGCAGTCTCTCTTATAATACTTTATCTACAGAGAATGCAATGCACTAGTGCTTCTAGGTACAATGTTAGGTATTCCTCTGAATTATCTAGAGACACTAGCTGACTAATATACAATGATTTTATTTATATAAAAGACAATATGTTATTATTTTGGTAATTGTCAATGAGAGAGAGATGGTTTTAAGTGTTAGTTAGAAAGATTGATCTTAATCCTTTATACTTCTTTCTGTCTAAACAAAGAGATCTCATAGGAGAATACACACAGACATTTAACTTACCATTACTGAAGCTATCTTTTGACTTCCTCAGTATCATTAATATTTAAGCAGAAAGAACAGAACAAACAATTATCCTAATTGATACCACACCAGAACTAACAAGTAATTTTTAAAAAATCATCCAGAAGAAGTGAGAAGGTCGACCAGAACATGCGAGTCAGGAATAGCTGTGCTCCAGTGAGGAGGGGAAGGTTATGTTGCTGTGATATGAGTAGTGCACAGCTGTTACTCTACTAATAATTCATCATATTAATATTTAAATGAGAGGAGGAGGAGAGCACAAGGTTGTGTGTGACTCAACGGTGCCTCCCTGTCCTTAAGCAGAAAAATAGGCCACCAATACAGAAACAGCATTAGGAGCTATAGAGGGGGAGGGTTTGCTTTTGTTGCTTCATGAATAAAAGTGGGCAAACTGGTCCCCAAAAAAGCCCAGAAATTATCCTGCTTTTACTGTTGCAAGTTGAATTCTTTTTCTACTCTCAGAAGCAGCCATTACCTATATGAACAAATTGATCCGGCAGCCAGTGCTCTAGGTCTGTACATGGTGTTTCTTGGATTTCAGTATATCCCCAGCAAGCTTCTACACTTCCTGCAAAGAGCTGCCTGCAGGAGCCTTGCGTGACAGTTCCTCACAGGGAACTGCTGAATCGCTGCTGTACTTTGCCACTTATCTGCAGACACCTTGATAAAAACCATTTCTCTAATCAGGGCTTACGTACCTCCAGGCTTGTTCCACTGTCCTGGCCCACTGGGGTCTCTGGCATGGGCAGGCTCAGGAGAGCTGTGGCACCTGAGGAGGAGGTGTTGTGAGGAGCCTCAGCCCCAGGGAGCCTGGGGGAGCTTCAGAAGGTAGAGCAGCAACACCCAGCAACAGCAGACTCAGCACAAGGGCTGGAGGAAACAGCTGATGCAGGCATAACCCAGACAGATGTGGGTGGCATCCCTGGCAGGAGCAGCAGCCTGACCATGCCTGGTTGCATATAAAGTTGCACAACTTTATCCAACAATTCAATGTAAACACACCTCTCACATACTAGTTCTTCTTTTTGATTCCGATTCTGTACAACTCCTCCTTGTTAGCAGAAGGAGTGTTACTATGACACCCCTAGCTGAGCATCGCCTTGTTGGATATGTAACTCTCTAATTGTAATAAACAGCCATTTAACCAGAAATACAGACAATACTCCAGAAATGGCCATGAGGCTTAATAACAAATGGTTTGTAGCAGAACAAATCCATGGAGAAACATCCAGCTTAGTGCTCATCATGAAAATACAAGGCACACAAAGTACAACCACTAAGAGATTCCAAATTCATACAGTAAGAGTTCTCAGCACACCAAGGTAAATTCTTCACCATAAATTTTCCATTTTTTCCTACTCAAGCAAAGACACACACCCCTCCCCATTCATTTCATTAGCCTAATCCTTCAAGATCAAGTTTGCAAACAGCCTGAGTTAACATTGATATTATTTTAGCTAACTGATATGGAGGTTTTATTTGCTGCATTCTGTACAACAGGATTTGTGTTACTAATCATTGCAGAAAACACCAGTCATCAGATCTTCTCCACGTCCATTGTCAGTGTCCCATTTAACACTGGCCTTCATAACTTACTACAAAGGTTTGTACATAAAGCAAAATCAGACCCCTGGTCACATTGGAGGAATGGGGAGTATTGATCTAGACTGCTCAGAAGAGTAGATGACGATGGGCTGCAGGAAGATACCCTCTGCTCTGTATTAGTAGTTACACTAATGCAGGAGGTACTGGGCTATTCTTCCTTGGATTTTGTGAGTGTGGGAAGAACAGACCTGACACACTGGCTTTAATTGCTGGCAGAGCCCTCCCTCCAGCTCCACCACTGCTGCTGCCTTATGGGTAGGACAGGTACACGAGGCTGGAATTAGCCACCGGCTCTCTTAGCACTTCCAGCTGGGACTCACATGTTCCCAGTCACATGCGGAGGCAAAAGCCATCCTCCAATATCTTGAGCTTCTGTGTCAGCCTCTAGTGACAGCTCCAACAAGTATCATCTGATTACCATGAAGTTGAAGTCCCTTTGCACGCCCAAAGCTGCACCCTCACTAGTATCTCAGCAATCGGAGGGCTCAGTCTTCAACCAGCTTGGATGCCGAGTTGTGTCACTGGCCATGGAAGAGTTGAGGAGAAATGCTGGAAGAAGCAGAAGTGTCCCTAACATAGCAAACTTCTCTTTCTACGTGAAGGGGTTGGGTCTGGTCCACTGGAATGCAAAATAAATGCTGCTTTCTATATAGTAGTACCAAACGTCATTTCAGATAAGTCAAACTCGCCCCCTTCCTCCTTATACATCCTCCTTCACACTATATACATACATTTCAGAACCAAAATCCTCTTTTTGCAAGCAGTTGCCCATAATCAAGGCATTCATGTACAATTGCTAAAATAATCTGCAGAGCAGCCTCCAGTTTTCCCACTGTTCTTCAGTAGCCTGAAAAGGTTAGCAAGCCAAAGAGGTCTCACTACTATTTCCTTCTGCATCTTAAAAAGCAACTGCACAAAGCACAATAATACACACTAACAAGGAGAGAAGGCTAATGTATCATTTTAAATCAGAAGAAAAACCGCGGACAAAGGTTAAAAAGTCTTTGTAACCATTGAATTGTTAATTGAAGGCAAATGTGTGATAGAAGATAAACATTTTCACATAGAGATTGGGTCAGCTGACAGATTTAATAGCTTCATAAAATATGACATTGCAACGGCTTTTATACCGTCTTTATGGGCAACCATCAATTTCCAGCTGGGGCTGGTGGCATCCAGATCAATGTGCAAAGTTTGAGGCAGCCCAGAAGCCCAGACTCAGATTTACTCTTCTTCCAGTGACAGAAGAAGTTGCTAATTTAATCCAAGCCCATGGTCTTCATTCAGAAGAGGCTCCAGCCTCTGTTGACAAGTACTTTGGGGGTCAGGCTTTGTCCAATGTCTGCCCAAATGCCACACCATTCCAGCCTATGTTCTTAGTTAAAAATAAATTAAAAAAAAAGGCAAATTCACATTCACCTTGACAAAGACATGTGCCAATTAGAGAAGGATGGAGTACAAAATTCAAAGATTGGTCAGTGGCAGCTAGCTCCAAAGGTAAGTCTCATTTCAAGAGAAGTAACCTAACTCAGGACACACCACACCATTCAGCCATTTCTCACATGACTGAGCATCAGGCCCCCATCAGAGTCACAGAGCAACTCACAGACACAGGGGAGTTCACTGCAGTGCTGGCTGTTGCACTTGCCTCTGGAACAGGGCAGTGTGAAGAGTCAAGCTGGCACCAAAAACCCCAAATTCTCATCACATGCAAATTCTAATTTAGTTAGCTGCCCTGGGGCTTAAAGGTACGAGCACCAGATGCAAACTGATGGGCCCAGCCCCTGGCATGGCCAAACACAACCCGCACCCATGATCAACTTTTCCTTAAACACGTGGGCTCCATAGCTAGGTCTTTCTAGATGAAAGCAGCAGTTTTGCTTCCTGAAGGCCACATGAGTGGACAGACTCCTCTCTGGCCCACTTGAGGAACTAACAAATGCTTTCAGAAGTGCTGTATCTAATTTAGACTTCGAGTAACAGCAACAAGGCTTACATAGTTGTTTATCAGTCAAAAAAGAGAGGTAGGCTTTTTATAGTCTAAACTTTATGAAGTGATAAAGATCAGTGAATCATCCATCTAACATTCAGTTTATCTACAGACAAATACGATTAAAAATAGAGCAGGTAGTTTCATCTTTTCTTTTTTTTTAATTGGAATGGAAACAAAAAGAAAGTTGGCAGATGAGGAAAAAAAAGGCTACTGAGGATGCTGAGCACAAGGCTATGGCTGAGGACTGCAGTGAGAGCTTCCTGAGTTATTGTATCTCCCTGATGAGAGGCCAGATCTTAGGCACTCTCAAGTGGCCTTTTTCTGTAATGAGGATCTCAGTGTTTGGCCCATTCATATTTTTTATTTCTCTGCATTTGATCCAGGAAATCACAAGGCTTGGCATTTACCACTGGAATTGGTGCAAAGACTTCTACGTTTTACGTGCTTGGCTCTGCCTCAGAGTTTTTTAATCTTTCCTTTCCTAAATGTAACTGATGGGAGTGTGCACCCCTGGGTCAATTTTCAACTCCTGATCTAAATAGCCCCTTTTAACTTGGAAGAAATCCCAACAGTTTCCCAAAGAATTTTCCTTGGAAAATTCTTGGGAAGTCTGGAAACCCTCCTTGTCAATAAATAATTTCTACCAAGTGAAACACTGACAGAGCTACTCTGCTCAGCTAACTATACTGTGAAACATTAACCTGCTTCCCTGCCCCGTGGTGGCAGAGACCATGTTTTGCTGCTTCATGACCCATGAGTGACCTCGCTGTGGACACCCATATTTTCAGCAAAGTTCTTGTGGTTCAGGATTGAGTTACATGGCACCTACATCTAAAGAAGCAGATGGGAAAAAGCAACTTTGATTTATTCCTTGTCTCTACTGGGCATTATATGCAGTGAGAGGGGGCAGATAATGCCAGGACCACCTGTTCCTCAATCAAGGGTGCTTGGTTTCCCTGAGACACCCAGCCTGGCAGTGGTGCTGCCTGAAGTAAGGGACTCTGCCTATCATCACCTAGGGATCTTGCTGCTCCAGCACACTCAGAAGAGCTGTGGCTCTGAGGGCTAGGGAGGAAGAGGAGAAATACACTGGCAAGGAGAGTGAGGGCAGATGCCCACTGCAGAAACAGATGGCTATGGGACCACAGGGGCCACCCTCCTGTGACACAACATGTGTCCCTGACAGAGCTCCCTGGATACACCCTTGCCCAGCAGTTGGTAGCACAATTGGGCAGCACCAGAAACTCCAGTAGCACCACTGTCACCTCAGAGGTCTCTGAGACTGAGTGACGTGGGTGGCACATACTTGAATGCCTTTGCCCATTCAGTTGTGCCTGTGGTGAGATAGGGCACAAATTTGTACCCATTGCTGCCAGGCAGGAACTGTGACACTGGAGACACCAGGGCTGTTGTTCCACAGAACTCCAGGACCTTGTGATATATTCCTAAGGGTTTCAGAGGTTGAGATGCTCTGGGAGACCCCTCCTCACTCCAACAACCCCACCTGAGAAGGTTTGCCCAGAAGAAGGTCGTGCATGATGGCAGAGAAGCATGTGGGCAGGAGCCACCTCACCAGTATTCTAACTGACACCTATGCCTCTGGCTCTTCCTTATCAACTCCTTCCAACCTCACCCCACCACTGAGTAGTTTCTCTACACCCACACTTCTCCGCACCCACAATTCTCTCTCCTCCACCTGTCATAATGTGCAGCCTGGCTGTGCTGACAAGCCCATGCCACACTGTTCACTCCTGCTAACAAGCCCAGAAAAGGAAGCCCCTTTCAGGCCCCTACTCTTGGGGTACAAACCAAGCAGAGCACCAGATCTCCCCTTCTGCCTCATCTCCAGAGGAGCTTTATGCCTGGTGGCATTGCCCTGCACAGGTATCCATCTCAGGAGGGCTGCATAGCTTTGTCAAGCCTGCACCAGCAGCCCAGAGCTATTTTGTAATTAGGATGCTTCACTTGAGCAAGAGATGTTAAAAGACAAGTATAGAAGAGGTTTTTGTGGAAAGGGCTGTGTAAGGAAAAATAAGCCAGTTTAGTGTTCTCACAAAGAGCACTGATCCAGAAAAAATAGGAAAAGATTTTTCTTTTCATTAAAAACAAAACAAAACCCACTTTTCCTCCAGTGCAAGCAAGCCACACAGCCTCCCCCACAAAGGCTGCTCCAGCCCTGCTAGCTGGTCCAGACTTGACAGTGCTGCACTAGAAGAAAAAAAGCCAAAACAAACAAACAAAAACCCCACTCTTACTCAGAAGTCAGCCCTCTGCCCGCAACCTGCACACACTAGTCACAGCACAACCAGGACAGCCGAGCACAGATTAGGTCAGTTTACAGGAACAAGCTCACACAGCTCAGAGTCCACAGCTCCCTGGAGGGCCCCACCCTTTGCCAGGGCTGGCCAAGTCTGGCACGGGCAGGTCCCTCTCTCCCCCTTGTGCCATCCTGGCTTCTCTTCGGAGCTTGTACTCCCAGGGGCCCTGGGCAGCTCCCAAGGGACACAGGGAACAGAGTACACACCATGTCCTGGCCAAGCTCTGCTGGGCGCAAGGTAACAAATGGCCCTAAGCTACCCCATGCTTCTGGAGGTGAGACTCAGGCTCTGAGCTGCCAATTTGCATGCTCATTAAAAGGTGTCCAGTACCAATCTGCAAGCTCAGCAGAAGAAATCTAAAGGAAAAGCCATATGGCCCTCAGCTGTCTTGGTGTCCAATTAGCACCTGTACTTATGAGAGCTGCTACCGCCAGGCCAAGTGCCTCAGCCTGGAGCATCCACCCCGGCGAGCCCTCAGCCTTTTGCCACCTCAGCATGTCTGTGGAATACTCTCTTGGCTAACATCTCTCTCCAGTGCTTGTGGCTGAATTCTTGTTTTGCCTTCAGCACCAGCAGCTCTCATACTTTCAACAGAGATGCTAAAGCAGGCTGAGATATTGCTTTGAGAAGCCCATCTCTCTGCTCTACCTGCTCAGCCTCCCTCTACAGCCCTTCCTTGGCCCAGCTAAAGTCATTTCAGCAACTTGGGCAGTAAAACATTTAGTCTTAAGGTCGCAGCTGGGAGGAAGCTGTGACAGGGCAGCATAGACACAACCATCCTTATGCAGCCCTACAAGTTCTCTGAAGATGGGTGGTTGCACAATAAGAGATGGTGTTAGTGCCTGCTGCATATGCCCAACCATGAGAGGTACATCCATAAGGAATAATTCACCCTGCTGCCTACTGACTTGACCCAAGAGGCTTGCATGTGCATATTCAGAGGCTAGGAGCATAACATCCACAACAGATGCACTATCCCTAACATGGAAATATTCCTGCCACATCCTCACAGTAGCTGGGTCAGTCTTGACCTTGTAAATGAACAGTGCCTGACGCTGGGGAAGGTAGGAAAACCTCTCTCAGGAGCTCAAACTCTAGAACAAACAAGTGTTACCAAGGGGTGGGGGGAGGCGGGGAGAGACAGGAGAAAGAGGAAAGGGAAAGAAGGGAAGGAAAAAATTCAACAGAGGTTATCTTGTGCATGAGGATCAGGCAGCTTAAAGTGCCGTAAGATCCTTCATACAAATGTTCTTGCAGTAAAATGAACTAGTGGCTATTCTCAGTGAGATGCTAGCTACCTTCAGTGGGTGTTACAGTAACCTGAACGATGCAGTATTTTTTCCCTTTTGAACCAGAGGCAATCACTAGTGGTATGTACCTGTATACTTGCAGAATACTTTAGATAAGCATATCAAGTTGAAATGGAAACTGTTTAATACATTTATTCAGCCAGGCTGGATAGGGCTGTGCTCAGTAACCATCTCTCATGGTGAGATAACAGACAGAACTGAATGAGCCACTAACTGTCAATCAAAGCACACATCGCTTTATTCATGATTCTCCTTACCCCTGGGAAAGGATAAACAGTTTAGATATCTCTCAATTAAATCTCTCCCAGACCACCTAGTCACAAATTTGCCTTCAATAGCCTACTTTTAAAACCCTTTGTCCCCATCTACTGAGTTCACTAGAGGCAGAGCTGGTGCAGCATTACACTTCTTTATTTCAAACCTTGCTTTTGCCAGGTCAGTCAACATCTTGAGTCCTACCCCACTTGTTCAGACAAAACCTCACTGATCACAAAGATGAATGAGGCTCATTTCCTCGTTTTGTCCTGTGGGACAAGAAACATACTTAATAATGCTTCAGGTTACATATGGCTCCTATATACTGCCAGGGCCTTCCAGCTCTGCCTGTTCCGGAGCGGATTTCCTGTATCCCAGACAGCTTCCCATTTAAACAGGCACACGCTTCCTTCCCACTGCACAGGTGGGACCGTAAGTACCAACAATCCTGCCTTATTAAGCCCATATCTTCTGAACAGGTCACAAGGGCATACTAGAAGCAAAGAGGTAGTGTTTAAGCCACCAAACAGCTATTCTTTCATCAGAGCAGCAGCAAAACCAGCACTGCACAGATCCAAAGAGGAAACTCTGCCATAATAAGCTTAGATCAGAGTCCAAAGCAGGTGGAAACATGCCAGTTAATGACTTCCAGCTCCAGCATGGAGAGCAGACTGGAGGAGAACAAATGGACCAGTGTCTGTCCTCAGCTTGAGAAGTCACAGAGCTCCTTTCTTCTACATGCTCCATTTGTGTATTTGGGGAGGGGGTGGCTTTAGGGATGGAGGCACACACAATGATAATTAGAAACACGCCACACATTTGGATCTCAAATCAGACAGATTGCCCCAACATTTTGTAGTATTAATAGCTGACTCTTCATTTAACCTGTTACAGGACAGAGCTATTCCATGAATTCACGTGTCACAGAGTCCTCACAGAGTACTGCTTTTCTCTCGGGCTGGAAAGGTAGGCAAGCGAGGGCGGGCTGGGAGCCCACCACCTGCACTTATGTCCCTTCTTTCCTTACTCACAAATTTCAGCCATGGCATTTCCAAATGATGCTGACCTTGTCATAGAATAAAGGGCACAGCCACGACCTCATCCTTCACAGGACATGGAGAAATCCTCCAGCATGCAGCCAAGGTATCCAAACAGGACTTCAGGACAAGGGAAGGGAAAGAAAACTACATCTGTGACCTGCCAGTGGATTAGCATAGAAATAAAGATTGAGCTCAATGATTTACAGCCCTCTCAAAATCTGGGCTTGACAAAAGCCCAGATACTACCCACGCAGTAGGACCAATAACTACCTGGGAACCAGCAACAGGCTCACAGCCAAAGAGAAGCAGGTCAAGAGTCTCTGAAGTTCAACCACTATATTCAACACAAACAACCAAAAGGGCCAAAAAGTCTGCAGGACTGCACAGATAAGGAGCAGGACTGCTGCAGGCCATGCTACCGCTCCATATTGTCATCCCACTAAAGAGCATTGACCGTTCCCATATTTCTGAGATGTCCACCTTTAGCATTCACAGATTGCACCATCAGAGGGAAATTTGGAACTGAAATCCCAGGCTCCCACCCTTTTTACCATTAAAGCACCCAGTCATGCAATTCTCTTGGTCTTCAGCAGGCTCTTGGATTTTAATTCACCTAGTAGGATCCCCTCTGCTCTGTTGTGCTGCTCTCCTCCACCACTGCTCGAGAGCCTGGGCAGCAGGTCCTGTCATCCCCATCTCCTCAGCCAGGGCCACCACACGAGAGCTGACAGTCAATGCATTACCAGGCGGTGTGTGCTGTGGGGTCTCACTGCCATGCACAGTGGAGGTTAAGGTGGCCTCACTGGTGGAACAGTATAGCCAGATGCTGGCCAGAAGCCCATCAGATAAAACCTCCTGAAGGTAAGACTAGAGAGGGAGGAGGGTGAGAAGCAGAAGGACACATGCTGCCTCCACTCTTGTCAAGAGACATCTTCACACTTCAGCACTCTCGGAACTGAAAAGAGCATGTTCTGTGGCTGAACAAGTCCGAAACTCTAACTTTCAGAAGTTTGTGTGAAAACTCCTGTCTGGTTCTTCTGCAGCATGTGAACCTTGCTTTGAGTGCAGGTTTCCACCCAAAACTCAAAGAAAAACTGCTGAAACCACAGGCTTTTACAGAATCTCTGCTCAAAATAACTACCTTAACTCAGGTCTGCTCAAAAATTAAATCTCTTGAGTAGGCAGGGCATGGGGTTTCAGGCTGGTGAGGAAAACAGCAGCTGGGGGCTCCAGAGGGAGAGAGAAGAGGCAAGTCAGGAGCCTAGCCCTGCTTGTCTGAGCATCAGACCATACTTGGTGTAGCCCAGCAGCTCTGCATATCTATGGCTTGAACCATCAAACCTGTTCCTGAGCTGTCAGCATTTCTGAACAACAATGAGGTTCTTTGCCTTAATTACCATGTTTGTTGCCCACTGGGAATAAGGACCGTAAACCTTTCCAACAGTTGCACAGGCGCTTGGCAAACTTTCTGCTCCCCCCTCTTTGTGGCCACACTGTGAGTTGAGCACCCCACAGCCTGCCCATGCTCCAACCGTGACCTTCTGTCTTCCCCCTCTGTTGTAATCCAAGCTGGGAGTCTACTTCACTTACTCTTTTTAGCAGCCTGTTCTCCTTATCTGTTGTAAACTCAGCAATGCTAAAAATGTAGGACACAATGGTGCTTGGATGGGACACCCAATGTCAGGAATAGCTCCCCTGGCTCCCTGGGCAGGACTGCGGCTTGACAAGCCTTGCTTGACAAACACCATTGCAAGCCCTGGAGAATGTGGGAACAACCCTTCCCTCCTGTGTTGGATCTGCTGCTCTCCTCCCTGGATAAAAGGCCATTCTGCGACTTTCGGCCGCTGTTCAGGGCTGCCAGAACAGCCAGAAGCTGCTCTCTGCTTTTTTTTTCCCCCCTATAAACCACAGACAGAAGAAAACCACAGAGGGAAGAAAAGCCTTAAATCAGCATTGGAGTTTTGTCTACTACACTTCAGTTCTCTCTTTCATTTTTTAACCAGGCAGATCTATAGCAGAGATAAGCATATGCTTAAACAGCTCACTGAATCAGAATCAAAAGAGTACTCCGATTCCCCACTCAAAGGTTGCTTTGATACCTCAGTTATGTTATTCACTTAAGCAGTACAAGTGAAATATATCTCTCTTCCCCCCCCAGCTTTTGATGCCAGTATTTCTGTAGGCAAGACTGCCTATCCGATCTCTAACAGTGTTAGCTTTTTGTTGGCAAGACCAACACTGCTGGGTGGTACAAACAGGCAGTCACCTTGTCAGAAGTGACACTGACAGTCAACAGGCTTTAGTCCCCAGGATTCAGGCTGCTAAAGGCAGTTTGACAACTACCTGCTATCCAAAAGACTCTTGAATCTCTGGTCTGAAGACGCAGTCTAAACTAAAAAAAGCCTTGACATAACAGCCCTGTCTCTAACGCCAGATTTTCTCAATGCAGTAAAAATGGCAAACTTTCCTAGTAAGGGTACTTTTCCTGGCAGAGTATCTCCCAGTTCAGTAAGTAAAATAACCTAAACAGGAAAAAAATAACAGTAATTTAATTATACACCTACAATGGGATTTTAATAATACAGAAATGGCATAAACAAATTCTTTTTTTTTTAACCAGCATTTTCTTATTGTCAGAAGCTTCTAATGTAGGCCTGGCCTTAGGGACTTGTGTGACAAATAGAAGCTCTAAGTCACATTATGC
Organism: Aegotheles bennettii; assembly: GCA_013398125.1. Classification (NCBI taxonomy): domain Eukaryota; kingdom Metazoa; phylum Chordata; class Aves; order Caprimulgiformes; family Aegothelidae; genus Aegotheles; species Aegotheles bennettii. The sequence continues at coordinate 81,086 of VZRW01002718.1, forward strand.
TGGAAAAATCTTTTACCATTTTCCTTTGCAGATGCAGAAGCCAGTGCACCCTGCTACACAAAGCAAAATCACTTGCTTTGGGGTTTTTTTTAAAGAGGCAGATCTTTACTTGATTTCATTTTCCCCCTTACAATAGAGAACAATCCTAAATAGTTTTGTAGACAGCCTTTCAAAATAAACACGCAAGGTCATGCTGCTGTGGGGAGGAGGGAAGAACAAGCTCTGCTTCTCAGAGGCAGGAAATGAGTGTGGGGGAGCAGGAGGCCCCGCAGAGAGGATGGCAGGTCCCTGGGAGCACCGGAGCCAGGACCGGCTGCCCCCAGCCCCACGCTCACTGAATCAGTGCAGCATCGTGTCCCTTCAGACCAACAGCTTCAAAGCCAGGCTTTGTGATTCATTTCTGAAAAGCTTTTTATAAAGAAAACAAAAAAACCCCAACAAATCCAACAAACCAAAGAAAGGCTTACATTTGAAGTTACTTACACATGGCTTTATGTTTAAAAATCATTGCAGGAATGATAGTAGTGTAGGATATGACCCGCTCAGTTAAACAGATACTGCAGTGGACCGTAATCCAACATTGTGTTATATATCTATTTCGTATACATGGATGAGCCAAAACCCTACAGGAATTCCTATAGTTAATGACCGAGAGGTTAGTGAGAGACAGCCAAAGCAGCCTCCATGCAGTTTGCAAAGCAGGCCTAGAGGAGCAATTAGAAGAGGTTGACCTCAATGTTAAAACATCCTTCCTTGCTTTTTCTCCTTGAAGGGCAGATGATTGCATGCAATCAAGTTGAAACAATTAAAAAAAAATTACTACTCCAGCAACTGAAAAGTACCACCCTGATCAGTTTAAACTCTCTGCAGCAGGTGACTGGAGGTGTCCTGTCTTATTATGCACTGGGAACAGAGACAAGGCCAGTTCGTGTGTCCTAGACAAGGGAGTCAACACCACCCTACCACCACAGCTGGGTCACACCCATGGTGGTCTGTCCATCCATTCTGCCCATGGCAGAGGCTCTTCTGGGGGGCTTTCATACCATGAGAGTTGAGAATTCCAAAACTAGACAGGGAGGGGGTTGGTTTCCTGGTCTCTTCTTGGCTGTGCTCTGGCAGCAGTGAGTTTGGCATCAGTGCCAAAGCAATGATTGACATGCTGTGTTACAATAAGGTCGAATTTCTAGGTGCTGGACCAGCTAAAGAGCAAAATCACCATTCCCTGCTGCAACACAACGCAGCAGGTTGGGTCTGCTTCTGGGGCAAGCACCACCTCGCACATGGCAGAACCTTCGCAGTGCAGAGCAGCAGCAGCCTGGGGGTGCTTGGTGGGAAGTGGGGATGTCTTTCGCTTACATAGACTACCACTGCTGTATTAAAGCCAGTGAGCAGGTCACTCCAGCTAAGTTAGCCCCAAAATAACCCAATATCATCCTGCCATGCTCACGTTTGTTATGGATCAGCCTCCTGCTTTTCTTCCTTGTTTTCACAAGGAAAGGCCAGGGCAAAAAGAGGGAAAACATGTTTTCTGCCTTCTTTTGAACAACAGAGGATTCTGCAATACACTGATCTGTGAGGCACAAATACCAGGAAGGGCCAGAACAGCGTGAAAAGCCTTTGGCCTGCTGAAGCTGGCAAGAACTTTACCATTGACCCTGTTAGTGCTGTATTGGTAGAGCCCAGGAACCGTTTATGCAATAGTGGATATTTCATATCAAAATGAGAGGTTTAATTAATGTTGATCATGTCAACCATAGCGAAGATACCATATATTTTTCTATTTAACCATTAAAAAACCCACCCCTTCCCAGACTGTTAAATTCTATGAGGATAAACACCCATTTGGAGTCTGTACTTAGTTTTAGAAATGGGGGGAGGAAGCTGTTTCACTTGACATTTCCTCTGCATAACCATAAAACAATTCAGTTATGCTGCCATTGTTACTAAATCTAGAACTGAGATGCTGCTTTTCTAAGAGGGAAAAATTCATGGATAAACTTTAGAGTCGTATCATCGCTCCACAGCTTTCCTATGACAACATTGAACCCTTTCCTAGTCAGAAAGGCCGATGAATCCCTTCAGAGAATGGCACCAGTTTGGGCTTGTTTCCATAGAAATAGAAAAGTCAGTGGCAAGGCCAAGTGGGTAAGAAAGGCTCCACACTGCAAAAAGCTGAGTAATCCTACGAGACACTGAGCTGCTCTGGGTAGGGGCTGAGGGCATACAGCCCTGGGCAGAAAGGCTTTAGCATCCTGCAGGATCAAGCTGTTACTACTGAATTCCTCTCTTTTGCAATCTGTCAGGGAACAGCTGTGCCAAAGTGGAAAAAATCCCGGAAAGTTATTGAAACATTCCTACTATTAAAGACCTCATGTTTCCACTGCAAATGGATAAAACTCCCAGTGAGATTTCTGGTGTCTTTTAAGGTCAGCATTTGTGGCATTACAAAATACCAGACGTTCTGTGATGCTGTACTCATGGACTTTGGGAACATTTTTAAGTAAGACCAGAAAAAAATTGCAACTTGCTTGTTGTGATTTACACCAGTGCTTGCCTGTAAGCATACGTAACACTAATTTACTGTCCTTTCTGTCACTTCTCAGTACTGATATGACCTCTGTTTCCTTGTATACTTCCCTTCTGACCTTGCCCCAGTTTGATCTACTGACTGGGGCTACTTTAAAACAATCTTCCAATGCCTGCATTTGAAATCTCTAATGAAAGGGACTGCAGTGACAGGGCATGGGACTGCACAGCACTTTGTCACCTTTGGCTGTAAGGATGAATATTCTGTTCCTGTTGTTCAAACTGGCAACTCCAAAATAAAGGATTTAAAGAGAGGCATCACAGTAACCACTGTCATCTTCCTTCATCTACACCAGTATCCCCACCAAGGGGCCGGGGAGGGGGAGGATTGCAAACAGCAGAATTAGCCGTGCTGTCTCTGAACTGTGTTGCTTCATTTTTTCCATAATTGCTAGTATATAATACCTCTCTTGGGAGACAAACCCTTTTATTAACGGAACTGAGGATCGCTTCAAACTGAGAGGGTTTTTCCCCTTTTTCATCACTCTAGAAATGCACTCTGGATTGACAGAATTTAATATCTCTCTTTTGCAAGGAGAGATCAGACATTAAATAGCATTCCATGCAAGTGAGGACTCATTACTGTGAAGCTGTTGTTTCTTGCCCAGCCAGTTAATTGAAGCCTATAAAATTTCCATTGTTCAGACCTGGAGTACCTCACAGGGTATGCCTGAACAAGGCAAATCCCAAACCCTCATCCACTGAACTGATATGTGGGTTCCCAGACACACACAGGATGGAAAAGTAACCCAGGACTGTGCCATTTGAGCAGGTTCTGTCCAGAGATCTCCAGTGGAGGTTTTGATCCCATCTGTGGAATAAAGACACTGAGAAGTGAAGTCACTTGCCTTGAAGCATGCAACAATGTAGTTGCAGAGCTGGAAATAAAACTGAGGAATATGAACATGCTGGACCATGCTATAATCAGCAGATGCTATTGCTTCCAAGTTCTAATTAAAGAGCTGTCATTACACAAAAAGCATTTGTACTTTGCAGTAAAACTGATAAAGCTCAATAGTCTGGAGTACTGGAGAGGGAGCATATGTTTTTTTAAATCTCCCAAAGATGATAATATACTCTTTCTTTCAGTCTGCCTCAACCTCTGTAGCTAGTTGGTCCCAGCTACAAGGTCTCTCTCTCTGCTCTAACAAACCTGGGATCCTGCCAGTCCAAATTAAGCAGTGCTTAAAATATACGGTCTACACAACAATTTCCTACCTGAGACTGTGTGAAAGAAATTGCAGTGTAGCACTCTCATGAAATAGACAGAACAACCAGTGGGAAAAATAACAAGTCTGAGAGAGAACAGAAGTGGCTGATGTGCTGCAGCCATCATTAACACCGCTGGCAATGTTTAAATGCATGAAAATAGGGGGTAATCCAAATATAAATGAACCAATTTGATGTCTTGGGCGTGCAAGTGCACACACAGACACACATGAACGCACGCATTTCTCTGCAAAGGGAGCTCTCACTTCCAGCTAACTCCATGCCTAGCACCAGTTCAGCAGATGCTTGGCATTGGATCCAGCCCCAGTGTTAAGGGTTTGATTGCCTTGGTGCTGGAGCAGCTGCTGGATTTACATTCCCAGCTCTGTAAGCCAGGCAGGGACTCAGCACCGCTGGTGCCGCTTCTGCTGGGGGCTGCCCTGTGGGGGCTGCAGGGCTGGTGGCACCACGGGGCCAGTGGCACAGCTCTGCTGCAGCCGGGCGCCAACACGTGTGCAGGCAGTGTGGTTGGGATGGGGGGAAGGTGTGCCCAAGCTTGCTCAACGCCAGTGCCTCTGGCTGAACGAGGAGCAACAGAAACTGTCTCGAGAGTCCTGTCCAGCCCTGCCCCTTCAGACAGACAACAGCTGAACACAGCCCATTGTGGAAGATGAAAGGACGGGGCAAGTATGCTTCTCCATGTTTCCCACAACAATTAAATACCCCAAAGATTTTCCTACGATCCAACAATTACTTGGGTTCCTTACCTGGTGGGTGCACCTTGCCCTGAGTACTGCAGGCTGCTGGGAGCACAGAGGAGCATCACTTGCAGCAAAGACCAGGTGTGTTTGTGAGGGCTGCATCAAGCCCCGAGTGACGGAGAGCTGGTGTGCCCCACCGCTGCTGGTATCGACTTTGCTAAGAAAATGAAGGTGTCAAAACGAGGCCTTCAACTGAGCAACTGAGCTTGTTTTCAGGTCTTCTTCCCCCATGTACCCCAGGATTCCAGGTATCACCTCCCCGTCACCCAGATCTGCCACAGGCACCTGAGCACAGCGCTGGGCTCGGGCCTGAACCACGACCTGCGGCGAGGACTGCTTTCTGCAGGGCTGCTTGCACGGAGTTGTTGTGGGCCCAGGGGAGAGCCCAGGGAGGCTGATCCTTTATTTCTGCCTCTCCCATCCTATGAACGTTCAATGGTTGCTTCTGTTGCCCCTGTGCAACCACATCTGGAGGGCAAACGCACGGACCCTTCCACTCTTGAGGCAGCAGCGGCCTTCAGTGGGGGAAAAGACTGTGGTAGCTCAGGTGGGGGAAAGCGTCTGGTGAAACTTCAAGATGAAACATTTTTATACCTCAAAAAGCAGCAAAAAGCAGCCACTAAGCCAGTTGATAAGCAGAGCTGGCATGCCAGTGAACAGAGGTGGGTAAAATACCAACCTGGCAGCACCAGGAGCTGCCTGGGGACAAGGCCGGGAGCTCTGAGAAGGGGAGAGGGCTCGGGGAGAGTTTGCTCAGCAACTACGAGTGCCTGAACGTATGGGGCAATGCCTATGGCCATCCCAGGGGGAGTGGGAGCGCCAGGCCTGGCTGGAGCCCATGGGACAGGGGCAGAGCTGGCAAAGCAGCCCCATCCCTGCGCTCCCTCGCAGCAGCAGGTCTGAAGCTGCTGGTGGGTCACCCCACCACCTCTCTGGGACAGCAGGCAAGGGGGCAATGAGAGCATCATAACTTGCAACTGCTAAATCAATTCCCTTGGCACAGAGGGACCAACCAAAATCCATATTCCTCACGTCCTCAGCCTGGAAATGCAGGGCCCTCATGCCGTGCTGCTCTGTGGGGTTGCGACAAGCCTGGAGCAGCTCCCAGGAGCACCATTCCCTGCCCTGCCTGGCCCTGCCCAGACGGGGAAGATCCCTGCCTGCCCGCCGGGAGTGGGAATGGAGCGTGCTTTCTGTTCTGCACCAGGAAGCTGGAGACAAGGGACCAGATCTTACTGTTCCAGTTGCTGAACAGGCTGTACTGCAGAGGAGCTAGAGACCACTTTGCTTATAATTCACTCTTTCTTGTCTTCTGAGTCATGGCCAACATCTCACCTGCATCAGGAGCCTGTCACCAATGGCCAGCATGGCACCCAGGTCCCAGGAGTAGGCACAAACAGCCCCGGGTTTCACTGGCTGAGCTCCTGGGGATCTCTGCCCAGCCTCTGGCAGCAGCTGAGTGCGGGTGAACAGGCTGGGCCCTTGCAGCATGGAGAGGAGAGCTGGGAACTCTCCTGCCACCTTTTCAAACAGTGTCATCCTCACAGGGGCATTGCTTATTTTAATGGTATAAAAATGAAGAACAGAAAATGCGAACCAGCCTCTGTCCTTGACCTCTATTTTTTTGTTATTTGATCAAGTTTGACAAAGGCTGTGCCAGAAGCAGGTTTTAACTAACGGTGACTCAAGCACATGTCAGCTCTATAGAGGTGCAGCACAGGCATGTAGGCACTGGGGTAGCATTCAGGTCAAAACCAGCAAGCCCCACATCACTGCAAGCACGGTTACTGACAGCTGAATTCCTTCTACCTCCACCTTACTCTGGATTTTGTTACGGGCACTTCTGGAGAACAATAAAAGACATCTTAGAAGGATTTCTCCAAAAGCAAAAAATCATACTGGGCTAGAGGTTTCAGAGGAGTTCTACCAACATTTACCACAAAAAGAGAAAGAAAGAGGAAATGCCTTGAAACAACACAAGGATTATATGTAAGGTACTCTGTGATTAAGGTGGTGTCCTAAGAACAAGGGGCCAGGCACATCAAACTCTCTAGGAGATAAAGGGGAGGGGAAAAAAAAAACAAACACAAAAAACCAGCAACAACAACCAAAAAGAAAAACCAAAAAAACCCCAGGTGCAGTTGAGGTCTTTGGCAAAAAATAGCAGATGAGATAAAGGCTTATGTAATTGCTCTTTAGACAGCAAATCAAGGCAGGTTTCAGCAGCTGTGAAAGAAAAGCCAATTCTGCTGCAGTGCCTTAGAGGCGAGGCACGGGGTCTTTGCCCTCTGGGGCAGTTGGCTCTCAAGACTTTGCTCTGTTCACAGAAGCTGGAGGCAGCCAGTTGGCAGGTCAGAGTATTCTCTGGAAAGCAGCAAGGTACTTGCCATGGCACCTTGCAAAGCACATGCCACTAGTGCGTCATTATGAGCAACAGAGTTCAAAGTTATGTATGTTTCCATTCCCAATCAGATCTAGCATAGTGGCTATTTTATCTACACTTCGTCAGAAACCATCTTTGAACTGCTAGTTCCAGGGCTCTTTCTGATTAAAAATTGACTATAAACATGTATATGGTGAGGTTGAAGCCACTGGATTTCTCATAAACTCTGTTCTGGACCTCTCAGCTGTGTGCTGAGCCATTGCTGCCTGCTGCAGCCACTGGGAAGGTGGCACAAACCCTTGTACTTTCATTGCACACAAGATAACACACTACACACATACCTGCAAACAAATCGAGGCTGCCTCTAGCAAAGTTCCTTCTTGACAAAGAGAATTATGGATTTGATTCTAGCAGCACAAAACAAACTTTGCCTATTCAGACAAGGGGGTCATCCAAGTGACCAAAGGATCGAGTAAGAGGAGTTCCTGGCCTATAGCCTAACCAGAATTCTTCAGGGTATGTTATTGAGCTGTGTTTCAATCCTGACTGGGTGAAAATCAGGGACTGTATTCAGGCTGGCAAGCTGTGTGCCATGTGTGGGGGCACTGCCAGACCCAGTCCTCCTGCTCCTGCCTTCCCAAGCATAGGTCACTCAGGGCAGGCAGGACTGCAGGACCTCTAACACCTTGCACACCTTCTGTGTGACCCAAAGCAGAACATCCACACAGTCTGCTCCAAAAAAAGGCACTCAAAAAAGAAAGCACTTTCTCCTCTGCCCACTCAGAAATGAAGAGATCAAGCAAGAAATCCTGACTCAAGTAAAATGAGCAGGACTTTGCCACTGATTTCAACAGGCCTAGCTTTTCACCCCGAGAGTCTGCTCTGCTGTTGAGTAGGGAGATAAGCTGCCAGCAGCAACAGTCTGGCCTCAGAAATCTGGAAGGGTTTGTTAGCTGATTGCAGAAGCAGCAAATGCACAGCTCACCCACAGTACAAATTTAACTTGTGTGCCTGCTGCTTTCAGAAAAGCTGAGGGCTCCGTGTTGTTTATTGTGCAATAGGAAGACACTAATAATCATGCCTGATGATGTTTAAGAATGGAGATAAAATTCTCTATTATCATGGATTATCACTTTGTCAAAGGGGATGCTGGCAGACAGAAGCTTTACCAGGATGAGGTTTGCATTTCAATGAGCAATCTGCGCAGAGAGCATTCAGCTCCTCCGAATGTCAGATCCAGGCAGAAGCAGATCTGTGCTGAAGCATCCTTCCAAGATGCTCAGAGAACTCTGACTCCAGCCAGGTCACGGTCAAGGCTGTCAAGGCTGGAAATTATAGATGGCCTAACTGCAGAAGATGCTGCACTGCAGGGTGAGTAATGTGGGTTTTAGAAAAGCATACTGAAAGTGACCGTGTTTCCTGCTATCTATAAAATGCCGCAAAAGTACAAACTGAAGGCACTGACATACTGTTTAAACCTCAGTGCTCCTTCAGACCCGAGGTGCACAGATTCACTCACAAAAAGAATGGTAGAAACCCTCAATCCAGCCACCTTGAAAGGACTTCATGGGCTTTGCTGGGAGCTGAGGCCAACCCCAAGCACCCATGTGAAGACAAAGAGAGCAAACATGTAGGCAAGCAGTGTCTCACCTCGTGGGGACTGTACCGAGCCCCACACAGACAAACCTTGCTGTAAGCATGCTGCTATTTGTCTAAACTGGCAGCAATTACAAGGGAAATTCAAGTGGCAGTTCTGTCCCTCCCGACCTCTTCCCAGCACCATCCTTCTTCCCTCGCATTTCTCTACCCAGCAGCCAGCCTACGAGCCGGGTAAAGCACCTTCCTCGGCTTGCCAGACAAGCCTAATGAAGGGCTCTTCTTTTAGCAGTAATTTCCTTGCTGTTCATTAGTATTGCACGGTGCCTGGGAGTGGAATACCCCAAATTAGGTGCTTTTCAAGAGACAGTAGTGCCAGTATGAAATTTTGCACAGATCTGAACTTAAAACCAATGCTCAGCATGAAAGACCTAGAGCTAGAAAGAGCTAGAAACATCCCTCCTTCTTCAGCTCCTTTTAAAAAAATACTTAGGTTTCCTTGAAATACTGTGCATCAAGCAGCTGTCTCTGCCAAAGTATCAAGTATCTTGAGACTCATGATAGTCTCAAGAGTTGATGAAGCTGCCTGTGTATATGGCTGAGGAGGCTCTGGCAGATGAAAGGTAAACCACATCCCTGCTTTGAGCCTTGTTTCTACCATCCACAAGACTCTCATAAGAGACAATGTTGGCTGCATAAATTCTCACGGCCCCAAGAAGCTCAGTGCAGGAGCCTGCTGACAGCAAAATTAAATTCTCCTTGAATACAGCACCAATCCTCTGCCACGCTTTAAACAGACCTGGAAATGCCAGCAGCCACACTAATATAGTCACAAGACAAAACACCAGCTGTTCTCCATTTGCTCCCCAGGATTCAGCCACCAGGTTTGTGTGGCTGTACATGCAGGGAGCATCTGCTGTGCATGCAGGGAATGCCATCGGCTTGGGCACACACACACATGCTCTCCTCATATGCACACATGCTCACCAGCTACAGCCTTACGCTGTAAACACAAGCTGCTTCTCAAATGCAATGCTTGGCTGAGCGCCCTTCCACCTCTACGGCACTCTACTAGTTCAGAAACAAGCAGATTGCTGGGATAAAAGCAACCAGCCATTATTATTCTGCTGCAGACCTGCTCCTGCAGGTTTCATACCTGACATTTGCATAGTGCTCTTTCCCATAGGGCCCCCACATGTGAAAAATACACACGTGCAAGGAGGGAAGGAAGCATCATTATCCCCATTTCTCAGGGAAAGGAACTCAAGGCTTTGCACATACAGTGAAGATCACGTTCCCTGTAGCAGAAAGGCAGGAGTCCAGTCCGAGGCTCCTCCTGCCTCATGCCAACCCTGCTCACTGCAGATTCGGCCCTTTTCTTCTTATGGGATCTGCCACGGACCTGGAGAGAAAGTCCTTTTGTATGGACCTGACTTTGCACTTGAAGCCTGTTCTCTCCTTTAATTCTTTGTACCTTAGGCTGGAGAACCCTTATTTAAGTTGTTCCATAAGAACACGGGGCGAGGAGCAGTGCTGCTACTACTTTTGCTGGGGTTTGCCACTATTATTTTTGCTGCTCTTCTCTAGTGTGATCCAATACTTTCTTCAAATAGACTGCGCAAAACCCAGACCCAGAATTTCAGCTGCAGCCGCATCTCTGCTAAATGTGGCCGGTGAATTGCTTGTCTGGGTCTTACCAGCTACACTGCTGTTTTCCCAAGCCCATGTGATGATCCCTTGGTGTAATACCCTACTACGTAATGCAAATGTACAGTTCCACTGCATCTAGGTGAGGCAAAGGCAGTCAGGAACTCAGGGAGACAAGTGTGTAGGAAGCTCTGTGATTGCATCCCCATTTCTCTCCGTGTTGTTTCTACATGGCAGGGGAAAAGGAGAAACTGAATCAAATACAACCAGGGCAAGTGTGGAGCCTTGCATCTGGGAAAGAACAACTGCATGGATCAGTGTAACCTGGGATCTGACCTGCTGGAGAGCAGAGAAGGGGAAAGGGACCTGGGGGTCCTGGTGGACAGAAGGATGGCCATGAGCCAGCAATGTGCCCTTGTGGCCAAGATCGCTGATGGCATGTATTAGTGTTTTAGAAGGGCTGTGGTCAGTAGGTCGAGATAGGTTCTCCTCCCCCTCTATTCTGCCCTGGTGAGGCTGCATCTAGAGTACTGTATCCAGTTCTGGGCCCCTCAGTTCAAGAAGGACAGGGAACTGCTTGAGAGAGTCCAGCGCAGAGCCACAAAGCTGATTAAGGGAGTGGAACATCTCCCTTATGAGGAGAGACTGAGGGAGATGGGGCTCTTTAGCTTGGAGAAGAGGAGACTGAAGGGTGACCTCATTAATGTTTATAAATATGCAAAGGGGGAGTGTCAGAAGGATGGAGCCAGGCTCTTCTCAGTGATGTCCAGTGACAGGACAAGGGGGAACAGGTGCAAGTTGGAACATAGGAGGTTCCGGGTGAACCTAAGGAAGAACTTTTCCACTGTAAGAGTGACAGAGCATTGGGCCAGGCTGCGCAAAGAGGTTGTGGAGTCTTCTCTGAAGACATTCAAACCCTGACTGGATGCATTCCTGTGTGACCTGCTCTAGGTGATCCTGCTCTGGCAGGGGGATTGGACCAGATGATCTTTTGTGTCCCTTCCAACTCCTAACATTCTGTGATTCTGTGAAAGCACCCCAGCAATCTCAGCTCCAGCACAGTTGCCTGCACCAAACGAAGCTCAGCAATTGCTGCAGCTGCAAACTGTTTGGAGGCCCACTTGCATTTGACAGACAAAACCTTAATAGACTAAGCCCACAGCGTGGGTTGACACAGCTGCCACCCTCTCGCCGTCTCTGCACTCCACAAAAATGCACAGTTTGTGCCTTGCTGCCCGAGGCAGAGGAGATGCACTGCTGGCTGGGCTGTACGCCTTCCCTCGCCTCGGCTCAGCCGCCCCAGAGCAAAGGGCCAAGGTTTAACCTGCCCCTCTGCACCTCCCCTCGCTGCCCAGGGGCAGGGGTTGCCCTCCCCAGTTAACACCAATCATCAGCACTGGTTTGACATGACTGGTACACAGCCAGCCTCCACAGATGGCCGCGGAGTGGAGTTTTCAGTACAAGAAACAGTTGAAACAACAAAAACCCTGCCGAGGCTGATTCAGCTCGTGAGCCTGCATCCCATTAAGCAAGTCATTTTTTCCAGTTGTTTGGCGCAGGAACCGCATGGCCGGGTACAGCTTCCCGGGCAGCGGCTGGCCACGTTCAATCACCTCTCCCAGCCAGGCTGCCAGCAGCCAACTTACTCCGAACTGGACCAGAGTTTCTGCACTAGTAAACAAGTTCTTGTGAAAACAAGCCCTTGTGACAAGGACTTCCAGCCAGTTTTATACTGAAGCCACACTGGCAATCCAGTGCGTTTCATCCACTAGCAGCCCTCTCAAGAGCACACTACTGCATTTTGTGAGAGCGATACTGGCTGATGGAGATCTGCCCAACGCAAAAAGGAGGGAGTTTCTTAATGTCCCCAGCCAGCACCTCCCAACAGCTCACAGGCACCGTGCATGGTCCGGAAAACAACAGAGATGGCAGTGACGTTTTTTGGGGTACAAAGGGCAGGACAAGTCCCGAGGACTTGAAAGGAGCCAGGCACCAGTTGCGGCTCTTGCACACAGACAGTTACAACCCAGAGTCAGGGCAAACAGATTAAAACCACCCGTCCCTCCTTTGCATCATGTCCCAGGCTTACTCAGACTGTCTCACAGACAACTACACACAAATCTTGTTCCTTTGAGACAGAGTACTGTAATCCAGAGTACCAAAAAAATTCTCAAAATCTAGTAAAACCTACGGCTGGGGGAACAGTTCTACAACTGTTTTTCTTCTTGATCACTGCTGGGGTTTTTGCTGCTCATGAAGTGATGCAGTCTCCAGACAGGATGTGGTTTATGCCATTCTGTGTGTCATCCACAGAAGATGCTAGACTGAAACAGTTATCAGCTGGGAGATTTCAAGCAGGACTTGAAATATATATATATTTTTAAGGTGCGTAGATATCCCCAGGGACTCACAAAGTAAATTAGAAATGAAATTCCCATGCAAAACAATAGGTGACAAGAACTGAATGTAACTGCATCTTAAAGTGATTGGCTGCCTTTGAAAACATGTCCTTTAGTCATTTAGCTCAAGCCACAGTTGCTTTTAATTTAGCTTGGGAGGCTCTAACTGAAGGAACAGCTTATAATTACTACTGACATATATACTACTTTCCAAAGAAAGACACACGAATTGTGAATTTTAGTAACAATAAGATAAATATTAACTGGCTAACTACTTTGCATTTGTTAAGCAAAGTCTAGAGATACAGGAGGTTGCTTAACAAAACAATTCAGAGGAGTTTCCCGTAGCCTGGACATACTTTCAAGCAAAAGTCATAACCAGGTTGTGCTGGAATCACATGAAGAAGGTGATGGTAGAATTACCAAACTGTTTGAGGATTTCATCCCTGCAGCAGACTGATGAATGGTTTTGGATTGAATGAAGGCTCTTATCTACTGTGCAAACACCTACTTGTTGGAAACATGATGAGTCATGTAACTGATTACGCTAAATCTGACAGAGATCATGGAGCTGATCCAGGGACACAAACATGTGCAGGATCCTTTCTGTGCTCTGACACAATGTCAAATGTTGATCATGAAGCTTTGGATGACCCTTAGGTGTTTCACCAATTCATAACCTTTAGAGAAGCCCACAATGCTCTCCTCGCTTTCATGGGGCTCAGCCTCCATACCTAGAGATTTCTAATGCTTTTCTTTCTATTTTCTTTTATATTTGACAGTTATCAAAAGAAGATACTTATTTAACAGTGTAATGGAACGAGCACCCATGTAATGAAAATTACTGGCATTTCTGTACTGCTTACAGGCAGAGCTTCCTCAAAAGCACCATCAATAACCTGGTGTTGCACTCACGTACACATGTTCACTTATCACTGCCTTCCCTGGCAACCATGCAGTATCCATTCCACAGCAAAAATTTGCCTTAGCTCCTCATTAAACACCATGTTCAGCTGCATTTTGTTTTTGCCAGATTACAATGTTTTGAATTTGGATGAATGAGTATCACATCACAGGATAGCGTCTGATCTAGATAATCTGAAGCCAAAGCAGTGCTAATCTTGCACCAATCCATGTCAACATGCTTGCTCATGTCTCCTGGATTAGGGAATGCAGGACTTTCTCTTCAGCCTGAGGTTGGACCAAAAATACCAAAGAAACATTGGCAGAAACTGTAATTATAAGTGAAGACATCATGAAACCAGCCCTGCATAAAACTGAGATCATGCTCCAGCCTTGAGCTGGCTGCTGCGTTAGAATTACTGAGTAAAACTAGTATGAAATTTATCAGTATCACTAAGAGACATTAACTTTGTTTCATACCCCTACCACAAATGATGATAATGAAGCTATACAGTGTTAAGTAAAACAGAACTTGGCAAGCTATGCACACCCAGGATTTTTTACTTAAAGAAATTTAAAACTTTTTTACCAATTTCCTGGTACAGCATAGGATGTTTTCAGCTCACATAAAAATGCACATTTTCACTAGCTATGAACTGCATAATGTTTAAACACTGACAGAAAACCTGAATCACCTCACATATTTTTCTTCCTTTGGGCTGAGTATTTATTTTGGAGATGGTCCCTTGGCTATCTGGTAAACAGTACACTTCACAAAATGACCCGTTTCCTCCCTGTGCGGCCAGACCATTTAAAGGAGATGTTCATTCGCTTCCTGTAAGTAAGCTTGTGAAAGAATTTTCCACTGTGAAGCAGGTCAAGAGCTGGCAAACAGCCCTGAAGCACTGTGCAAAACCTGTGTGGCTGGGCAAGGCAAGGAAAGTCCCCAGCAAAGCGGCAGGCATGGGAAAGCTGGAATGGCAGCGCCTGCCCAGCACTGGCCGAATATGTTTTGCCTGACGGGAGGCAGTAGGAAAAGTGTGATGAAAAGGTATTAAGAGAATCAGATTTTTTCCTAAAGCTCAAAGGCACTAGACTATATAACTGCAGAGTACCTCCTATAGCAGCAGACTTTGAGACCTGAATCCCAAAAATAACACAGTGTCTGGCGCCCAGTGCTGTTACACCAGGCAAACTGTCGCTCCTGCTGCTCTCCCCTCCCAGCAGCCCCCATTGGTTTCTGCAGGGTTAGATTCTCGTTAAAGAAAAAAAAATACTCTCAAATCCTTCCAGCTTTCAAGTGTTACAGTACTAATGAGCGAAGACTTCCAGCACAAGAGCAAAGGCTATGGTCTTAACAGCACTCTTTCAGAAGAGAACTGCCATAGCAGGTCACACTGGATCAGACCAACAGTCAAATCTTGCCTAGCACTCTTTCTGACACTGGCCTACAGGACATCAAGGAAAGAGCAGGAGAGGAGAATGAAATCAGGAGGAATTCAGTGGCAGGTTTCATCATTCCCTTGGAGATGATGGAGAAGACCAGGACTAGACCAGAGATGAAGGTACACAACAGAAGAGCTCTATCTGTGGAACTAGTCAAATCCTTCATTTTCACCTTGCCTGTATCCAATGCCTTTTGTCACAGACAGCAAGGCACCTGCACCTCACTTTCTTCATCTCTTTGAGGCATAACTTGCCTCAGAGCACCAGTTTGTTTGGGAGGTACCCAACCTAGTGAGAATGCACTTGTAGAGATTGCAAAAGTGCAAAATGCCTGACGTGCCAAGTGCATCAGATTTCACACTTGCAGCCTGCCTCTGCCAGAAAGGTACAAGAGGTCCAAATCAGCCAGAAAACACTGAAACCCAGGCGAGCACTTGCACATCCTGGATTTACAGACATCCAGGAATCCCAGCAAATGTGCAAAATGTCCAGCTTCCCCTCAGATAAAACTTGTACATGGAAGAAAGGACACATCTAGAGGGAAGCCTCCTGCTTAGAGCAGGAGTGAAATCTAGTTATGACCTGACTGAAAAATGCCCTCAGCCATTGAACAATATGACTTCTGCCCAGTTGTGGGAACATTTTGACAAAATGAGTGAAATGAGTGAAGACTTCAAACCAATCTGAGGTACTGGGAAGAGTGATAAGTGGGTGCTATCATGAGAAAGCTTAGCAGAACTTCAAAATCCAACAGTATTCCTAAACTGCATATGGAATTGGACAATTACAGCTTTGTGCTTTCAACCAAGGACACCACACCTTGTCTTAAGACTCTTCAGAATGCTTTCTTCTGTCCCCAAGAATGCTCTTTGTCTGCCATGGCAGCTGATTTTCCTCCATGAGCTGATTTCATGCAAGCTGTAGCCTCACTGAGGGTTGTGATGTGGTCAAACATAATGAAGAACAGCCACCGCAATCTCTCCTTGTGATCTTACTGGCATTTGGATGAAGATCTTCATACCAGTTCAGCTACTGACTGATGGGAATGCTAAAAAGTAACACAGCTTCTAGAGTTACTAATGTGAGAAGGAGCTGATAGGTACTTTTACAACATTTTGAGGAGATGAATGCTGACTATTAAAGTCAAACTTTTCTGAAGAAACATAATGTAAATAAAGATAAGTAGTCATATAAGACATGAAAGCAGCAGTCTTAAAAACTACTTGTATTCAGCTGTAGCTAGTCTTGAACATCAAAGCTCTTTTGCAGCTTTGTTGTCTCAAACCCAGAGAGGTAAACAATATGTTGTGCTATAGCTGTTTGTTCTTTAGGAGAAACATGGGATAATATATTTTCATTTAAAGATATAATCTTGAATGCTTATGAGGTGTTCCTTACTTACAAGGAGAAAGCATGCATAGTAAAGAAAGCCGTATGTTACAAGTAATAAATAAAGGAAATATAGCTGAAGTGTTAGCAAAGACTTGCATTACTACAAGAAAAAGCACTTCAATCTTCAAGTCATTTCTGAAAGACTCTTAGCAGCATGCATACAGACAAATGCATCTGATCATCCAGGAATCCTGTTCTTAGGCTGTTTCATTAGATTGGGCTCCCAACCCTCTCTTCACTGCCTTTTCCAAGTATAATTTCTTCTATGTAAAGTATTTTCTGAGTATCATCCTTCTAGATTTCTTTAAAAATAAACTTTAAGTAACCATTCAAAGCCTCTGAAAGACATGCTTTTGGAGATAATACAGCTTTTTGATCACCACAGGAGCAGTTATAATGAAAATAAAATAAAAACAGAGCCTATCAATGTCTGATTTAGGTAAGAATTAACCTCACACTCACTGCATAGGTGAGTTTTACCACTTCTTTTATATAGACCATTGTTGCCTAGTTTATTAATTCATATTGCCTTCTGGAAGAAGATAGATTGATTTCTAATATTTTTACAAAAATGCAGTGTTTACACAGGACTTCTTGATACAGTCTTTGAACCCACAGAATCCAGCACGACCTCTGCTGTCTGTGACATTTGCCATATGTAGTTTTAGGGACTAACATCAATAAAAGTAACCTGCAGTTCTCAGCATCTTGCATGGCCCTGGCTGAGTTAAAGGGCTCTGTCAGCTGGCATAGCTTCAAAGCACTGTTAGAACAACTTTATACCAAAACAAGCTAATTACCACAGTCTGCATCCAAGATCAGCTCTTATATATTATTATATTGTCAAGAAAAAAACTGTGGCATCCCCAAAGATCTGAAGAAATTCCCAAACTAATCACTGTTGTATATACCCAGTTACATAGCAGAACATTAAAACACTGTTATTTCAAAGCCAAAAAAAGAGTAAAAAAAAGAAAACCACTAAATATCTAACAATATGAAAATTCATTATAAGGGATCAAAAGCAACTTCAAATTTGCTGCCACTTCACTGTCCTCCACACACCCGCCAAGCACGAGCAGCCCCTTCACTGCCAGCCATTGCCCCAGACCGCAACCACCAACATTTTTATACACCCATCTTGAAATAGCCTCCTCTTGTATCAGATGAAAAAGCTACACTACCAACAGCACAGAAATCATAGTCCTCCCTGTTTTGATCTACATACCTCCAGAAGAAGCAGCAGCAAGAGCTGGAGAGCCTTGTCTGACTGCAGCATTTGCCACTCTTCCAGCCCTGTTACTCTTCACCAGACAAGGTGCATGAAGCACACTGCCAGAGACACATTTCCCAAAAATACACAAGGTCCACAGCAGAGGTAGTTACAAATACATCTCATGTATCACACTTCCACATGAGGGAAGTGATAGGAAGTCACAGGTCAGATTATTTGTGAAAATTATGGACTTCCAGATCAGTGCTTTCTATATTTTCCTAAACTTCAACCCAGAACTGCCTCTCTTTCTCTCTCATAAACAAGTTTATGCTTTTTAGAAGAAAAAAATAAATCCATTCACAAAAGACTTGGTTTAACAAATCAACCAAGCTATCAAACTGTGAAGTAATTTAATTTAAGACTGCCTCATACTGCTAGCCACACCATGAAGCCAAAGCCAATGTTGCTTCTGCAGAGCATGGGAGTGTAAGACTGGAGAGCACACTGTGATCACTCACTTTGATTTCCCCAGGCCACAGGACCTGCCTCACAGTTTCAGTTTGAAGGTTCAAACTTGCATGCACATTTGTCTCTAACACTTAAATTGTAACCAGGCTTTACAGCAGACATCCCAGCTCTGAGGATGGGTGGCATCAGAAGGGCCAGGCTGGCTTGGTAAACCATCCTAAAGGCTCTTCATGGTGTCTTTATCTTTAAAACAACACAAAAATCATTGGAGCTCTCTCACTTGCTCTCAGAGTAAAAAGTAGGAGGAGAACAACCAGCCATTGGAATAATCTCCCCAGGGAAGCGGTGAATTCCCCAGCACTGGACACTTTGAAGATTCACCTGGACAGAATGCTGGGCCATCTTGTCTAGGCTGTGCTTTTGGCAAGAAAGGTCGCACCAGATGATCCTTGAGGTCCCTTCCAACCTGGGATTTTATGATTCACATTGGCTCTCTGCAGGGCTAAGAAACAAACAGAAAAAATCCACCACCATAGATTATCAAACAAATCAGACAGGATCTGGGTTTCCTCACCAGGGCACAGATATCCGTTATTAGAAAATACCAATTTTTTAATCAGCTATCTGACCTTCCAGGCTTTTAATTTCAGTGGAGAGAAAAGATTCAGGGTATTTTCAAGTCTCCCAGTGTGATTCTGTAGGAAGCAGGACATGCTGCCTGCTTTGTATTTCTGTTTCCCTTTGTGTGCATCAGGTTACACAGATTAGCATTGCCAGTAGATTATTTGCTGTGCTGACTAAAGATCATCACTGTAGGGACACCAAGAGAAAAAGGATCCTCTGCAGCTGTCAACAGCCATAACATAACCACTCTGGAGTTATGACAACTTTCAGCATAAGCAGAGCTCAGCAGGAATGCTGTTTGTTCTAATAGACCATGTTCACGGGTAATTATTTATAAAATATGTGATAGCTCAAGCTGAAGACTCCACCATTTGTTGACTGTTGTTGAAAATTATTTTACCAATTCTTAATTATTCTGCATTTGAGTAGAGACAAGCATTACTACAAAGGACTTATTCCAATGAACCTTTTTATGCAACTGTCCTACGTTATGGTCATTAACTTTCATAACATTTATACAGATATAATTTTAATCTGTGGAATCCAGGCTCATAAATCCAATGGGATCCACTCATTGAGAGCAAAGAGGAAGTTTAAAATTTACATTAATAAGCAGATGATGGAGCAGCATCACTCCAGGCTCCAGCCATGCTATGTGGGAAGAAATATGGAAGTCTACCATTCTCTTCTTTGCAATGCCTTTAAATGTTCCTGTCTTCTTCTGTCCAGTAGCCTTTCCATCCATGTTAACTCCCAAGTGAAATCAATTTAAGTATACTTCCTATTAAAACAAGGCCAAAATGAAACTTATAAAATGTCACCGTTTTTTTTGTGTGTTTTCAGGTCACCTTTCAAAGCAACAAAAGTAACTCTGTGAAAATTTAATTTCACCTTAAAACTTTAAATCAGTGAGTGGACTTATTTACAAGGAACATGCAAAACCCTGTTTCCCTGCTAAAGGAACTCAGTAGCAGCAGCCAGGTTCTTTGCATTAATTTTCTTCCTGAGAGTTACCAATTAACTCCAGAGGTTCTCTCTCTTTCTTTGGGAAAGTCAACTCAAGTCAAGGAACACTACAATTTTAAAGTGAAATAGCTATTTTGGATGAATGCTATAGAAACTGCTGTTCTAGAGCAAAAATGCCTTTGGAAATACATTAAGCTAATCCACAATAAAAATCACTCAACCTGGGATATGTTTATAAGACAAGTTAATCAGAAATAGTTTTAGTGGGACGGCCATTCCAGAATAACTCTTTGAACTTCTGCTATAGCTGTGACTACTTTTCCACTCCCTCCCTCCTTTTTCTGCTGCTCTGTCCTTCGAGCACACACAGTACATGCATAAACAGCACCCAATAACTCCTTCCCACCAACATGCCCTGATTTTCGTGTGGTGATGGGTCTTAGGTAGAGGGATCAACTACTTTTCCATACAGGACTTTCTGACAACCTTCTTAATGGGCAATGCCACCCAGCCCAGCAGGGTTTCTCTGGAGTCCCAGCAGCAGCAGTGTCCCATTTTTAACAGAAGGAAACAGAGATATCTGGAACTCAATTTGGATAAAGCGACACAACAAATAGACGTCAAACAGGATTAGCACCTTCATATCTTGGTTCCTTGGTAAATACTTTAAATCAACAAGTTACTTGCCTTAATTCCCATCCCTCTGAAGATGCAAATTCATTTTTGCTTTCAAATCAGCTTTCATGTGAGATATTGAGGCATTTGGGAATAATTCACAAAGAAACTAATTTAACATGGTGTAACCCCCAAATAGTAGCATACGTACATATCAGAATACAGAATGAGGACCCCTAACATTAATCTGCTAATATTTTAAAGCACCAGCAACACCAAACCCTAGCTCAGCCCATCTTAAAATCAAATACATCCAGCCAGGCAGACAGCACACAGTTGGCTGAGAACTTCCATGCAACCAGCCTTAGAAGAGCTGAGAGCTGAAGCCATGGAGCCAGGTCATCTTGTAGAGGCTAGAGAGAAAAATGCTGCCCAGACCTGACAGCACAGAGCTGTCTGGGGGAATGCTGGTAGTGCTACAGGCACACAGAAGATTTCTTGGGGTTTTTTATGTCATTCACAAGGTTAAGAATGCTTGTTACTTCTATTTACTATGAGAATATTGTCCAGTCACTTCCTACCCAAGTGGTGAAAGATTACACTGTGCATCCCAATTCATCCTTACTAGGAAGAAGCTGGGAAAAGTTTCTTATTTAAGGAACTTCCATTGTTACTGTCATTTCACAGAAAATGGGGCAAATTTATTTCTGCTTTTAAAAACAAACAAACAGAAAAACCCTCACAGCCCCAGCCTAAAACCAAAGCAATACAAAAATGAAAAATTTACTGTGAGTCACCTAAAGCGCAGCAGGGAATTCCCAGAATTTCTTTGATCAGAGAGTATAATCATGGATTTGCATACTGACATACAAAAGGGACCCAAGCTAGGAAGAAACACTCCCTCTTTCACTTGAACGAATACCAACTATTGATGCATGTCACATGAGCTGTGAGATGCAAATAGATCTCGAAAGACTGTGGGCCCATCTGCAAGTTATTTACCCTGTGGAGAGAGTGACTTGCAGCAGCATTTGTTCTTCTGCTGGGGAGAACAACTCACAGTACAACCATGTAATAACCCTGTGTTCTAATCCCTCAAAACAAAACCCAAAAACCCCACCAAACTAGGTCTTGCAGTGAAAATGCTTTAATCTCACCTGCTCATGCCAGAGCAGGCTGGGACACAGACAGGACACTACTGAGTTACAACATGGTGCCATGGTGGTGTAAGGCTTGCTGCTGGGAGGAACTCTGAATGCCTCAGCTGCTTTCACATTGCAAATACATCACCAGAGCCCAAGGAAAGTGCTGGACAATGGGATATTAATTTACATCCTGACATGTTGCAGCCAAGCAAGGGACTAGAAGGGCAGTGAAAGCAACCAGAGGGAAGAGTTGCTCAAGGATGACTTGGAGATGTTAAGACTTCAAAGTCCAGATGGAGCCTTGCCACCAAGTATCTGTCTGCACAGGGAACCAGAGGAGAAACTGAGAAAGCCTGGGAGTTAACAAGTTGCAGGAGTGAGGCAGAAAACTGAAACAAGCTGCCTAAACAGAACTCGGTCAGCCCAGTTAAAGCTCAGATGAAGCTAAGCTTTAGACTAAGCTTTACATTGCTTTCTCGCCCGTGTTTCTGAGTCGACAGAAAGCTTACCCCATTGCACTGGGTTATTTCTTTTTAAAGTGATTAATACGGCTTGGCTTGTCTGAAAGCAGGGAAGAAGACCAGTCTAGTTAATTCAAATAACAGTGGAGTCTTGTGCGAGACCACGCACTCCCATAGAACACAGGGGAGTCACGTTGACTTTAACAGCCACGTGCATTTATCTTGTAGCTGCATCAGGTTGCTACATGCTAGAGGAGAAGTGAGGTAGAAGGCAACGTGATGCTTGGTATCACATTGTACTGCAGTTCAAAGCAAGTCAGCTTCTGTACAGGAGAAGGCAATTAGCTGGGAACAATGGGTATGTCCCATAATAGCAGTCTGAGGGGAGCACTGGGCTGGATCCAGCCATGGCAGGGAGGGCTCAGCAGGCTAATGGTTGGCTAGCTAGGACAGGAAAAATAAACTGCCTTATTTCATACTTCTGCCACTCAGTGTCTAAATATTTGCCTACTCATTTAAGTTTTCAGCTTTAAACACAGAAGAAAACACAGTGAACAAATCAGAGTTGCTAGAGAATATTCTCAGGCACCAGTGTAACTGGATGCAAAGGCAACTGCAAGAGTGGCAACCTGCAAATAGCAGCTGTATGTATAAACATATAAACAGCAACTCCAAAGCCAATTCATTTTGACTGGAGGAGGCTGGGCACCTCCAGTGGGAGTTCTGAGGAATCCTCTGTAAAAGCAGATGGTTCTGCTGCAAAGGCAGGAGCTGGAAAAAGGAATTGGTCCATGAGCCGTATCTAATCCCTCCCAGTCTAAGCTGAACAGAAGCACACCGGTTCTCAATAGATGAGTGTCCAGAGAGGACTGGTGCAGAGAGGTTGGTTTAAAGCCACTTCTTTAGCTACACTGGTGCAAAGCTGTTTGCAGGTCAAGCCTCAGAAAAAAATATTTCTAAAGTGCAGTTTCATCTGAAGAGCCAGGAAACTGGGATTTACAGCACCACGCTCCTCTCACTTGGAAGATGGTATTCCTAATGCCTGAAGCTCTGCTGCCTCATTTCTGTTATCAGGGCTGCCAAGGAGCCCTCGGGGTACAGCCTGCAGCTACATCTCCACACCAGCTCCCTCAACTGCACTCAGAGCTTTTTGAGCTCCATTAGGCCACCACAACTTCTGTTCCCAGCAGGCACAGCCTTGACAGGAGCACACCTCCTCACAGTGTCCATGAGGAGCAGACTGCCTAGCTCCTGATGACCAACTGTTCCTCATCTACATCTCCGTGGGACTCATATTGCTTCAGAGAGGGGCTGATCTTCACCAGCAGTTTGCAAGGAGGATTGTCAGCCGACAGCCAGTTTTCCAAGGGTTGTTCTCTCAATCCTGGCACAGAGGTCTTGTCGGGCATGGAAAGACATGTGCATGGAACTGAAGCCTGTTCACAACAGCTGAGGTTTGGACCATGGAAGTGCACTCACGTGGTAACACATCATCAGTTTCAAGTGTCTGCGTGACACCATGCGGTCAGAAACTGGCACAGGAGCATTACTCCTGCCTGATGCTCATCAGTAAGCCATCTCAGAGGCACCACTGAGGGGTGAGGAGATCTCTGCAGACCTGTTTGGCTCCCCCCATGTAGTACCCTGGAGAGAAGGGAACTCATTCAAACTGCATCTGCAAAGGGTCCACTCCCAGGTTTTCCTCTTATCTCAAACGTCTGAGTAACTAACAGTGTCAAACACTTCTGTGCAAGACAATCAGCAATCACAAGCACTTCTTTCTGATGTCAAGGTCATCGGAAGCCACACAAGTTATGTCTGTTTGCTAGAAAGCTTGCTGGTAATGTTTGTGTGGGAAAAAAAGAAGCAAGAATGAGGATGCATTCTGGGAAGGATTGCTGAACTGGCAGAGAGTGCAATTTAGCACTAATAATAATGGTAACACAAAGAGATTCTTGGAGAGATTCTCCAGCTATACCAATGGGCACTGGAGAGGAATCAAAGAGACACATTCCTACAGGAGCAAAGCATGCTGACTGCTGAAAGCTTTACATAAATTGATCCTATGGGCACAAACACAGCTACTGAATGCCAAATGTTTGCAAAAATGCAAGCTAGAGCTCTTTAAGGCCCACAGGCTGACTACAACCTGCCTAAGACCTCCTCTCAGCCTTCCAGGGTTCAAATAGGCCAGTGTTTTTCCTAAGCTCTAAACAGAAATGAAAACACAAACTGCCATTTGACCAGTTACACAAAACCTCCTTCAGTGTGTATGATTTGTGGATTAAAGTTCTTTCCCTTCAGCTCAACGCAACCTAAAAATCTTTTCCGGCAGCTTATCACAATTCAGCTAACCCCAATCCTTAAAAGACTTCTCTATCTCAGCACACCAAGGAAGGTCTTTGTCAGGGACTTTCCAAAAGCCCTCAAGTAAACCTGCTGCACCAAGGGTACAGTAGAGTCTTCTGAATTTCACAGAACATCTGAGGTGCCAGAGTGAGAAGTGAGGGCTTGGATGTCAGGAACAGAACAAGTCTGGGCATTATTTCACGTCAAAACCTTTTGCCAGTCATCTGGAAACTCATCACATTGTTCCAGGAGCATGGAAAACAGGGGGGTTCAGTCGGAACACACCACTCCTCGCGCATCCAGGCTTTATGTGGTCCTGGAGAGGTGTCAGTGGCTCCCTTGGGTAGACTGGAACTGGTCAGTAAAACAAAAATGACAGAAAACAACTTGTAAAATCCCTCCTGATTTCCAGCTGCTTCTTCACAGACTACACTTCTTTCACCCTCTGAGACATGCATGAACATGAGACAAAAACGTGTGCAGTCCAAGGGATTAACCAAAGGATGTCATGAATTTGTTGAGAGAAAGCAGACTACATGCCTGCAGTAGCAAAGGACATAAAGACATTACTATGAGACACTGTCACAGGCTTCTTTGGTAATTTGTATCTATTCATAATAGTTCTGTGTCATAGCCCTCTTAAAAAACCAAAATATTATCATGATGTAATCTTACCAGTTTTTCAAACAAGAGGACACTTACAAAAATACCTGGAGCTCTGGACAGGGAAACAGAATATTTTCATTACATTAATCTAAAGAGCAAGATAAACTCCACAACCAGCAGAAAATGCATTCACGTTAACTTACTTGCAATGGAGCTACACCTTGCTGAACAACCCCAAATTAGCTGCGGCTTGGAGCTCAAGTTCTATGAGAACAGATCTATGCCTCCTTAAAAAATTAGAACATCATATACAAGTATTTACTAGCACACACAGAGTTAACCTCTGTGCACTGCCCTCTTAAACAAAACTGGTTTTGAGATGTATTTGTTTAAACAAGTTAACAGAAATGTCAGAGGCCATTTCACCCACTGCACATGACGACAGCCTTCTTCCTCCTCTATCAGCAGAGAACAATTACACACTGGGAAACAAGGCACTTACTAATGTTGAGTCAGAGCAAGAAAATCTGTCCAGAAAATACATGCAAATGAAAGCAAGAAAAGACAGACTTTGTATTCTGTCTTCCCCCTCTTCCTTCTCTCTTCCCTCAGATAACACGAGCTAAGCAGAGACTGCCTCCCCTCCTTGGGCTTGAAGATCCCCATGGAAGAACTTGGCACATGGACAGACTCATCTGTTCCCACAACTCCCACGTGGGTATTGGTAGCAAATCAGATGTCTGGATAAATCCTGGCTAAGGTTAAGGATGTCTGGTTACCTCAGGGCAGGAAACTGTTTTCCAGGAGTATCAGGAAACAGCACACCCTTCCAAGGATGGGCTTGTACATAAAGCACAAAAGCTCTTGGATCTACTCCAAGATGAGAAGCTCTGGACTTCCTATGACCACATAGACAAACCATGCTGGTGTTTCCCTCCATCGGCAAGTTTGACTGCAGGGGACATGGGAAGCTACCCTCCTTCACCTTCCTAAACGACCCAGGGCCAAAGGGCTTCTTAAATGTTCGGCATGATAAGGGCCTGCAGAGAATTAAATTTTATTTGACTGTAAGAGCCATCTCTTCAATGCTTAACTGGAAATACTCACTAATAATCATGCACAGCCAGGAACTCCCCAGCACCAAAACCAACTGACAGTACCAGCTGTGAAACACCAAGTTCTCTCTTGTGTACACCTCTCCTCGCTGCCTCTCCCCTTTCCACACCAGAGGTGACTTTTGTAAAACTTCCCTAATGTCAGGAGCATCCCCAAATCCCCCCCCCCCCGTGTTGCATACTGATACCTTTTGGAGAAATCACTCCACCAGCTTTGCCTGCCCACAAGCAGCAGAGCAGCCACAGTGCCAGCACCATGCCGCACCATTGCCAAACTGCAGGCAGTGGCAGGGGAGAGCGCGCCAGCCTCTGCCAGACCTGGCCCAGCAGGCACCAGCCATGCTGCCTACAAGGTGCTGGCTGAAGGTGAATCTCAAGTCAGTCCCAATAAGGGACATGGCAGCAGTCTAATCACAGCACCAAAAAAGATGTTGATGCTTTTGTCTTGAATGTGGATCATGAAAACAAGGTGCACCTGAACCAGGGAGCTGGCAGCTCTCGCCGGCCAAAGCCCTGAGGTGGTGCCTGTGACAGAGCCCTGGTCCCACAGCCCCGGCACTAATTATAACACAAACAGAAACCTTAAGGGTTATGTCCTGCTTTGCTTTGGAGTTGATTTCCACTTATGAAACTTACTTGATTTCCACTTACAACCAAGCTTCAATGCCAGTGCTTCTGCTTTGCCATCCTTTCCCAGAGGGATCCATTGTTCCTTGGGGAGGCTCTGCAGCACCTCTCCATATTTCAAATGGACATGACATTCTGGAAACACCAACCTCCTAACCCTCTCCAGTTTTTAGAAGCAACACTCACTCAAAACAAACTAACAAAACAAATACCACTTCTGAAATTTCTGATTACATGTTTAACTTTTTATTTTCAGGCGAGGGTAAAGCCAGGTGAGACGCAAGGAGTTATTCTGGTATAGTACTGTTTCATTTCTTTCAAAAGACTCAACCATAAATAACTGAACACTCCCACCTCTTCCAGGAACACCAGTCCTGCTCTACTTTCCTCTCCCTTAAGCAAAGATGTCATGCACAGGTCAACCCTAAAGTGAGGAGACTTCAGCTATTTCTTAATAAGGAAATTAGAGGGTTCTACTAAGCCAGAAAAGCTACAGAATTTAGTGGAAGTCACAGCCTCATTTTGCAAACAGAGCTGTTTATGCCGTGGCTTTTCTAGATGCACACTATAAAACCTAGCCCTAGTGTGCACAAACAGCCCCGGCTCGACAGCCTGCGGAGGCAGCACTGCACGGTCCTCGAATGTTCGGCACTCGGGACACAGCTGTGGCTCCTGGAACGGGGGTTGTCCCCTCCCCACCTGGGTAACACACAGGAAAGCCATTCGTCCAATTCATACATTTCACTCCGGGTTCTTCCATTGTGCTAAAATGGTTGTGCAATAAAACGTTACCCATCTCACCCACGATTCTCCCCCAAGGACCCGCTCTGCTTTCAACATCCTCTCCCTGGTCTCACCTCCCTCACTGGCCTGTTGCACTGATTAATTAGTTAATGTTCATGAGGAGTTTTGAAGATGAAGAGTGCTAAGTACTCAGCATTACACATTATTATAAAAATACTGCAGGGTCCGGCAAAGCACATCAGGCAGGGAGTATCACGCTGAGGTTGCTTTATCCTTTTGCCTCAGAACTGCCATCCCCCACAGCATGCTTCAGCCACCCAGAAACACATGGCACATCTTGTCTTATAGCTTAATTATAAAACAACTTGTAGTCAGCCCCATGCTGTGTGGTGGAGCAGAACAGCCAGCCGTCATTCACGTTGCACAAACCCCACCACTGTGACAGACCAAACAGCAAACTGCCTCCTGCTAGAGCAAACGATTTCCACAACGTCCCCAAATGTGGTGATGTTCAGGTGAGGAGACCCCCTGCGGCAAACAGCCAGGCTGCAGCGGAATTGTGGCAGATGATAGAGATCAAAAATAGGCAGGAGAAACAAGTTACAGGAAAACTGAAGAACAGAAAGTGCAGCAGCAGGAGCCAGAAGTGAGGGAGAGCAGCCTGACTCTGGGCCCCAGCCACTGAGCTCCGGCAGAGCTGGCTGCAGCCCCACAAAGACATGTCACCCTTCTTAGCCACCTCCCTGGTCCCTCCTGGAAAATGCCACTCCTGGCTCTGCATCTGGGTCAGCTCAGTTCCCAGTTCAGCAGTCAACTGCCAGTGCCAGACTGTTGCCTGTATTTTACATAGTCAATCCCTCTTTCCTATATATTTTCTTTAAACTGACTCTCCTAAACATATTACAGTTGCTATTCTTCATGTACAGCATATACTCTGGAAGGAAACAAGCTGCTAATCAAGCTAGTAAATAGGTACATCTGTTACTCCATCTATACTGAAATGAGCTAGGAAGCTTTTTTTCAGGACCGTGATACTACCAAGCACTGAGCTGCTTTTCCCCAGCTTGGGCACCAGACACCTTGCAGCAGAGGCTCGCACTGGAAGCTTGCTGAATTAGTGACAGGACAAGCAAGGGGAAATTTATTAACAAATTAATTCCTACTATTACAAACCACTTCCACTGCACTACCAGGGCTTTTAAAGGTTCACTGCAGGATAAGCCATCTTCCTTCATCCCCAAGGGTGCAACTGAAGGCTTGATTTCCATAATCGCTGAGCTCTTACTGCAGCTCCCCTTAGCTGTGGCAGAAGCTATGAGCATTTAGCTCTTCTGAAACACAACAGTTTGATGTGTGGAGGGGGGCTAAACACCCTCGCTCCAGTTGAAGGCTCAAGATGCATCCAGTAAGTTTCCACTCCTGATGTGAGGGGCAAGTGCAAATACATCCTCGGGGAAGGCTGTTACACACTGTGTCCCTGGGCCTTGAGCAGGGATGGGAATAGGCTGCACCTGCCAAGAAAGGTCTTACTCCAGGTCTTGCCCTAGTACCTGCATCTAAAGGCAGCCAGGAATGAAGAAAGCATGCCACATCTGGGGTACTTTGGGACATGCCTGATCACAGCCTTAGCCTGCATCAACCCAGATGATGACTGGAGCAACAACTTGATGTGCTTATGAGAGGCTGGACCTCCTGAAACTCTATAGCAGCAGCAATTTCAGCCCTAAATTTAACTGGCAAGAGGAAGATTTGATAAGACACCTGCCCTCAGTTAGAAAGTGCTATAGAGAGGCAGCAGGTTCTTCAAAGTAATTCTCCTGCATCACCTACAGTTCCTCCTTCTTATCTGGATGTGGTATTAGCAACCCAGCTATTGATGCTCCCCAGGAATTTAATTATTCACAAGAAATCACTGTTTCTGCAGCCAGCAGACAGTGCTGGGTAAGGTCTTCTGGGATCAGACTCCAGGCTGCCCTGGCTTGACATTAGAAGGAAATCTCATGAATATCAGTCTTCTTGTACATGATCAGATAAATGCAGTTGTCAAGCACAAAGTTGAAAGCTCTTTAGCGAAGGGGTAGCATTTTTTTTCAAATGCTAATATGAACTATTAAGTCAAAACTGAATCATGAAGCACTTATTCAATCTCTAATGTCTGCCAGGCTCATACAGGCTTCTGTGGGAGATCTGTTTGAACATGGCTATTTTCAGCTACCCACCTGGAGAAAAAAAAAAAAGAGAATTTTGCTTCCGTGTAATCTCGTCCCACCATGTGATGCTGACTGATCTGTGATAAAATTTCCAGAGCTCAGCAGGTGTTTGGGGAGTGACTGCAGCCGCCCATTCAACACAACAATACACAACCACAAGAGAAAGATCCGAAACAGAGGTCACAGCAAAAAGAGTGTAGGAAGCTAGGTGTGAAGGTGGATGATGCAACTAGATAAAACTTGTGCCAAACAGGATCTACAGTAGAGAAATCAAATCCTCTTTCTGGGCGAGGGCAAGTTGATCGGTCCCTGTTACAGGGTGTTTCTCCATCACGCTGACAATCACAGGTCTATGCATATTTAGATACACTGGGACAACTGGCTAGAGACCCCAAGAATCCCAGGCCAGAACACAGCTCAATGCACACTTTGTCCACTTACTTCTTCCACATCATTGCTACTACATTCAGCAAAGTAAAGATTTTATTCTCTCTTCCAGAGCTCCTGTTGCCACAGAGAAGCTGAAAATCAACAACATAAATTCAGGCAGAGTAAAGTCTTTGGTGTTTATGTAGGCCAAACACTGATGACACAGGGAGAGTTTCAGCTTGCTGCTGATACTCAAAAGCCAAAGTCCCCACCATCCAGACCTTTTGGCTGTCAGATGTTTCAGAACAACGTACTAAATGTAGTCATGACCCTAAATATACCCCATGTACTGTCTGCATAGAGTAAAACACCACACGTGGACCAGCTAGACAGATTTATTTCAGTGTTGGTGTCATGTGTAGGATAAACAACACACGATTATCCAAAACTGCTACACTGCTATAACGGCTGCTATACTGCAGAAATGTAATTTCAGAGTTAACTATAGAGAAATAGGAAATAAAGCAGCACGGTTGCTAAGGCCTAACAAGTACAGACTAAATGCCACTAAGGAGATAACAGGGCCTCAAGTTACCAGACAGGAAAGAGCACGGATGGAGAGTCCCTTCATGTGCACTGGCTTCCTCCTCAGAAAATAAAGCAAGTATCGTTTTGCACAACTCCCTCCTGACTCTTGTGGAGAGCACTTCCCAATACACAAGCAGAAAGGCTCGTGCAGGAGGCCCACCCCCACATTCCTAACCCAGCCACCCAGGGATCATCGGGCCAAATTAAAAACTAAACATTTCCCAGCACGACTTTCACATACCAGGAACTTCTTGGTCAAAGGAGCATCACATTAACCTTCAGGTTTTTCCCACAGAAGCTGGGGATTGTGGGTTTATGAAAGTTAGGTCCTTTTACTTTCTGTGCAAGCCATTTCTAATTCTTGTGAACTCTACCCACTTTATTACTGAAATTGGAGCAGCCTGTTCCACAGAAAGCACACACGCAGCAGTGCATTGGGTTTTGCTCCTATAAAGGGAAAGAGCAAAACAAAATCAAAGAAACTAATTTACTATAGAAAGTTGCACTTCATCTGTGTATAGGTATTAAATACTTTGGAAGATGTCTAAGTAAATAGGTGTGGAAAACTGACAGTTGAAAAATAATGTAATCATTTTATTATTTTTGTCTGAATCCTCAAAGCCCTGTGCACTGTTCTGTTTTCTCATGTAAGGAAAAAGAAATAAAAGAAAATACACCACAAATGAACCAAAAGAGTTGATGGCCAAGGCTTCTCCAAAGAAAACTGCAACCAAATGGTGTGACCAGCCTGTACGAACACTGCACTATTGCTGCCACAACTTGCACACACAAGGACTTTAAACCTGATTGCTACTGTAATGATGAATCATGGCATAACTGAAGCCTCACAACCAAAGTATTGTTTGCAAAGGGATCACTCTCCACTGGTTTTTCAGTTCCCTGTTAATTTTTTCACTGCTGCAACTCTAGTCCCTAGAGAACGACCATAAACACCCCAAGGTAATGACCTAGCTAAACATGACTGTATTTATAGCACTATTATTTCCCCTTTAGTACATTTTGGAACACAGAGAGAGCAATCAGACCTCTTGAGGATTATATCCTAACATATCTACTATAAATATTTATCCGACTGATTAATTTTAGCTTTACCTAGGTCTTTCAGGGACACACAGTGGGCCTTAGCTTGGGAAACCAGAGAAGCAACACAGTGTGACCTTCTCATGTTCAAGCCAGTTTCCCCTTACTATTGCTGGGTTAAGTTACCTGTGCGTAACCGATCTGGTATGGCCTCACGGCAGCACTGCTTTTCGCAGAATGAATGCCAGGACTCACAGTCCTTGGTGGATGCTACACTAAGTTGATGATGGAGAAGGTAGCAGATTTCATTTTGTTTTCATGCCACATAAGACCCTTTGCTGTGACAATGAAAAGCCTAGCACAGCCCAAATTAGTATCACTCCAGAGAGGCAACTCCATTCTGCCTAGTACAGTACATTCTCATGAGAGAAAACTGTTTATTCAGCTACTAAAATAGAAGAAAAATAAAATCCCAGTCAGAGTAACATCTTGTAAGTAAATTGCAAGTCAGAATAATAACATACCTTCTGGAACACGACTTTGGATGTCTACAATGCCTACCTATGCGTTTTGTACCTTGTCCCATAAACCTTAGTCTTGCAAGCAGCTCCCTTCTTAGGCACAGTTTCTCAGCAGATGCCAGATCCCACTGAGGAGCCTCCACGCCAGCTTGCCTGGCACATCTGGACAGCAGGAAGGTTTGTGGGAAGGCAGCCCAGGTTCCTAGCACTGACCTTCCTCAAACAGCCCCAGAGGCAGCAGCTATTTCAACCCAGCATAGCACATCGATTATTGGCACAGGGTGCTGCTCTGCTCCACACATCATGCTTTGTCCCAAGCATTTGATGTGGGAAAAGCCAGCAGAAGCAGAGGAGAATCACTGCTGAAACTACTGCCCTTGTTCCACACACACTGCTGCCTTTGGAGAAGGACACCTGGCACTGCAGGGTGGCACAAGACTGCATTGCAAAGGAGGAAGTTCAACAACAGCTCCAAAACATCTACCTGAGGAAGCAGGGCATCAGCTTCAAGGACAGCCTGGTATAGCAACTGGCTTTTAGGGGGGTTTTTCCAACTGTAGTGTGACCGACACAGTTAGTACCCTGCCCTGAGGATGCTGAAGCAATCCACATGGTGCCTTCAGCTATTAACAACAATTTGACCCTAACAATTAACTTGGATGCTTGCCATGTGACAGATGTTTAAGCGTTACTTCACTGGCAGGAGGAAAGATCAAGGATTGTGATAACTGCAAAAGTAAGCAATATTTAAGCAGCCTCAGATCTGCATCCCTGTGCAGCACTGTAGAACCACCACAAGGCTGGAGGGAAAAATGGAAAAAAACAAAAGAACTGAATCACTCAGATTTGGTCATTACAGGCAATTCATCTCAGCAGAAAATATAAATACGTGAAGGAACTTTTGCCAAAAACACAGTGCCTCCTCTCCTCCCCTCTGGTTTCAGGGTGGAGACAGATTCCTCAGACACATGCTTGCAAGGCCAGTAACACTCTCTGCTGCTTCACAATGTTATCAGATGCTGACAGTTCACAAATGACAGTTTAATTCAGGAACAATTTTTTAAAAGGATTGTTTTTAAAATAAACTCTGATTATTTCAGTACTCCCACTTACACTGTGGCCCCACATGTAAGTCTATCAGCAAAGCAGCATGAGGGAAAGTCCAGGTCAACAGAGCAGGAATAGTTTTGTCAAGTGGCTTTAGTTTGTTTCATCTAAGGTTTTGTTGCTGGAGAAAACACAGCACTGAGCTGCACCTTGAGTCATATTTTGGTATGTGAAATATTCTCACAGGCTGCAGTTCCCCCTTGCTCTCCCTACACAGGCCAATGTATTAAGAGTGGGCTGAATCCCACCTCACTAAGAGCCAAGAGGCATGGGGCAGGTGGTGGTTACAGGCACTGAGGTAACATTAGGAGACATTCAGCTCTTGGCCTGTGACTTTTAAATCCTTCCTTCTCCAAATAATTTGCTGAATTCTTGGTGCACAAGATGGTATGAGCAGCACAAACTCTCTGTGGTATGTGCCACAGAAACTCTCACTGTGAGGTCCACCTACCATGAGGTCCACCTAACCTAGGGATGATCAGTCACCAAGAAGATGAAAATTCTGCCTGGTTCTGCAGCAAGGTGGAGTTCACCCCACTTGGGCAGCAGAAGCAGCTGACATCTCCTTCTTGCCTCACATTGGGCTGCCCATTGGGCTGTCAGGGACAGAACTTTTCATGGGGCTTCACTAACTGAGGAACAGATCTAGGTCTTAATATTAATACTATTAAAACCAAGAAAGATAAAATCAGTTTTGTGTTTGCTTTAAATGCAGACCTGCTCAGCAAAGAGTCCCACGCACAGTTGCTTCACCACAATGGGAGGTTCACTCAAGTTCCAGAAGTTGGGATGAGAAGCCAAGGGTGGAGTGGGGAACATTGCCACCAAAGTGTCCACACACCATGAAACTACACCCATACCAGCCCACTGCAAGAACAGTCCTGTGCTTCACACCACAGCTTCCCACTGAGCCACCATGATGGCAGCAGCAGTACTGACCAGGCTGAGGAGCAGGCTGCTTCAGATGTCCCCAGCTGAACAAGTCCCCCAAGAGCCCTCCCGAGCTGGGCAGTGAAGCAGAGCCTTCAGACCACAGTGCATCCTGGACCTTTTCAAGGGAAGCCTCCTCTTCTCTCTTCTTCCATGTGAAATAGCTGGTGATGGAAAAGAACAGCATTATGGGAGGTGATCCTCTCAATGGTGCCTCCTGAGCTCTGCACACCCCTAGCAGCATCCTGGAGTACAGCTTCACATTCTCTGCTCGCCACAATCTTTCTTCACGTATCTAAGAGGACCCACATCTCCTTAAAGATTGTTTCAAAAAGGATGCAAGAGTGGATGTATCTAAAACACTGCAGAAACCAACATTTCTACCAGGACACCAGCTAGGAGGCTCTCAAGGTCAGGCAAACAGTGCTGGGCTGGCAGAGCACGGGTTAACTGGTTGCCTTGGCCACTCACCATCTCAGGAAGCACTGGGTTAAAATACTGCAGAAGCTGCTGGGAGAAGCTGTAGCGCTTGATGGACAAGGTGGTGCACAACAGGCAAGGATGGGTGTGGGGACTGCAGGATGCCTGTGGAGAACAGCCTGCCTACCTGCCCCTGGCTTGTGAGGAAACCACATCTGCAATGCAAATCAACCCTGCACAGACAAGTTCTTACCCTAGCCTGATTTGCAGGCCTGATCTTCTCTCACTTCTGAAAGGGAAACTGGGATTTTCACCATAGATGTTCACACGGTAAAGGATAAGCCAACTATTTCAAATGCAGTTCAACAAAGACTTCTCTGGAAAATAATCCAAAGTCTTGGGGGTCTCCCTGCTACTCCCAATGTCCCTGTCCCTGTTACTGCCTACCTTTACCAGGATCAACACCTGCATATCCCCAGCAAGCCAATTCCAGCACTGAGGAAGGGAAAAGGCTGCTCCCATGGGGAGACTGTGTGAAATTGGGCAGGTGACAGGGACAACCACAGATGAAAGGTAACAAAAGCTCAGTTTTACCCAGTGCCCTCTGTATTTGATACATAACCCACTTATCAGTATCACAGGTTTATACTCATTTAATTAACCTAAGCATTAAGTCAGTAACTTACCTGCCCCAGAAAACAAAAAAACCCCAAACCCTACAAGCCCTGACACAAATATAAACATGTTACATCAGTCAGCAATCAAACTTTCTGTAGAAAAATGAGACACACAATGACCTGCCACACACTTTTGAATCTCAATTTCCTGATTTCTACAGCTGCTGTAGAAATGAGAACTCATTAAACTGGTTTGTTGCTGGCAGAGCTGTGTGCAATCCTACCCTGCATCGTGGCCAGACACCCACTCCCCCAACAACCAGTGGACCTGCTGGCTTCTGCTGGAGATTACCTACCACTCCCACAGCTCCATCAGCCCCTGGGCCTGTGCAAGCCCAGCTCCGGGCACAGCCAGCCAAGCTACCTGAGGTCACCACCCAGCTCACGTTCAGTGATCCCTTCTACTGAAACAACCATGGCAGTGTTCAACTGGTGGGCAAAAATGAACGGCAACATCTTTACCACACACAGTGGCTCTCAGGGGCTCTCTATGGCTTTGCTAACTGGAGGGCTCCAACTGGAAATTGTTCTAAGTGAATTTCAAGCCTTTACCAGACCTTCCATGCTCTCACTTCCCCACCTGCACTGTCTGTGAGAAGCACAGGAAACCTTTGTACCTGCACCAAAGGTGAGTGAAGCAGAAAAGCCCCCTCAGCAAGCTTATGCACAGCAGCACACCAACCTCCAAGTGGGCAAACACATTATGTGATAAGGAACAGCAACAGTCACTGAATAATTTATGTGATAAACTATTTCTGGAGCACTTGATCAGCTCTATTGGCTATCATTATTTTTGCTGAATCAACAGTCCTCATCAGAGCATATGGTCTAGTGAAAACAAGCAGCACTGTGCCAGGTTAGGAAAGACATTTACTAAATTAAATGCACACCTCGCTGGCTCCGCTGAGCCATAATGCAGTACATACATGGAAATCTAAGCAGCTAAATGCATACTCCTCCTGAAGTGGCTCTCTGAGCATACACAATCTGTCCCTTCAAGGTTTTTCCATTAACATACCCACGTGTAGAGCTATAAATCAAAATGAAAGAGAACAGAGTAAGCCAGCAGAAGAGCAAGAGAAAGAAAATAAATTACAGGTCATTCTGCAAGAGGTGGTGATTAACTGTTATCAGTTAAAAGCAGTTGCAGACAGAGATTCTGCATCTCAGCAGCCTGCAACGGAGGGCTGGGGAAGCAGAAGAAGGTTGGAGAGAAACAGTGTTAAAACAGAAACAAACATGACAACTTCTTTTTAAGGGATTAAAACCATTGCTAAATAGACATTTGATTCAGAATTTACTACAAGCAGGAAGAAGATTGAAGTCACCACCCAGTACAAAAGCATTGACTTCTGCAGAGAAATTAGAGGACCCAAAGCAAAGGAGAGGAACGCAGCAGTGATGCACAGGAGGTGCCCTGCCAAGGATGGTCTACATGGCTGCCCTGGTACCTCCCTGAGGCTGCTCAAAGAGCTGGTGTGGCACAGCAAGCTGCCCACATCCAACACAGGGACAGAATTTACACGAGCCATCTCTCCGCTTCAGAAAGTAGTGCCTGGGATTTGCTGGGGGGGAAATTATCAGGATTTTACTACAAACATTCCCCAGGGACATCCCTCACTCCTACAAAATCTGAAACCCTTCCTTGCTGCCACCTTTCACCAAATGGCAGCTATGAGCTGCTCTTCTTATTGTACAGAGTTGGTAGATTTTCAGAAAAACAAAGAAAAACTGCCATGAGGTATTGCTGTTGGACAGATGATAATTTGATCAGCACTGGGATTACTGGATTTCTTTTGCTTGCGGAAGAGCACGCATGGTATGCAAGCCCACTGTACTTGCACCAAACTCCATGGAAATCACCTTGGTAGATCTGGCAGCAGAAAATCACTGCTTCACTTGTCTTCCCAAAGGTGCATGGCTTCAGACAAGAGGAATCCCAGTATATGCTGGGATCTTCAGCTCAAAATATGAATTCCTCTTATCTTTGGTATTAACAATACACAAACTCCCAACTACCAGCTGCGTGCAGAAGGCAATCATTTTCTACCCTTGATCACGCTGAGATGCCAGTAGGGTCCACAATAACACCCTGGACCAGCAAATGATTCTGTTGTGGTGAATCAGTCAGCGGGCAGGGGAGAGCCGGCAGCGCGCGTGACGAGGCAGGAGAGCTGCCAGCTGCCCTCAGCTGCCGGAGCAGCTCCTTTCTGCACAAACACCCTGGCACAACACCCACTCGCTATCTGGCAACAGCAGATTTTACACTGCTCAACACTGCTGTTAAATAAATACAGGAACCATTTTAGAGCACAACAACAAAGTCACACATAACAGGTTTAACCAAAGCTGCGTATTTGCCTGCTATGGAAACCGGTCATAAGAACCAAAAAGCTGCCCAAAGACAAGAATTTCATGTGCTGCTCTCTCCTAATCTGCCCTGTTCCCTTCTGAAACCCTAAAACTGATGAAAGGCGACATAGACTAGTTACAGCCGGCCCAAAGCAGCAATCTAAGCTTTTCACATCAAAGCTCTGCCAATGCATTATCAAGGGTCAAACCAGAGCACAAAGATATTTCACCTGCCACCGCCAAATGACCTCATGGAATGAGCAGCCTTGCTTCATCTTTGCAACATGGACTCCCCACATAGAGACAGGCAACAGAACCTTACGTTTAAGACCTCAAAGCATGTTTGCTTTTCGTGAAGCAGGAATAATCCAGAAGTCCAAGCAAATGGGAGCTGGCAAGAGCTAGGTGGTCCACAACTGAATGAGAGAGACACCACCACATTTAGAGAAAAAGCTCAAAAAGCAGCTATGAAAATTGCAGCTTGTCCTCGTCTACTTAGAGTAGAAAACGTAGAGACTGAAGCTGTGGCAAAAGGTGAGCTGAGACTCAGAAAACCTTTGGAAAATTGGAGACAGCTAAGACGATCATCACAGGGAATTTACAGTTCAAAATCTGTCAGAAGGCTTACACCAAGTTTATCCTGTCTCAGAGCACAGATGTCCACATCCAAATCTATTTTTCTACGAACCTAAAATCACTGGTGTTTCATGCCGAGCAACCCAAGGACCAAAGCATTCAGTATTCTGTACTGTAGAATTTTGGCTTTAGATATTTGCTACTCTATACATCTCAGCAACCATTTTCTTGCTTTCTAAACATTTAAGTAAACTTTTTATAGAATATGTAAGCTACGCTCCCATCCATCTAACACCAGGCCCTCCACCTGGTCCTTCCCTGTCACGTAACACCATGGCCCTAAACTCACAACCCAAGACTCAGAGGCTCCACACGCAGGCTAAACCCCAATGCTATCAACAGCCACACACTCACAGGATCCTTCCCATAACGGAACTATCTTGGAGCAGAATAAAATTGCACCTTGTCTGAAAAACACTTAACAGATTGCAACTTATGCAACAGCCAAACATTTAATAGATAAGTGCAGCCCTGCCTTGCAAGAGCAGAAGCACACCACTGTCGAGATGGGACGATAAATAAATGACTAACAAGGGCAGACAAGCAGGTGGCAGGGCTGCACGGGACAGCAGGGCTCAAGGAGCCCTGCACAAACACAGGGCTCTGCTTGGGTTAGTCTGTGTCGCACCCCAGAGCATACTGCACACGTGGAGATGCACAGCTTGGTCAAATCCATGGGGTGCAAAGGCACAGAATCCGTGTGTGTGTATATATGTGAAGTATCACATACTTCTGTTGTTGAATCAAATAATTTTTCAGCCTAAACTGCACTGGTATGTGTTTTAAATGTTTGGGTTTTTT
>VZRW01002719.1:6899-116089 GCA_013398125.1 Aegotheles bennettii
CCTGGATGCGTTCCTGTGTGATGGACTCTAGGTGACCCTGCTCTGGCAGGGGGGTTGGACTGGATGATCCTTCGAGGTCCCTTCCAACCCTAGAATTCTGTGATTCTGTGATTAGACCAAATCCCATGGCATGGGATAGCACCCCTCTCTGATGCCCTGACATGAAGTGTTTCCCCCCCCGCAAAGAATGAGCAGGGGGGGTGTGGTGTGATGGGAACCCTCCATCCCAGGAGGATTCCCAGTGCAGAGCTGCTGGTCTCCAGCAACACACTGTCAGGACTGCAAACATCCCAGGATGGCCAGAGCATCCCCTGACCACGCTGTACAGGATGCAGCAGGGGGATTGCTGCCCATTCCCCACCTTCCCTGGAAGTGTTTAAAAGCCTGATTTCTTGATTTGTACCCAAAATGCCTTTGCCTGAGCGCTGGGGTGGGGAGAAGGGTGTGAGGCTGCCAGGTGTGAGCAGCAGGATTTGGAAAGGTTGGGTTGGCATGTGTGAGCCTCCCTGAATCTCACCCCAGGGAGTGATGCCCTTGGCTGGGCATTGGCAGGGACTGATCAAACCCTGCACCTCAAAGCCAAATGGTGGTCAGGGAGCAAATCCCAAATTTTGCCCCAAATTCAGGCACAAGCATGGGGTGGCTGTTCGGTGCCGGAGGAGGACACGTACCTTTACTGCTATCAAAAGGCCCTGCAAAGCCCACATTGCTCTGTTAAACATCAATATGTGCTGTTATGGGACCCCAGTTCTCCCCAAGACCCTTTGGAGGCACCAGCTGGGACAGGATGGAGGTGATGGGGGACCCCCCCGGTGTGATGGGGGACCGTGTGGTGGCAGGGACAGTGGCCTTGGCACGGTCAGTGGCTTGTGCACTCCTGCCCTCCTCCCTGGAGCCTCTGAAGTGCCGGCAGCCCTTCTGATGGCTTCCAGTGCTCGAGGCTCTGCCAAATGTGCTTTCTGGCTGGAGACAGGGAGGGGAAAAAAAGTCATGGCTTTTCCTTTTCTTTTTTTAAGTTGTTTCTGTCTCGGTGTCAGAGAAAATTGCTCATTCCTGCCTGTTAGCTCCCAGTGATGGGCAAAGGTGCCCACTGGAGCAGGAGCAGTGCAGCACAGGTGGGAGCACCTGAGGAGAAAAGCTACAGAGAGGGTTTTAGGGACATGTTGCTCCTTTGATCTTCTTCTTTCTCCTTCACTTTTTTTCCCTGGAGCTGTAGGAGCAGTTAGGCTGTGACCATAAACCCTTTTTTTCCCAAGCCAGCTTCTTCTCTCTGCTGCTTCCCAGGTAGGAGGAGAGAAGGAGGAGTTTGTGCTTGGGCAGTGGTGGTGGCAGAGGAGCAGTGCTTCCCTTCATCCCTTCCTGAGCCTTTCCCATGTGTCCTCCAGTCATCTGGGAAAACATGGAAAGAGGATAGGGAGCCTTTCTTCCAATGTATCCCTCCAGCCATGGAGCCGTGCACCCTGCCTCTGCTCAAGCACCCTCCCAGGAGAGGTTTTTCCCAGCCCTGGAAGTCTCTTTGGTGACAACCACCATCTCCACCCTGTGCCTGCCTGTCCCCTTGTTTCCCATCCCTGTGGGTGAGAGTGGGGAATACGAGCAGCTCTCCTGCCTGCACAGCAGCTCTCCTTTGCCTGCACGATGGTTTTCTGCTCATGGTGGCCATGAGCATCCAACGCCACTCAGCCTCTGCTTTGGTCCTTGCCCTGTGTGTGTGGTTAGAGAAATGTTTTCATCCTTGGACAAGAAGGGCTCCACCTTAAATTAAAAAACACCAATTT
The DNA here is from genome assembly GCA_013398125.1 of Aegotheles bennettii. Lineage (NCBI taxonomy): Eukaryota > Metazoa > Chordata > Aves > Caprimulgiformes > Aegothelidae > Aegotheles > Aegotheles bennettii. The sequence goes on from VZRW01002719.1 coordinate 8,678, forward strand.
TTTACTGGTATGAATCAGGGCTTCCATTTGTCAGGATTTTCCCCTGAAAGTTGGGAAAGGAAGAAAACAAAGCAAAACAAAACAAAACCCTTGCTTCTGTGGGAAAGGAATGGGAAAATGGGAACACGAGGGAAATAACAAATCTTTGGCAATTTTCTCTCTGCAGACCTTGTTGGCCTGCACAGAAGACAAGATGGATTGTTTGTAGGCTAAGCTCTGAAGCTGCTGAGTTTTCCTGAGCTGCCTTTGGCTGGCTTCTTCAGAGGTCCTGGTGGCACCCACCCTCCCTGGGCTCCTCCCTGCTGAGAGGACCCTGGCTTCTGGGGAAGAATATAGATGTTTGTGGGAAAACCACTGGGAAATAGGTAGTGTGGGTTTGGGAAAAGCCAAGGTGAGCTTGAGCTCGCCCAAGGGCATGGACATCTCGGTGGTGTTCCCCCAAAATTGGTGGATGAATCCCAAGAAACACGAGCAGGAGACCTCAGCCCGAGGGGTTTTGTTCAGGCAGAGCTCCAGCTGAGCAAGTATCTCTGGGTTTGCTCATAAGGTGTGATGCTTAAATGAACATTTTTTTGAGGAGCAGGGCAGCTGGGGAACTTAGAGAAGGATTTTCAGGGTGGAAGCCAAAACAGGAGAAATAACATGAAATGAAATTTAACAAACTGTGGAAAGGCAGCACAGCAGGAGCCAGGTACTTTGATGTGAACAAGAGCGTTGGGTTTGTAACTGGAGAAGAGCTGGCTGCTGCTCTGCCAGGATGCCTGTGCTCCTTCATACCTGCTGGAGAACCATGTGCCAGAGCCCAGGAGGGAGCTGTGGCTTTGGGAGAGCTGGTGGAGAGGGAAACCCCGCTGTGGGTGAAGCTTGCTAAATCTCCTTTCAGATCGAGGTGGCAAGACAAAAATCTTGGGATCTTTTTTCTTGGAGTAAAACAGCTCTGCTGTATTTCATTTCAAGGCTCTCACAAAGAGTGGTTTGGATGTGAACGTTTCTTAGTATGGCCAAAAATAACCCAAATGAGAATGTCAGAGTGAAACACTGGACAATTTCTTACTAGCACTGTAGACAGATTCAGACCATTTCAGTGAAGGGTTTCAATACCTTGTCTTGACTTACATGGCCTCAAACACTCATGCAAAAGCTTTTACCATCTTAGCACATACCTTGTTTAAAATCTCCTTGCCTTGGGCTGCAGCTCTGAGAGGCATAGAAGAGGGAGAAGCCTTAGTTAGCTGGTAGCTCTAGTGCTTCTCAGCTGGTGGACATCTCAGTATACTACCAGGGCCACACTTGGTGCTAGCAGAAACCCCTGTCCATGCTTAGCGAGGGAAAGAAAAGAGGTCTGGAGAAAAGGATTATAAAGCTCTGGGGGGATGGACCCCACTGTAGCTGAGGTAGGAGCTGATGCCAGCCCTGGGACAGGGGATGATGCTGAAGTGATGGCAGTGTTGCTGTGCACAACACCAGACCGAGTGCTTCCTGCACCTCCTCCAGCAGCACGTGGGACAAGACAAGTCCCACTGTGCTCTGAGCCAGCTAGGCCACCATCCAAATGTAAAACCCACCCGTGGAACCAGGGGCTGGAGGGAGACTTGGGCAAGAGCTCAGGTGAATGGCTGAGTGTGGACATCCCTGCAAGGCACTACAACAGGAGCCACAGGAGGAAAGTCACAGACTTCTCCTTTGCTCTGACCCATCGTATGAAGAACAAGGGGGCAGCCAATGGCAGGAGAGCTGCCTGCTGTGATCCTTCACCCAGTCTTGTCCTGATTTAAAGCATTTTCCAGGAGCTGCTGGCAGTGCAATGCCAGGGTCTGGAGTAAAATTTGCTTTAATTTGCTGCAGACACACATCTTCTTGCAGTGCCTGAGCGCTGCTGTAATTGGTGCTCTTGGAAGAAAAGCAGCACCAGCTCATTAACAGCAATTAACACTCAGTGAGGGTGCCCCTCGGGCTGTTAGTCAATGAGAGTCTGGTGTGTGACACAGTTCATGTGGAAAGAAAAACTGGAGGGGAGCCTGGAGAGCAGAGTGGGTAAGGGCAGAGCTGCTGGGCCTTTCATCTCACCACCCAAGGTAACGGCACAAACAACCCAAGGGGCAAGGGGAGGTGAGAAATGGTGAGGTGTCTTCAGCCTCTTGGTGGCCTCCACTGGGATGACCACAGCTGTGAAATTAAAGTGTACCTGATCAACAGGACACTTGATGGGCTTTAATGCAAGCTTAGCTGGGCTCTCATCCTTAGGGAGGGATGCTTAATCAGCTTAGGGCTGCTTGGGAGTCTCCTGCTGTTTGAGCAGTGTCTTCAAAAACTGATCCAGACTGACCTCACTGCATGTCTCTCACGGACAAGCCCCCAAGAATGAACAAATCACTCCAAGCTATTCTCTGGCACTTGAGCAGCCCATTGTCGGAAGATGTTCAGCTGAATGTGGTTGGACTGATAGCATAAAAGGAGTAAAACTGAGAGCAGGTGAGGCAAGGCTCTTGGGACTACAGCTGATCTGTTCAGACCTTAATCCCATCCAGATGGTAAAACAACATTCAAATTCACTGTTCACTTCCCCTCTACCTTCCCTTACTACAGGAACCTATAGCAGATCCTTATAGTGAAGGAGGGCAGGTATGTGCAATGCTATTTCCAAATTATAAGCTTTGAGATCAACTTGAGGTCACCAATGTTGTTGCAGACCACAGATTCAACTGGAAATGACAGGTGTCTGCAGACACTTTCATCTGCAGCTTGTGGTGGCCAGTTGCTTGAAGGATGGATGGAGTGGGTGTAATATTTACAAACTGTTGGAGTCACTGCCTGTAAAGTGTGGAGTGGAAGAGACTTTGTTTGCCCATGAGGACAGCATGGTTAGGAGATACCCCCGCTCAGGACCTGAGCCTTGGTTGCTTTTTAGCTTCCTCTGGTAGCTCTTGGAGTCCTGCTGGCCTGTACCCAAATATTGGCCTGGTGTTGCCAAAGGACTAAGCCTCACATCTCAGGGTTTGTAAGTGTGGTGATGAGGAGATGAGTGCCTTGGGGATGCCAAAGGTGGCAGTGATGGGCTCACTGGCTTTTGAGCTTGTTGCTTCTCCTCTCCAGCAGACCTGCTGGGACTGGGGAGGTGCAGTAATAAACAGGGCTCTTTGATGGAGCCTGATGATTTCTTGGTGGATGCTTTGAAGTTTCATGCGAGTGGTTGCATTTGAGCTCATCAAAAAACTTTTTCTTTCCTTGTAGGAAAGTCTGTACTCTCTGGGCTTTCTCACTGGTTGATGATTTCAAAACTTGGGAGAGATAGAAGGGATTGTCTTTGCGTGCTCACGGTGGGACTTGGAGGCTATATCCATGTGAACGTGCCTCTGGGTGACTCAACTTGCCCAGAGCCCTAGCTTGGAGGTGAAGACCCCAAAATTTGCTTTTGACCTTCTCAGAGTCCATTGGAGAGCGTTTGGCATGTTACTGCCCCTTGGTGTGTTGTGCCAGAGGGGAGCCCAACAGTGGGGTTTTGCTCCTAAGAAGGAGGCCTCAGGGTGGTGAGATAATACATCCGCTGTGGGCTTCGTTGGTGTGACTTGGTGGGCTGTGCAGTGGGTTAACATCTATGTCACTGGCAAACTGCCCACCTTGGCCTTTGGCTGCTGCCTTGGCTGTCTCTGCAAGGTGTAGTTTGTTTGCTTGGTCTTCCTAATTCTTCTTTCTGGTTCCTTGTTTGCTGTGAAGGCTATTCCTTTCCTACCGTGTGACACACTTGTCTGTCCTCATGTCTTTTGTATCTCCCAAGCTTTCTCATAAATGAAGCTACAAGCTGGGCACCCCAGAGGTCTGTTTGGGGCTTTTGTTCTCCCAAAGATGTGAGGGAGGGAGGTCATAACCTCTCCAGCATGGGCTGGTAGAGGAAAGGAAGGGGTAACTGGGGGCTGTAACCTCAAATGATGAGAGATCAATGAGGAAAAGTTTGGGAGTGGCAGAGAAGGCAGTGATGAGGGCTCCAGCATGGAGACACACTCTCTAAGGCACACTGTGGCAAGACCAGGGTCTGATTTAGCCTGTCCAACATGACATCAGGCCAGTGGGGCTGTGGGAGTTACTTCTTTCCAGTGGGCAGGTGGCATCAAGGTGCAGCTGTTCAAGGGACTGTGCAAGCTCTTGGGGACACAACAGGCTGCCCAGGGCAGTGGTGGAGTCACCATGGATTTAAAAGCTAGGTAGATGTGGTACTGAGGGACATGGTTTAGTGGTGGCCTTGGCAGTGCTGGGTTAATGGTTGCACTTGATTATCTTAAAGGTCTTTTCCAACCAAAACGTTTTTATGATTCTATGACACTGGTCCAGACCAGAGGTGTCCATGTCCTGGTGGGACCAGAACTCTGTTGTGTCACCCCAGGGAACAGAGGAGGGGGGCTGGAAGAGGAGCATGAAGGTGTAGAGGTGTCAACACTCAAGGGCTGGTTCCCAGTCTGTGGCTTTGGCATTAGCTGGAGCAGCTTGCTCTGTAGAGCAGTGTACAGCATCCTGCTGATGTGCCCAAATCTTCTGTACATTTTGGGGTTCTAAAGTAGGATACAAGATCTGCAATAATGCACTCCTTTTCTTCCCGAGGCAGAAGGTTTGGGGGTTCATTTCCCATAAGCCTTGGATGAAGGACAAGTCTGGCTCCCACGATCCTCTCTGTGAGCGTGGAGCTGCCAGGCAGCGTGTTCCTCGAGGAACCTGCCGGGTCCCCCCGGGGGGGGTGTCTGCATGTCCACGGTAGAGGGAGAACACAATCCGCGTGTGAGCAAGGGGAGAGCATCCCTGCCCAGCCTGGGTGCTTTCGGGGAAAACAGCTGTCCCAGATGTGAGCTATTGTTCTAGTGAGCACCACTGTCCCCGGGGCTCCTTTGCGGGGGGCTGATTGGATCCGGATGGCAATTGTGAAGGAACACAGTGTGTCCAAGGGCAGGGGGGGGTGGTCACTCTTTGTCCTGATGTTCAGCCCTCCCCAGGGCTCCCCCTCATCCAACCATACCCTTGCCCATGGGCGGAGGACCCCAGCCAAGACCCTGGCGAGGAACTGAAGCAGTGGGGTGGCGAGGGGCTTGGCAGCTGCCTGGTGAGGCTCCATCAGCTCGGTGTTGACGGGGTCTCTGGGATGATTTATCCCTCATTTGGGTTGGCAGGCTGTGCCGTTGGAGCCGTTGAGCGAACATACTGCATTTAGTTTTCCTTGGCCCAGCCACCACTGTTATTTAGGAAATGAAATTGCCCCTTTGCAGAAGGTGATGGGGCGGGAGGGAACGGGTCTGGTGGAGCCCAAACCCACCGAGACAGTGCAAGGGGGCTTTGGGGAAGGGTGAGGATGCTGAGCCTCTGCGACTGTCACCTGCCAAGGGCTGAGCTGGAGACCAGAGGCAGCCTCGGATTTGATTTTTTTGCTGTTTGTGGTTAACATACTATCGTTACATTACAAAACTTCCCCAATGAATTATCTCCTGTCCTTTTTATATCCGCAAGGAAGGCATTTTTAGAATGCTGGCTTGCATGCGTCGTGCTCCGGCTGGGACACCCAATCGCCTGGACCTAAAAATAAGTTGGAGGCTTGGGACTTGGTTTTGCCTTTTTTTTTCTAAAAAAAAAGGCAGAGGAGGGATGTTTGGCTTGAATAGATGTATTTTCCTTTGTCTCTATCCCTTTCCTAACCAATATCAAGGCTGCTTGTTTTTACCCCTTCATTGCAAAATTCAGGCTGAATGTAGCAAAGTTTTGGATCTTTTAGCAAGACTGGGTGTTACCACCATGGTGAAGAGCTCTTGAGGGTGTGTGTTGACCACAGGGCTATGTAGTTCCCCTGACAGAGGAACTAGGAGCTGTGATGGCCCTGGGAGCTTCATCCCTGCCCAGCAAATTTGTCTGCTGTTAGCCTGGTTAAAGGGTCTTTCTGTCAGCACTCACCAGCTGTCAGTCTGAGCAGACTAGGCTAGAGACTGGAAGGGTGGAACCCTGGTCTTCTGCCACCCTTTCATTGACTTCTGCTGCAAGGCCATGCTGCCCCACTGAGGGATGGACATGAGCATCAGTAAAACCCCATCCCCAGCCTTACAGTGCCTGTGTTTCCTTTGCTGCTGCCCAGTCAGGGACGCTGGGTGAAGAAGAGAGACTCTTGCTTGTCACCTGGTGGTCACCAGAGCAGTTTTTGGAGCTGACCTCAAGCTAGGGGCTCTGCCTCCCCTATCTGTGCAGAAACCAGTCTGAGGTCTGGCCCCTCTGCACCAGCCATGCCTTCCTTCAGGAGGAGACCAACCTGCCTCCCTGTTAATCTGTGTTTCTCTCCAGACTTGACTGGTCCAAACACAGAGCTCTCTCCTGAGACTTGGGGATGAAGATGTTGCTGGTGGTGATGTGCATCAGTCCCAGCCCTCTGGATGAAGGCAGGCTTTAGACAGTGGTGTGACACATCCATTCTGGCACATGTGCTGCAGGGTCATCTTCACCATGCTCATCCAGTCCATAGCTCTCCCCCTTTCCCACCAACTTTCTGAGATCTCTCCTCCAGAGTAGGATGCTGTGGGAGATGGGTGGGAAAGAAGGAGGCACCTGGTGAAAAGCTGGACACTTGTTTTCCATTGAAAAGCAGTGGTATGTGGGTGTCTAATTTCTCTAAGCTCCTTTGAAAACCCCACACAGCAAAGATCATGTCTTCTAAGGTGTCTGCAAACACCCACCTGTGCTGTGGGCAAGCATAATCCCAGCTCTTCAGCTGGGGAAACCGAGGCACACAGGTCTTGGACATCTTGCCCCCCAGTCATGCAGCAATGAGGTGCTGCTATTGGCACTGGGGCTCTGGCCTCTTGCCTCCTAGTCCCTGGATGGGGAAAAAGAGGCATTTAATGAAAGGAGATAAAGCTGCTCAGCATTGGCTAAATACAAGGCAAAAAATGATGCCTTCATTTGCACAGTTCTCCTCTATCTGGAGCACTTTGCTGAGCCTCCTGCTCAGCCCTGTGAAGCCCAGGCAGTGCTGGGGGAGACCAGGAGCTTTGCACCCACCTGTGTCACCCCCTCTGCCTTCCCCCAGCAGATCCTAGCCTGCGCTATAAAAATTGGCAGTGAAATTCAGGCTCCTGGGGACACCAATTTGTTGGCGGAGACCTGAAGACCTCCTGGAATGTTGTTGCATATTTTTGCTGCGGGCAGAAAGTCAGAGAAAGCTGCTTTATAGATCTGCTCTTGTGGGTTAGGTAGGACGGGGCTTATCTCTGCAACCTCAGACGGGCAAGGAGAGCTGGAAGACTTGGTCCTGACCTGGGATGTTTTTAATTTTCTTTTGAGACAAACAATGCAGGCAGAAAATAAACCATACCTGGCTTTGTTTAGCTTGGAGCCTGCTCTAGAATAACTTGCCACTGTTGAGTTCTGCCTCGCCAAACCGCGAGGGGCTGCAGGCATAGCTCTGCGTTCCCCCGGCGCTCCTCGCCCACCCGCGCTCACACATCTTCTGTGCAACGGGGCCTCTTGCCAGCCAGCAGCAGCATGGCCCTGCGAGGGCCAGCGTGGTGGAGCACCAGCCTCTCCAAGGCACGTCGGTGGGTGCTGGAGCTGGGATGATGCCTTGGAGCCTGGCCACCCAGGGCAATGCTGGGCTCCCGAGCTGCTGCCTCGCCGCCTTTCTCCCTGGCAGAGCTCATTTCCTTCCCCAAACTGTGCAAAACCGGGTCTTTAACTTTGTTCCTTTTGAATTCTTCTGATTAAGTCCCCTCAGCCACCACTGTTTTCAGGGGTGGTGGCTGGAGATGACAGCTCCCCTCACCTTCTCCATGGGCAGGCTTTTGGCCAGCCCTTGCACAGCCCCCGTAGATGGACAGCCCAGAGAAGCTGTGACTGCCTCTCCCTGGCAGTGTTCAAGGCCAGGTTGGATGGGGTTTGGAGCAACCTGGTCTGGTGGGAGGTGTCCATGCCCATGGCAGAGGGGTTGGAGCTAAATGATCTTTAAGGTCCCTTTCAACACAAACCATTCTATGTGTGGTAGCTTCCTGACTTGCTAGGTAGGCTGTTGGGTCTATGGTCTTGCAGATGGCCAGGTATGTGGACACCAGGACAAGGATGGTGGGTTTTCAGAGACCACTGTGGTGGTCTGAGCCTCCTTCATGCCTGCTGAGAGTGAAGAGTCAGTTCACTCCTATTGGTGTTGCCCTTACTCATGTGCAGGACCTTGTACTTGGCCTTGTTGTACTTCATGTGGTTTGCACAGGCCCACCTCTCCAGCCCATCAAGGTTCCTCTGGATGGCATCACTTGGCATTTCACTATGGGATCACCAACTGGGAGCCCATAGGTTGAGTTTAAACTTGGGAGTCTAAGGTGCATGTGGCTTTTCAGCTCCCAAAGAGCTGTTGCTGGGAGCAGCAGGGGTGCCTGGTCCACAGAGGGTAAGAGATAGTCCGTGTGTCCTCTGCTCCCACTACAAGAGCAGCTGGGAGCTGAGCTGCTCTGAAAACCTGGCTCTGCATTGCTGCCCGGTCTAACGAGAGACCTCTCTGTACCTTGGTGGGTCTCAGATGGGTCGTGTGTTACAAGATGATCTCACCCGTGAGGAAATAGCAAGCCTCTCTGAAGAAGAGGTGGCCATGATTCAATCTGGTAGAAATAGAAAGGCCAAGCAAACAAATGGAAACTCCCTCTTGACCAGGACCCTGCAATTTAAAAAGGTTTTTACTACCTATTCCAGTATGCATTTGGAAATCACACGCATTGACTCTTACATACTACAGTCAGATGGTTTTTTAGCCATTAAGGCCCATTGGGTCAATAACTACCATTTTCAAAAATCTATTAAACACCCATTTCCGTGGAAATAGAGCTTCTGCAATTGATCACGGCTACGGACTCCCATTAAAACAAACCCCAAATGCTATCAACACCCCCAAGATGTAGAGCACTAAAACGCAGATTGCCAGGACAAATTTATCCCAGGGGAAAGTTGATGGCCCATTATGCTTAAGCAACACAAGAATTGTCACGTAAGCCAGGAAGTTTATGGGACTTGCAGGGATTTGTCCTCCCTGAGGGGGTAGAAGGGAAGGTTCATGGGGTGAATCAGTAGTGCTAACACAAGCTCCAAACCAGCCTCCAGTGGGAGCTTTTTGGGAAATGTTTGGCTTATTTTGTATGAACTTTCAGGTGGCTGCAGGCTTTGGTTGCTTGGCAGGACCGAGTGGTGCTTTGGGGCTGGAGTGCTGTAATAAATGCTGAATTTGTGGGTCTGTTCTTGGCGGTACAGGGTTTTCCACATTGGATCATACAGAGGTGTCACACTTCTGAGGTTATATGAGGAAAGCTGTTGGGAAGATGACCTTACAAAGATGAGGTCTTTGTCTCCTTGCCCTGGGAAGGAAGCCCTTTGGGGCTGCTGGTGTTGTGGTGAACCCTAAAGCAGGCTGCAGGGGTGTGAATGTGGTGGGACTGCAGAAGACATCCTCTGAGGGCAGCCTCTGGATTTCAGAGGAGGTGTTGAGGATAGGGAACCAGAAGTGCAGGAGAGAGAGGACCCAGCCCTGACTCCCCCATCTTGGCTCGGGAGGGAGCTCTGTGGTCCAGCTGTCCTCTCTGATTAGGGCTTTGCCGTTCACTGTCCCTGCCAGACCGCAACAATTGTCAGGCCACGGGCTGGCTGCCGGCGTCAGCTGAAAGCTGCCGTGCCCCCTCGGAGGAGAGGTCAGGTAGTCCCTGCCGAGCCAGAGGCCACGCTTCCCTTGTTTGTCTCCCTTCATATCTCCTTCAATCAGCTTCACTGCAGCCCTGGATTTCTCTCCACTGTGTGTGCCTGATCCTGGCCCAGCGCTCGCGTTCCTGCTGCCTCGTCACCTCTCCGAGGCCTTTCCTGCCGGGAGATGGTGTCTGTGCTGTGGAGCTGGGTCTAGATGCCTCCTCCAGAGAGATGCCCCTTCCCATCCAGCCATGCGGTGATGGTGGTGTTTAAGCTGGGAATGGAGAAGGCAATGTGGTGAATTGGTCTCCTCCTTCTTAAAGGAATTTAATCTAAGGCAGGCAAAGGGGAACATGAAGGTTCCTGGCTCTGGGGGGAGAGTGTAGACATCTGTCACTAGAGCAAACATGGGACTTTCTCCTGGATCTCCTCTGTGTCAGGCACTGGGACCCTTTGAACCTTTGGGGTTGTTGATGGCTGGTCCTGGTGCTTTCTGCAGTGCAGGACTGACTCCTTGAGGTTATCAGGAGAGGCTGTAGGTCTATCAAGTAGACACAACCACTGGATTTTTTTGGAAACTGAAATGTAAATTGGACAAAACGCTGGTGTCTGGGTCCAAATGAGTAGTTCTCAAAAACCTCACCACCTACTGAGATGTCCAAGGGCTGATGGTACCTCAGTTATAGGCAGGAAACCTACACAGGCCAATGGAGATGTGCTGGAGTTCCCAGAAGAGCCATCCCAAGAGGTCCTCGGACAGGCGGTGGTGCCCATCATGTGGAGGGCAGCTATCAGCTGAGTGAGCCAACCTTGGTCAGAGGGTGCAAACACCACAAAACCAGTATTTTTCAATGATCCAAGAATCTGATGCACATGTGCATCAAATTGTGCTGAAGGAAGAGCCACTGAACATCCCTGTCCCTTCAGAAGAGCAGTGGAGGGAACTCCCTGCTCCTGCAGTGCTGGTCAGAAATCCTGGGGGATGATGGTGCAGGCACTTCAGCATCCCCCAAGAGAAGTCTCAGATTTGGCAAAGCCTCCAGCGAGAAGCCACAAGAGGAGACTGTATCTGGAGACGAGTCCTTGATGCCCAACTATGGCTTCCCAAGGGAAGGGCCAGCAAGAGCAGTGTGCCCTAGCCTGTGTTCACACCACCAGGGTCTGGGGTCTGTCAGTGCAGGCTGGTATTTGGTATCCCTTGCAGTGTGTTCAGAGTTTGCCCAGAGAGGGCATTGCATGTCCTCCACTGACCTTCAGGTGACCACATCTACATCAGTCCCTGTGTTCAAGCATCACAATTATTTTTTTCAGAGATGGAGGTTGGAGGGTGTGAGTAATAACATGGAGACCTTTATGCCTGAAAGTGTGCTGAAGTTTGCAGGTGGATTTCAGGTCTGTCAGAGAGAGGACAACCAGATGGGCCTGTCTGGTTATGACCTTAGTTCACTCTTGTAGACATCACTACATGTATTGTACTAGTTGTTCTCCTGTCATATGCTCTGTGGTCAGTCTTTCTGGACTGGGGGTGGCATTTTCCCAGGCTCCTGCTACAAATGTATTGCATCCACTGTTTTGTTTTTGGTTTATCTGTGAATATTTCTGCACTTCCCCCCTGTTTTTTGCCTCTTGTTCTGTATCCTTTCATCCCCCCCTTCCAGAGCTGGGACTCGCTACCACCTCCCCAGTGTTTCATCTTCCCTCCCACCCTGCCCAAATGTCACTCAGCCCCCATCCAACTGCTGCCACCTTTGTCTCCTCTATCTTGAGCTCTGCTCCAGTACCACACTTTTAATCCTCCTGTACCCCCCTGGAAGGGAAGCCTAATTCTGCCTCACAATCCTGAATAAACACGGAGGCCATAGGCTAATTTTGACCTGGGCTGCATCTCAATTATGCTGAGCTTCAGGGCCAGGTAGGATGGGGCTTTGAGCAGCCTTGTTTAGTGGGAGGTGTCCCTGCCCATGGCAGGGGGTGGGACTGGAGTAGCTTTAAGGTCCCTTGGAACCCAAACTATTCTGTGATGACTCAGCTTCACCTTCCCTCATTAGCAGATCTGCTCCTTCCTCCTGCTGCTCCTCTTATTTCTAAAAGGGCCTTGTATTTTTTGTCTTCACCGGACTCGGTTTGATTTCAGGGAATTCCTATTTCCCTCCCCTCTCCCCAGCATCTCGGATGCAGCGGTGTCTGCTGCTCATCCTGGTTTTCCACCCTGAGCTCAAAACCTGCCTTCATCCCTCCATTCAGGTTAATCCGACTCAGATCATTATTAGTTCAGGCCAAGTTTTCTGTCTCTCATCATCTCTTCTGTAATTCTGACAATGCTTAGCTAAACCAGCATTGCCTTTGGCTGGTGCAGTGGTGATTTAGTGAATAACTTCTTAGCAAACACTTCCAGGAATAGCTGGGCTGTGCCATTGTTAGCAGCACTTATTCTTCAGCCTATCTCAGGGCAAAGTGCCCTGCAGGGCTTTCTGGTCTAACACTAATGTTATTGTCTGTCTTGCCCAAATCTGACCTCAAGAAGTTGCGTACTACCCTCTGACGTAACTGGGGAGCTTGCCTGCTGTGCACTGGTGATCTGCAGCCTTCTTGGTCTCTTTCTGCAGTAAATCTATATGGAAGGGTCACAGCCTCGAACCACAACTTGTCTTTTTTGATCCTTGCTGTAGCTTTGCCAGTGCAACTCTCTGACCCTGCAGCGTCTGCTACTGCTTCGGCCCCAGAGCCAAATCCACCTCCCGCGTGGGGATTGAGGATTACCTCTAGATCCAGCAGGAAGTGCCTGTGCATTGTGACCTCATTAATGTTTATACATATGTTTATAGATATATTTAGAAATAAAGGGTGAGCATCAGGAGGATGAAGCCAGGCTCTTCTCAGGGATGGCCAGTGATAGGTCAAGGGGGAACGGGTGCAAGGTGGAACATGGGAGGTTCCAGGTGAACATAAGGAAGAACTTTGTCACTGTCAGAGTGCCAGAGCACTGGGCCAGGCTGCCCAGAGAGGCTGTGGAGTCTCCTTCTCTGGAGACATTCAAACCCCGACTGGATGCATTCCTGTGTGCCCTGCTCTGGGTGGTCCTGCTCTGGCAGGGAGGTTGGACTGGATGATCTTTTGAGGTCCCTTCCAGCCCCTAATATTCTGTGATTCTGTGATAAGGGCAACCCCTGATCCTGAAGGCCCTCATGTAGGAGTATTTTGCCCCGTCACCCTTTTTGACATCTTGATACTCAGCCACTCATGCAAATTTAAACTGTCTCTTATGGGGTCCTGTCGGTGATGGTGGCTTCCTCAGCTGTTCTACTCATGCTGTCGTGCCTCAGAGGTGGGTTTTTTAGGCATGTCTAAGAGGGGTGTGATGTCCTCACCCCTTGTGTACCCAAATACTCTTTGACTAGAGCCAAGTGAAGCTGATGAGGGACTCCTGAGTACTAAAGAGTGTATTATTCCAAAATTGTTGTGCCTCCCATGATCCCAGGGTATTCCTCAGCCTTTCCTTCACCTCTTGCATGTGTTTTGTGTCTGCCTGTGTTACCAAAGCCTGTCCAGATGAGAGTCATTTGGATGTTGCTGCCTCATCGGGTTGTCATGATGCTGGCAATGATGGTTTGTGGCATACCAGCAAAGTGCTGGACTGGAGTCAGAACTCCTAGACCACCATGGTCATGGGGATGCAAGTATTCTTAACAAGTACAGAAGGACTTGAACTTTTGTTTAAAAATGCAGCATCCCCCCAGCTGCATTAACACCAGAAACTTCAGGTCAGGGAAATTCAGCATTGTGAGACAGCTGCAGTTACAAGGACCACCATCAGTCTAGTCTGGAGGCAGACCAAGTAGCCCTTCCTGACTTGTGTGCTGTGCCAAGGTGGTACCATGTTCTGTTTACATGGTGGCAGTGGGCTTTGTCTGTGACAGGGCAGAAGGGAGGCAAGGCTGAGCATCAACTGGGAATTCGTGTGCTGGGAACAGGGATGAGAGTTCACAAAATCTAGCAAGAAGAATTTGTGTATGCAAGCAGAGACCCCCTAAAGAGTCTCTCCTCCTGGAGAGGAGTCCTTTGGTTCGGGTGACTCCAAAGATGTTTGCTTCGGCTCACTGTCTGGAGGAGCACCTCTCTTCACTGATGGAGAGTTTAGAGAGTCTATAGAGTCTGCTCTCCTGAAATATTCATGCCACTGGATTCAGCACCTGTCTTCATGGGTTGAGTTGTGGCTCTTGGGCTTCTGGCTGGTGCCTTAGAAGTGAGGTTGCTGTGTCTTGCATTAACCATTTGCAGCCTTGAAGAAGTGTGTTGTCAACACACTAAAAACATTAGTTACAGGCTGATGCTTGCTCCTGGGAGGTCTGAGCGATTTCTCATTTGTCCAAGAAAGGTCTGGGGGGAAAGGAACCCTTCCTGCTTGGGAGCAGTAGGAAGAGGAATTTCCTCGCGATGGGTGAAGGACACGAAAGCAGAGCCAGGAATCCCCTGTGACTTCATTAGGCTGCATGGTTAGCAGGAGCTGGATGGTGCTCAAGTATTTTTCAGCTGTCTGTGGAGGGCACTTGGAAAACTTCCACCCAACCCCACTCCCACATCCCCTCTAAAATGTCTACAGGGAAAAGACTCCTATTTTTGAGTTGCAGTGGAATTCCTGTGACATTACACACTGCATCCTCTGCAGTACCCAGAGAATTTAGTTTGATTTATGGTACTGCATGGGGTATGTGTTGGCTTTGCTTTTTGTTCTGAAGTGCCATCTTTTGCCTTTCAGTGGTAATGGTGCCACTTTTGCTCCTCTTCTCCCACTTTAAACCACATCAGGCTTGTGTTACAGCTCAGTTATTCATTCTACTGCCCCACAGATTAGCAGATCCTCTCTTCTCTCCCACCTGTGCACCAGCAGTGGTCCTGTTGTTGCTGCCAGAAATCGCTGCCTGGAAAAGCAGCAACAGCTCTGTCTCTCCAGACTATGTCAAGTCTTCTCCTTTGACCAAGCCAACCCAGAGCTTGACCCATATCCATGAGTCAGGCCCATGTCCATGAGTACAAAGATGCTGTCTGCTTCAGGGGCTAGAACAAAGTTGTCCAAGGAAAAGCATTAGAAAGGGATGTGAGGGTTCTCTAGGGAGGCCTGGGATCATGAATGGGGCATGATTTTTCAACTGATCAGGAAGGAAGCTTTGGGTCTTTAGACATTAGTGTGGGAAGGTGTAGCGCAGTAATAGTTTTCCATGCAAAGTTGTAGTCATTTGACAGCTTTCTCTTTTGACGTGATGGGGTGACACAGAGAAGATGGAGCAGGACTCTGAGGGGAGATGCATGATGATAGGACTGAAAGCAATGGACACAAGTTGGAACATAAGGAATTTGGATTAGACATTAGGAATTTTTTTTACTGTGAGGGTGGTTAAATACTGGACTAAGTTGCCAAGAGAAACTGTGAAACCTCTGTCTTCAGAGCTGTTCATGTCTAAGCTGGACATGGCTTTGAGCAACCTGGTAAGTCCTGCACAGAGCCATGTGCTCCTGACCCAGCACCACGACCACACAAACACCAGTGTGGCTCCACTGTGTTGCTGTAGAGCAATACAGGGTCCAGGTTTCTTCCCCATCTTGATCTCTGCCAACTATGAGTCCTACAAGTAAAACAGTATGTGGTGTGGTACCTAAGCCTGCCTTACAGTCAGATTGTCAGCTAGTGTCATTCAGCAGTCATTAAGTTAGCAGTCAGCACAGTCATGATGGAGATCCTCATGTCTGGACTCATTCCCTGGAATACCATCATTTCTGATGGTGTTCATGCCCATGCTCATTTCTAATAATGTTGGTCCACAGCCCTCCCATCCCTAATTTTTCTCTACTGTTGCCTATACTCTTCCTGCAAGCTTCACTCTCGCAGGGTTGAAAATAGTCCCCAGGTCAAGGTGATATTACCATCCAGCTAGAGGCTCACCAGTGAGTTTTGGATGCTCTTGGAAAAAATATTTACTTTAAATCTGGAAAACCTGATGGTTCTTCCCTGTCTCTCTTCTATCCTCTGATCTGTTCTTTGGGATTGTTTTGGTTTTTTTGCTGCTCAGCTGATTGCTGTGCCTTCATGAGCCCTTCTGGCCTTCCTCGTGTTTCTGTGTTGGCTTGCAATACCCACCCTGCTGTAAATACCATCTAGTTTAGAATACTCAGCCTTGTAGGCGTTGAGAAGCTATTTGGGGAGCAGAGAAGAGGGCTGTCATTTATACTGTTTGTGGAGACCAAAGGCTGCTCTGCCTTCTCCTGGGAAAATCACAGAAGTGCTGAAGAAGAGGGAGAGCATGACCTTGGCAGGAAGAGACAAGCGAAGACGCCAGTTACATGCTCCTTGTCTAAGCTAAGGATGCCAGTGGGAAATGTGGATTGAAGAGAACTGGAGTTGCCCATTCTAGAGTTGTTTTGGTCTTGGTTGTGTCTTTGGGGGTACCAGCAGCAGGATATTTGTTCTTTCTGTGCCATTGTGGGTGAAATCAGGGTCTTCTCCTCTCTTCTCCTCTCCTTCTCCATCCATCTGAACATCTCTCGGTGCTGGAACGGTTCCCTCTATCCTTGACACAGCCCTGAACCATCCAAATCTCTCAATGGAGGAAATTACAGTTATTTATAATTAAGGGTTGACAAAAAATGTTGCTAATGTCAAGGGAACGGCAGGCGACAGCCAGAAAAACATCATGTCTCCAAAAGAGGGGCGGCGGGAATATCCCTCTGAATAGGGCTGACGTCAGCTCTCGGAATTTGGACAGCCTGGAAGGGTTTGGGGCTACTTTTCCAAGATATCATAGGTCAGGAATCAATGTTATTTTTAAGTCTGTGTCCCCCGAGCAGCTCTAGTGCATGAAGGAGACTTTCTCTCCTCCTTCCCCCTCCTTTGCACCCTATTCCTATGAAATTTTTGCTTCTCTTCCTTCCGAGTCATGCCACAAATATGTCCTCCAGGTTTATTTATTCTTCTCCCTATCTATTCCTCCCGGCCCGCTTCTGTCTTGGTTGGATTGAAGGGATGGCGTCAGCATGGCGCATGTCTGGGATGCTCAGGCGAGACATCACAGAGAAGAGATCATGTTCTCCTAATTTGCCGTTTCCGGTTGGAAGAGTTTTCTCTCCACAAGCTGATGTGGGTGGGGAAAGTGTTCTGGGAATGCTGCTTTGTGGTGGGAGATCTCGGGGCCTGGTGAAGACAAGCTGGTCATCTCAGCTCACCATTAAATGCTGCCATAATGTCCAGCCAAGATTCTCTAAAGTCACTGAAGTTTTGGAGCTGCAACACTAAGAAGGTGGGTGAGATGTCTCCTGCTCAGGATAGCCTGTTGGGACTGACTGGTAGGGGAGAGGTAGTCAGTAGATCTTGATTATCTGACACCTCCCAAGTCAGCAATGATTTCTGAAAGCCTCTGCTATTTCAGATCCAGGGCAGTGGCCACCCTTGGGTTTACTGAGCTCTTCTCCACATGCCATCCTGCTCTGGTCCACTTCTGGAATCCTGTTTCTCTATTTTTTCACTTTTTCCTCCTTCTCTTCCATTTGCTGTAGCAACCTCTTTCTTTCTAAACAAACCTGTTGGTATAATAACTCAACAAGGGACCTTGCCATCTCAAACAGTGTGTTTGCACACCTCAACGGTTTCCCTTCCCACTTCACATTGTGGATGCCTTTTCCCCCTTAGCCCATGCTCAGCTTTTTGTCCTTCTTTCCATAACACAATGTGGTGTGGAATGCACTGATGGACACCACTTTTACAGAGGCTCCTTGGTTGAACATAGCTGGTGTGCCTTCATGGCTAGTTCAGCGTAAAGAAATGATTGCGTTCCGTTCATAATCTCTCCCTGCAGCTCAAAGATGCCAACTGCTCCTGGAAGCATGGTAATAAGTGAAATGCTTTCCACCACCTTAATGTTGGTGTTGGCCTTCTGCTGCAGGTTTAGTCATTCTTATGACATATTTCCACAATGGTGCATTTCCATCATCATTTCACAGTGATGTATTTGAAGCCTTTCCATGAGTTTTTTTCCCTGCTTAGAATCCCTTAATGGTTTCATAAACTATGGGTTAGGGTCCTCAGATTTCTGAGACTTGGAGACGAGTCTTAGCAACAATTTATTCTAGGGCTGCCCATCCTAATACTGTCTCAAGCCAGGAGGCTGATGGCACTCATGGTGGAGATGGTAGTACTTGATTTAAGAGTATCTGGCATTTGCAGCACAGCACAAGCCCCTACCATCCCGCTGCTATTATTATTGGGATTATTATGGTTATTATTAAGTTAGATCCTGATCGTCTCATAGTGCTGAGGACATGAACTCCCTAAAGATCAATGCTGGGACTGCTGGTGTATCAGTGATTGCAGTTTAGGCCTCTGTGCAGAAACAACCACACAGAGGGGAGAGTGAAGCCTAAATGTCTTAACTGCTGGTTTGTTGACTTTTGTTTTTTGATCCAAGTGGTGAGAGACATATCATGTTGTGAGGAGCTTTTGGTGGACACCCAGACATAACCACGGGCATTACTGCTCTGCTGCAATGCCTATTGCCTACTCGCCTCTCCCAGTCCATTACCTTCCCATGCCCTTCAGAAATGGATGTCTTGGGTATCCCCATTCCAGTACTTTTTCTGCTCCTGCAACTCTTTATTCCCATCTCTGGAGATGGAAGGAGAGACAGCCATCAGTGTTGTCAGGAGGCTTTCCCCACTAAACATGCCCTACAATGGATCTGTCTCCAGAGATGTTCCCCCTCTTCCCGTTAAGCTTATTTTGGGAGCTCCTGTGCTCCCCTGCCCTGGCTCCTGCAGATGTCCTAGACCTCCTCTCAAAGGATTTGGGTCACTTGCAGAGAGACAGGTTCATGTGAAGAAGGCCTTGCTGCTGGATCCATGCTGAGGTCTCCAAGGTCTGTTTTGAGCAGAGCTGGAAGAGAGATTTCTCAGAGCAAAATCTGAGATACCTTTTGCTCATGCTCTTTCTTATACAGTACATGGGAGTGAGGGACAGGTAGCACAGGTTTCCTGATGTGTTATGTGCCTGTGCTCTGCAGGGACCCCTTGTTCTTACCATTCACAGCCACCTCTGGCGTAATGGTTGTCCTGGGGAAAAGGACAGAGTGGAGAACTGTGGTTGTGAGCGTCTCCAGACAGACTAGAGAAACTGGGGAAGAGACTTCTTGATCCCAGTTGAAAAACCCTCTCTGCTTACAAGAACAAGATTTGATGCCCTGCCCTGTATCAGGGATGACTCCTGAAAACTTTTGTTGGAACCACTTGGAGTTCTAGATTCCTTTCTCCTCACACCTTGAGTAAAACTCATCCCCACCCCCCCAAATTCCACTTTTCTGATGCCAAACCCTTTCTCTTTTCACTAGCAGAACTGTCCTCTGCATTCCCTTTCTCCTTTTATCCTATTCTCTGGGGTCTCTTCTGTTCTCTAAGAGTAGAACTCGTCAACAACAAAGCTAATGTAATTAGCAAAACTTCTTCAGATTTGCGTGACTGCCTCCCACCCGAACCCCTTGCTAGCAGAACTTGCACCTTGCAGAGCAGAATTCGTAGTGTCATTGGACATCCAGTTGAAACTTTATGAATTTTGCCATGCTTTACCAAACACTGTTTGTTTCAGAGAGTTGAGGTTGGGGTCTCCAGGTCTGCTGTGCCCTTTCCAGGATATCTACAGGTTGCTCCAGCTTTTTCTCTTTGCTCCATTGAAGTCTATGCTATCTCCTCTCCCTTGTCCTTGCAGGGCGTACATGAGTGTGAAGGAGCTGAAGGAGGCACTGCAGCTGAACAGCACCCACTTTCTCAATGTTTACTTCGCCAGTTCAGTGAGGGAAGAGTTGGCTGGTGCTGCCACTTGGCCGTGGGATAAAGAGGCCCTTAGTCACTTGGGTAAGTAACTACCCCACTCATGGGGTCTTTGGGTTGTTGGTTTTCCTCTCTCTTAGTTGACTTGATGCTAGACGCTTGTTGTTTGATGAGAAGGTCACAATAACAGGCTTTGGGTGTATCAATAGCTGCTGCTGTAAGAAAAGGAGCTGCCTGCCCTCTGTGTCCATGTGGATTAGGTGGTGGGGTTACATCCTGACAAGGGACTTTCAGGTCATGAGAAAATGTTAGTGGTGAAGGCAGTGGGACAGAGAACCTGGAGAGAGCTGCAGGTTCACCATCAGTGCTGGCTCTGGAGAATTGCATTTGGCTTCTCTAGTACCTGCTAGGTCTGTCTTCCAGGATTCTGGAGATGGGGAACCTCACTTGGCAGCACGTAATGACAAACAAATCACAGAATCACAGAATTCTAGGGGTTGGAAGGGACCTCGAAAGATCATCCAGTCCAACCCCTCTGCCAGAGCCGGGTCACCTAGAGTCCATCACACAGGAACGCATCCAGGCAGGGTTTGAATGTCTCCAGCGAAGGAGACTCCACAACCTCTCTCCTCCACAAACCAGGAGTGTCAGTGATTTCAGAGCCAAGACTCCAGATTTGAGCAACTCTGGAGCTGACCGGGCAGCAGGCGCTGGCCACTTCCGAGGCCAGCTGTAAATGTGAGGATGACTATCAAATTAAACCATGTTTTTATAGCTTGGCTTACTGCCTGCCAGAGGCAAGGTTCTTCTTGGCTTTGGTGAATTCAAGGCAGACCCTTAAGGTCATCAGACCGACAGAGCCTTCAAAATGACCACTGCTTTGCTAGACTGTAAATGTATTTTGTGTTTTCTCCAGTTTCTGCTGTGTCTCTCTTTGCTTCTTTTCCCTCCACCTCTTCAATGTTGGAGTTTTCTGGCAAAGCCCTTTATACTTTGCAGTCAAAACATCTGAAATTTTTCTTCGTAAGTAACTGGAAATGATTACTCGTGACACCTGCACAGCAGACCCAGACCTTCTGCTTTTGCAAGTGCGTGATGTTCAACAACTGAAAGTTTTATGCTGCTGTTAAAGACCTGTTTTAAAGTTCTTTTTGCCAATTGCCTCCCTCAACGAGTTTCAGGATGTTTTTTATCAATAACGTATGGCTACAGTTGCTTGTTGTGAAAGGCAAATCTCCATGAAATTTGTTCCTTCAGCTTCCAGAAGTCACTTCCACGGCTCCGCTTGGCAATCATCTTACTACAGTGAGTGCTTCAGCCACACATGTCCTCTTCAGACCCCTCTCAATGGCTCACAAGGAGTGGTGGGAGGGGTAATCAGGGTGCCTGAACCCATCAAAAGCTTGCATTTAGCTCTAGTCTCAAGTTCGTGTCCAGCCAGGGACGCAGAGGTGGCACCATCTGGAAATACTGGATCACAGTTTTACTGTGGAGGTTCAGTGTTGTCTTGACTCTGGTGCCAGAGCTGTGAAGTATGAAGCTGGATCTAAATTTCTTTCAGGCTCTGGCATAGACTGAAGACTTTGGTTCAAGACTGTCCTTGGTTTTAGATTTAATGATCTAGAGGAGGGCAGGTGGTGGACTCTGTTCTCTGTAAAAACAGTAGGGTTCACCATGTCATCACATGTTTTGTACAGTGCACAAAGTGTATTATTGTCCAGCACAGAAGAAACTTAGGACTGAGCAGGTCATGAATATATGGCTTTTGACAAAATGAGAGGCTACTGGAGAATCTGAGTAGATGTGAAGGTAAAGTGGTGAGGAAAGAGCAAGGAAAGCCGTGGGAGGAGTCACTAGAGGTTTGAGAACAATTCCTGAACTTTAAGGACCTAACAGTGACCAGGGGTGGAGACAGGTGTTTACACAAGAGAGGGGTTTGTCTCCAAGAAGACAGACTCCTTCCCTTGCACTGAATCTTGCTAATCTCTTGTCTATCCTGACCCTAAAATATTAAGACTGTGTACCCCCCCGTGCTACTGCCTGCTGTCACAGAGCCTCTCCTGCTTTGGTTCTCCTCCTAAATCAAATCAGTTCCTTGAGTTTGGCTTGACTCCTCCAAGAAGCTAACCTGCCTCTTGGCTCCAGAGACTCTTGGTCAGGTTTTGCTCTTTTTGTCTCTCTGGACTGGATTTTTAGATGTTTTTGAGAGAAGTACCATGAGATCTTTTCTCTCCAGCTGCCTTCCCTTCTATTTTGACACTTCCTCTCATCCCAAAGATCACCAAACTTACTGTTTCCAAATTGTTCTCTATCAGTTCTTCTCTAGATTTTTGTTTAATCTGCCATCTGGACTTTGAACTCCTTAGAAACCATTCTTCCATGACCTTTGATCATGTCTCTCAAGAGGGTCCTCTTCACCTCCTTGTTGGTATCTTCACCTTCTGGAAGTCTTCCGTGAACTTTGTTTTTCAACCCCTTCTTTTCACCTATGCTTATTCTGGGCTACCAGAAATTAAGTGACCATTCCTATGCTGATGACTCACAGATCTGTAGCTCTCCTTGAGATTATTTTCCTGACTAAACCTGAATTTCAGGCAGCCTTTTTGAAGGTTCAGGGATGGTTTACCATTTGAGACCAGTAGTAATACCAACCAAGAGCAACTACGTTAGTTGAAGCATGAGAGATGATTTCTGACTTGGAGAGGGTGAATTGGTCTGGGACACTTCTATAGACAGTATTTCAGCTGCTGTGAAGCTCCTAGACAGAGACAACTTGCCGCCGGCTTGCAGCAGAGGTAGATGATCTGTAGATGGTCTGTTTGCACCATTCCCTCTAGCCATACTGTCTGTCTCAGTCTTTCCAGTATAATCACAGCGAGTTCCTCTCAAATGCAGAGTTCTTGCTTGGAGTCTGGAATGAATTTTCTGAGAACTTAGAAGTAAATCTTTTTAACTACAAAACACGAGGAGTCAAAGAATTCCTCTCCTATAAAAAACTTTGCTTTCCGCAGTGGAAAGCCTTGCCTTAAAACCCGTAGCAATGCCGACGCTTTAAACTTCATGTGTAGCTGCATGTGAACTGTATTTGCATAAACATGGTTGAAAGGCAAGGGAATTGTGAATATTTGATGTTATAAATACTTTCTGCAGTTATATAAGCTGAGGCCAGCTCATATATCTGGTTGAGGTCAGTGGATCCTGAAGGAGGGCCAGCCGTTTCATCAAAGGTACCTTAAGCAATGGCCATCTTCCTGTCTGACTAACTGTCATGAGTTTGTTCCATTAATTGCTGTGACTCAGTGTTTGGGAAGACTGGCCCTGTGCTACAGGTTCGGCTTTGTGGTTTGCTGTTTAAAGATCCCATACTCGCTTGAGCTTGTGCTCTCTGCAACAGCCCGTGCCCAGGAAGATGTTGGCTTCTTGGGGGCTGGCTTGAACCAGAGTCACAGAATCACCAAATGGTTTGGGTTAGGAGGGACCGTGCCATGGGCAGGGACACCTCCCACCAGACCAGGTTGCTCCAAGCCCAATCCAACCTGGCCTTGAACACTGCCAGGGAGGGGCAGCCACAGCTTCTCTGGGCACCCTGGGCCAGGGTCTCACCACCCTCACACCAAAGAATTTCTTCCTAATATCTATTCTAAGTATCCCCTCTTGCATCTTGAAACAAATTCCCCTTGTCCTGTTGCTACGTGTCCCTGACAAAAGTCCTTCTCCAGCTTTCCCATAGGCCCCCTTCAGCATTGCCATTGATCATGAGTAGAAGCAAGGCAATGTCCTGGGACTGGGAGCTTCCAAGGGGTGTGTGAGTGAAGATGAAGTGGGTCCACACCAATATTAATCATTCACTGGACTGATGGACTGGGAACCTCTTGTTGCTTGAGCAGAGTTGAGGCTTCACCTTGGGGACATTACCAGCTCTGCAGCTGGTAGGTCTGGTCTGGAGGGAGAGGATGTTGTGTGGCCAGACCTGAAGCTTTCCAGTTGCCTGGTCTTGGTTTGGTGAGCAAGTCCAAAGAAGACTGGTTCACCTGCCTTGGAGCACTGGAACCCCCTTGATGTCACAGGGATGTGACACTGGAGTTTTTAGCTTGGTTGTGTAAATGCTGACCTTTAGGGCCTCGTTGGGGTGATCCTCAGGTGTGAGAGGGAGAGTTCACTTAAAGCCCAACCTAGCCAATCTCCCAGGGCAGGAGGAGCCAGAGATGAGAAGGAAGGCCTGATCTGCAGAGGAGGGAGAGTGGAAGCTGGTCCTGTTGGGATGTTATGAACATTTCCACATCTTGCCTTCACAGCCAGGACCCTACAGAGGGGAAATAAAACCTCCTGGTCCAAAGCTGGGAGCTCTCCCAGCTCATCGGGGAGCTATGGGGACAGGGAATGGAGAGACAGGGGTGTTCTGAAAGGAAGGCAGAGTTCTCACGCTGTTCTAATCCTTACCATCTAATTAGCTCTGAAACAAAGTACTAAAAATATGATTGTCCTTGTGGAGTGTGGGGGAGGAATGGGACAGGGGAAGCCAGCAGAGAGGAGGGGGGAGGGACAGGGCATCCCAGCCTTGGCATCCCTCCCCTGTGACAGTTTTCTCCCTCCCTGTACCGCAATCCCATTTATTCCCCGGCATGAGAAGAGCACTGGGTTTCTGCTGGAGGAGGGCTGCTCAGTCCCAGGGCCTCCCGTGTGCCTGGTGCTCAGCCCCATTCCTCATGGTTGGTGCCACAGGATGCGCGCGGGCCTTTCACATCTCATTTATTTGTTTATGAACATCATTTTCTATTCCTCCTTTCAGACCTTTGGGCAGGCAGCCCCCTGCCTTGCTCAGGCTGTGGTTTGGCTGCAGAAATGCCTTTTCTTTCTGTTCTCTTTTCTCTCGTGCCCTTTTTTGATTAAAATGAGAAGCAGCTTTTTTTTTGTGCCCACTGGGCTCTCCATCAGTGGGATGCTCTTTGCTACCCATAGCATTTACCAGCCTGGTAATTGAGAGGGGAAAGGCTTGCAGAAACCTAATGATTGACAGACACAACATAAAGGTCCCAAAAGGATTTTTTCCAACCTCTGTATTTTCTTGTGACCCATGTCCAGTCAACTAAAGGGCCAAGAGGGAATACAGTTGTTTCATGACCCATCCTTTGCCTTAAGCCAACAAGCTGCCCTGGGCATAAAATCCACACTGTGTAGAGGAATAGCAACCAACATGAATTTCTAGTTAGGAAATGGTGCCACTTCAGCAGTCAGTGGTGTCTCCAGCCCCTGCATGAGCCACACGCAGGATGTTCCACAGAAGATGTCATTCTAATTTCTTCACCCTCTTGCAACCCTGTTGTGTTCAAGAGAATTGCTCAGGGTATCTCTGAAGGTCCCTTTCAACTCCCAAGCCACTGTTCACCCAGCATGGCTCTACCAGAGGAGTCACAGTCCTGCTGGTGTCCTGCCAGGGACACCATGAGCTGAAGAAAGCCCTCCCTTGGAAGGAATGTCCTGTACTTGAGGACATGAAGTAGTCCTGTAGCGCACGGAGCTGATCCAGGAGCAGATTTCAAGCAGTCTATGCTGTGGTCGGAGACAGGATCACACGGTGGCTCTCTGCCAGTTTTAACTTTGCTGGCAGGGGCAGCGATCGGCAGTGAAGATGCAGTAGCAGAGGCTCTGCTGTGAGGTGGCTGGCACAGCAAATCCTCCAAGGCCCTGTAAAGGAGGGAGCAAGCTGTGCTGGAGCCAGTGATTTACTCTGCTGCCATCCAAGTCGTCTAGGTTAGAAGTAGTGGGGTAAAAGCAGCCTGCCATGCTGTGGAGGTATTGCCTGGAGTTGACCTGGTCACACACTGGGGTCTGCTGTTTGCCCCTCGCCTTGCTGACATCCCCCAGCGCTCACTCTGCCATAAGGCAGGGAGAAAAGATGTAGAGTTTCCAATCAATTTTAATTTGGGCAAAATAAAAGTAAGCATGAGAGGAGAGGTAAGTCTTGTTCTTGAGCATTGTCCGTGGACTGTTTCCCAGCAGATGTGGCAGAGCTGCTGGTACAGGGTGTGCATCCCATGCTGTAAGTGCACAAAGGGGAGGGTCTGCTCCACTTGTCTTTCCTCAGCACCATTGCTCCTTGCTCTTCTCATCACAGGTAGGGGGGCAGGAGAGGAAAAGCACCTTGTCCCACAGCCAAGGGTTCTATCCAGCTCTGTGCTGTTGCTGTCAGTATGGGGTGGCAGCTCTGAGCAGTTTCTGGGGGATTTGGGCTCTGCCCATGCTGCAGCATCTTTGGTGGGTGAACCTGCACCAAACTGGCTTGCAGATGAACTGCCCCCTCCAGTCAAGGAGCTTGGATGCCCCAATGAAGAAGAGTAGGGCTGCGATGGATGCTTCACTTGGTGCACCTGGCCCACACACAAACCCCTCAGAAAGAGAGGAAGGGATCTTCAGAAGCTG
Source organism: Aegotheles bennettii (assembly GCA_013398125.1). Lineage (NCBI taxonomy): Eukaryota > Metazoa > Chordata > Aves > Caprimulgiformes > Aegothelidae > Aegotheles > Aegotheles bennettii. The sequence continues at coordinate 34,577 of VZRW01002719.1, forward strand.
TGTTTTGGAAGACCTCACTCCAAAATACACAGTGAATTCGAGTCAGGTTTGTGGTAGAAAGTTAGTGGATGGCAACAGCACCTCATAGGAGTTTACATTTACTCCTTAGGGTCTGGTTTGGAGGGTGAAGCAGTAGACCATCGCTGCTGTCTCAGCAGGAGTCAGAATCTTCATACAAAATTGTGCTGAAGGTGGCTTCTCGTTGGCACAGCCAAGTGTGCCAGGAGTTTGAAAGTTACCTGGTTCTCCTCACTTGCCATGGGAGCTGGTGTGCTTTAGCCACCTGTCCAGGCTAGGGAAGGTCTTCTTTCCTCTGGTTTAAAAGTTTATCCCTGTAAACTCACAGCATGTCTTAGTTTGGTGCCTTGGCTCCAAACCTCATTTGGAGTTGTGTCAACTGAAGCAGACACTGAATTATAAACACATGAAAAGGCACAGAGGGAAATGGTAGCTGAAACGGTTGGAGATGTTGGGGAGGGTGATAAGATCAGAAGGGGAAGAAAACCCATCCGTCCCATTCAACCCTAAGAGGGCAAAAGATGGGAAGAGTGCTCCTACAGGAGGGTGGATATGTCCATCTTCAGGTCTTCATCTGGCACCTCATTTGTGACCTGGAAGCACGATGAGAGGAATTTTGTCTAGCATGGGTGAGTAACAGCAGCTGCCTGCTCTGTCTTTCTCTGCATGATGTTCTCTGTGCTTCCAATTCTAGGTGGAGTTGTCCTCAACCCTGCTTATTATGGCATGCCCGGCCACACGAACACCATGATCCATGAAGTGGGACATGTCCTGGGACTGTATCACGTCTTCAAGGGAGTGAGCGAGCGGGAATCTTGTGATGATCCCTGCAGGGAGACCAGTCCATCTATGGAAACAGGAGACCTCTGTGCCGACACTGCCCCCACCCCAAAGAGCAAACTCTGTCGGGATCCAGACCCCACCAATGACACCTGTGGCCAGATGCATTTCACGGGAACGCCTTTCAACAACTACATGAGCTACACAGGTAAGGAGTAAATGTCACCTTCCCTAGAAACTTGGGTTTCTCTTCCTTCTGCTTCCATCAATAGTCCCTTCCCTCATTCCTTCTCTCATATGATCCTGGTGGGCAGGGATGTGGCAGGCTGCAGCTTGGGCTTGCAGTATCTTCTTAGCCCCTTTCTTGTGCGGTCTGTTTCCATCCCTCCCTCTCTGCCTGTCTGTGGATCACTGGAGATGCACCAAGGCCATTCTTGTCTGCACGGTGGTGTGCCTTTGTTCTCCAGTCCTGAACTCATTTATTATTATTATTATTACTATATTATTATTATTATTACTACTCCTACGATGATTTTGGAGTCTAGAGTTGAGTCCTTTCGACTTTGTTTCCAAAGACATGCTGTGGGGGAATGGTGTTCCTCCTGTCAGTCCAGGAGAACCAAAGGCTGTAGAACAATTCTGTCACTCCTTGCTTGACCCACTGTGAGTCCCATGAGGATGGTGGTACTGCCCAAGCGTTAGAGCTGCTGCGAGCTGGTGTTGAGCAAGTGCCGGGCCGTGGAGCTGCTGAGGCAGTGCCATCTTGTGGCTCTGGGGACACACGACACCAGAGAGTCGTGGCAGAAGAGCCACCAGACGCTGGTGTCTCCCAGGTCTCCCTAGAAGTCCCCAAAACAAAGTCTGGAGATCAGAAGGGGTGCACGTTGCTGTGCCTCGCTGGCTGACCCCGGCCACCCTCTGCTTGGCCTGTCTTCCCCCAGACGATGACTGCACCAACACCTTCACCCCCAACCAAGTAGCCCGGATGCATTGCTACCTGGACCTGGTCTACCAGCGCTGGGGCCAGAGCAAGAAGCCCGCCCCCATCCCGATCCCTCCCATGGTCGTGGGGCAAACACAGGACACGCTCAGCATCTACTGGCTGCCGCCCATCAGTGGTGTCATCCACGAGAGGTAAGGGACCTGCTGTTGAGATAGTTTGGGCTTGCACGGGAGCCTGCTAGAAAGGGACAAGGGACCCTCTGTGGTGCAGAACCCCTCCATCCACTTTCTTCCTCCTTGGTCATCTCCAGCAGAGCCCTCAGACACAGGAGCTGGGCTGTTGTGGTGGCCCCGCTGGCACGTGTGCTCTCCTGTGAGCCTGCTGCTGTCAGGGTGCCGGGAGGGGAAGCCAAAGAGCATCGGGAGGCAATGCCAGCTCTGAAACCCCAGAGTGCAATCAGGGAATGAAAAATGAGCTTCATTTAGCACTTATTGTCTAAAACAGCCATTTACCAGGAGGAAATGCAGCCTTGTGGTTAAGGCAGGGAGCTCGAACCGCAAGAGCTGGGTTTCATTCGCAGCGCTGTCATGGGCTCGTGGTGTAAGTAACTGGGGGTAAGTCAGGCAACTTTTCAAGCCAGAGAAACGATGCCAAGGAACCAGAGTAGTTTGGCTGGTGAGCAGTGCGTGGCCCTGAGTGCTGGGTGTCTGTTTTTCTTCTCACTGATATCGAGGAGCCACCAAGACCTGGACAGACCACCAGTGCCTCTACTCAGCAGCCCCTCTTACTAACACATTTCAGTTTCCATCAGGTTTTAGGTCTTTTATTGTGGGACTAAAAGAACATGTTAAAGAGCTCTTGAACTTGTTTTAAAGCCACTTCACAAAGCTGTCTCTTGCAATTGAAAGAAAAGTTCTGTTTGAGGGCAACTGGGGCACTCTTGGGTCAGTGTTTGCTGCCTTTCCAAAGGACTGATGCTCTTCATGATGGGCCTTTCACCCAGGCATAACAAGAGCATATGCCTGTCACCCCCTGAGGCATGACAGCCTCGGAGTTCTGGGTGGCTTTGAGTCATCCCAACTGCTTTTGTGGAAAACTGAGTGGTTTGGCAGCAGGAAAACACCAATCTAGGAGACAGGTGCTGGGTCTTCAGATCCATCCCCAGCTCTCACCCATAACTGGCTCAGGACCTGGTCCAGGATGAGGAACTGGCTGAGGAAAGGGGCTGAGGCTGGCCCTTATCACAGAAAAACCTCTTATTTCCTGGAGAGCACAGTGGGACCCTCTTTAATTGCCTTTGTTGTGACTGTCTTGTATTGCAGTAGAGACAAAAACCAAAAACCTGATGCTGGGGTTTAGCAGAGATGGACCCACGTGCACCCATCCAATGCAGAGGCATTGCCCCTGGAACCATGAAGTCTGTTAGCTCTGCTTCTTGGGTAGGGACCAGGCGATTCAGTGGCTCATCCAAGCTTGCCCAGGGAGCCTGTAGAAGAGGAGGAATTAAATCCAGCTTGCTTCACAGTCACTCTTATTTTCCCATCCTTGACAAAGCTTGTTCCAAGCAGCATAGAACCGTAGAACTGTTTTGGTTGGAAAAGACCCTTAAGGTCATCACATCTCAGGGGCTTCCTGCAAGCTTAGCCAGCTTCCCATCTGGTCCTGCCTGGACAAATGTGGATGGAGAATTAACTGGTCATGATTATACATGCCAGTGACTTTGTCTTCTGTCTGCAGGGAGCAGGACACGCTCTGTGACAACTGTGCAGAAGATGGCACCTTCCGTCAGTACGTGCATGAGGCCTCTTCCCCTCGGGTCTGTGATTCCTCTGGCTACTGGACCCCAGAAGAAGCAGAAGGTAAACATCTCCTCTCTTCCCTGGCTGTGAATCTCCTGGACAGAGATGAGATCTTGTTGGGAAAAGAAAGGGAAGCTTTTTCTTTTGGAGAATGAGATGTCTTCACTTTGGTGAAGCTCTTTAGTGCAGGAAGGAATGATCAAATTTGTACTTATTCAGTGACACCAAGCAGATAAAAACTTAGCTCTTCTACTGTTGGTGGTTCCTGTTTCCCCCACCTGTCTGATTCACTGGCAAACTAAAACTGCTTCTGGAATTCTTGGATGTTTGCTCTGGTGAGAGAGTCAGGTTTTATGGGTTTTAGAAGACTTGTATTCAATGGATACAGGCTTTGAATTGATGCTAGGCCATAAGAAATGTTTGCAGTGGTGGTTGAAGACGAGAGTATTTCTACTGCAGGATGATGAATTCCAGTGATGCTTCCTAAGACTGGAAGCCTAAGGCTACTTTGTCTTGCTGAGTGCTAACCCACCACTGGAGGAGGTAGGCTGGGCATCAGAGGTCAGCCTGGGCACCCCCAAGTGCAGGAGCAGCCTTCCAGAGCTGCTTCCCTGGAGCTTTGCTCTCTTTGCTCTGCTTAGCCCATGTCCAAACCCATGGAGCTACAGGCACTGGGTTCAGGTGCCCTAGCAAGACTTCTGTGCCCATGAGACTACAGGGTTGTGTCCCTCGGCTATGTCCAGGCTGTCTCTAGAGCTGCTGGTGGCACTGCAACCAGCTGCAGTGTGGATGCCATTGTCCCTGGTGTAGAGGGCTGGCAGACACAAGGCTTGGCAGATGCAGTTCTTACATGCATACCCAGGAGCTGGCAGACTAGTGGTGCTCATTGTTTTCTAGGATGCTAGGACAGATGCCATCAGCAAAACAACATGAATGTGCAGCTGTAGCTCAGAGATGCAAAAGCACCTACAGGGTTCTGAAGGGAGGATTGCTCCTCTGGGTCCCCTGTGTGACCTGATTCTCATCAGCCCCCTCCTTGTCCCTCCTGCCTAGGACCCCCAGATGTGGATCAGCCCTGTGAGCCCAGTCTGCAGGCCTGGAGCCCAGAGCTCCACCTCTACCACATGAACATGACTGTGCCGTGCCCCCAGCCGGATGGCTGCATCCTGGAGCTGCGCTTCCTCCACCCCGTCTACCCCCACTCCCTCACCCTCTGGACCACGTACCTCTCCACGGGCTCTCCCAAGGCACTGTCTGACATCGAGGTCTTGACAGAGCAGGGGGAGTCCATCCATCTGGGCCCCCTGGACACTTTCTGTGATGTCCCCTTTACCGTGAGGCTCAACATCCCTAAGAAGGTGTCCGGAGTCAAAATCTACACCTTTGATGAGAGGATGGAGATAGACACGGCCCTGCTGACCTCCGTGCCTCGCAGCTCACTCTGCTCCTCCTGCAAACTCATCCAGTACCGAGTCCTCCGCGACCCCCCGTTTGCAGATGGATCCCCTGCCACCCTGGCACTGGTGCATCGCCAGTTCACTGACACGTGAGTGATGAGGCTGCTCCCACACAGGCTGGGTGGGTGGCTGGGGGAGTTCTGATTAGTTTTGAGACCACCTAAAGAACCTGATAGTGCATAAGTCAGAATCATCGAATCCCAGACTGGTTTGGGTTGGAAGGGACCTTAAAGATCATCCAGTCCTACCCCCCTGTCATGGGCAGGGGCACCTCCCACCAGACCAGGTTGCTCCAAGTCCCATCCAACCTGGCCTTGGACACTGCCAGGGAGGGGCAGCCACAGCTTCTCTGGGCACCCTGGACCAGGGTTTCACCACCCTCACAGCAGAAATTCTTCCTCAGATCCAATCTCAATCTCCCTTCTCTCAGAGGAACCCGTTTCCTCTCATCCTATCACTCCATGGGACCAGACGAGACACATCCACGGGTCCTGAAGGAAATGACAGATGAAGTTGCTAAGCCCCTATCCATCACATTTGAGAAGTCATGGAGGTTCGGTGGAGTTCCCACTGACTGGAAAAGGGGAAACATAACTCCCATTTTTAAAAAGAGAAAAAAAGATGACCCAGGGAACTACAGACCAGTCAGTCTCACCTCTGTGCCTATGGTAGGGAAGTTGGAACTAGATGATCTTTAAGGTCCCTTGCAACCCAAACCTTTCTGTGATTCTATGATGACCTCCTCAGATCCTGTCTTTGAATCCCTGGATGGTTTTGCTTGTGTTTTGGTCCCATCCTGCCCCTGGGAGTTGCCACGAGCAGATTCCCTGTTCAGCATTGAGGAAGCTTGTTTCAGACCCATCATGCTGGCACAACCCTTGCCCAGAGGCCCAGGCTGACTAGAAGGATCTCATTAAAGGCAGAAACACTTTCCCCATCAGCACGAGGAGTAAAATGATCGCTTAAGCTAACACAGCTTCTCCCCAGCTCAGACCCCAGGGAAATAAGCAGCAGGCCCCTCTGCATGACCTGGCAGAGACCCTCTTCCCACAATCTCTGCCTCTGGCAGTGTAGGGTATGAAGACATGTGTCAAATTGATACTGCCTGGGCACAACCATGTGATTTCTATAGCTGCGGGGAGCAAATCTGTTGCAGATGTATGAGCTGTTCCCTCCTGCTCTTTGTTCAAGCCCTCTCTGTTCCTGCAGGGAAGTCACGCCTGGGCAGGTGTATCGCTACCAGGTACAGGCAGTCTCTGGGACAACCTCGGGAGAAGCCTCCCCACCTCTTGTCCATGTCCACGGAGCACCCTACTGCGGGGATGGGAAGGTGACCATGTAAGTTGAGAAACCCAAGCCCTCAGTTGAGGTTCTTTAAGCTGTCAGGTCATCCTGCCACAAAGGGAAGCACAGGGTTGGTCGTCCACCCATGGTTACTGAAGGTGCTGCACTGAATCCCTCCAGCAGAGTGGACTATAGAGCTTGTGTTTTGTGAAATGCCATATGCACAGGAGATGGAGACAGCCTTTTTGAGAAGCAGGGTCTGGATGAGGATTCAACCTGAGCATCCTCTGTGTTTGACTGCAGTGCTGGGATTCTGGCCCATTTCAGGGTACCGTCACGGAGCCTGACCCCAAAGGGATCCACCTTTTGGGACTGGCCAATATATCCTTTTGTACAGGGCACATGGTGGTGTCCCTGAAGGAGCAGGTTCTGCAGCAAGTGCAGTCCCACACTGCTTTAGAAGGTGTCTTTAGTGAGTTGTCTAGTCTCTGCTTAGAGACCACAAATGATGAGTGATGCATCACCTCTACACTGAGAGACTCCAATGGTTCACCTGCTCTGCCTGGGGATAATTATGCCAAATTTCTACAGTGGAGCTTTTTCAGACTTCAACTTCCATGTTACCTAGAATCACTTCCCTTTGAAAACAGCTTTCTTAGCAGTGTGAGGAAAGTGGAAGAAAGTGTAAGTCACAATACAGTCATGCCTTCTCCCATATGCTATGTTTTCATCTCTTTTTATCCCCTGGCAAGACGTGGTGTTTTCTCTCCTCTACCTTATTCCACCTGTGGTTCTTCCTCTTCTCTCTGCTTCTGTGGGAATGGAACTGAGATATGGGGTCCTCATTCATGACTGGGCAGAAGCACAGGAGTGTTGAGTCAGGGGTGGTGTTAACATGCCTGGCTGTTGTCCCCTTAGAAGCCTGGAGGAGGAATGTGATGATGGAGATTTGCTGGATGGAGATGGCTGTTCCAGGAAGTGTAAAAAGGAAAAAGGCTTCAACTGTGTTGGTGAGTCCAAATGGATTGAAACATCCTTTTGAGGTAGGAGTCAAAACTGTATGTTATTCACAATGCTCACTGGAGCAGGAGGTAGTCCACCTCACTGCAGCAGAATGTGGATCTGCAGCTGGAGTGATCCATGGAGCCTGTCAGGCCCTGGTGGTGGGAAATCGCAGGGCTAAAGAGCCAGCACACCTCCTGGGATAGGAGGAGATGTATGTGCCTGGAGCCTGGTTTGTAAATGGGTCATCCCTGGTCTCCTTGCAGGGGAACCAAGCCTGTGCTACGTGCACAACGGGGATGGTGTGTGTGAGCCATTCGAGAAGACAAGCAGTGTCCTGGACTGTGGTCCCTACACACCTGATGGATACGTGGATCTGTGGGCAGTGAAAGCCTATGCCTCCCATCAGGATGCGAAGTCCTGCCCTGCTTCTTTGGTCACTGGAGAGCCCGTTGTGAAGGTGAGCAAAGGCATGGCCAAAACCAAAAGACTCTTCTAGCAAAGCCCATGCAGTAAAGCCAGGGAAGTTACTGCTGCAAAAGTGTACTGAGCAGCTTCTGGGAGTGAATCTTCAGAGCAGCTCTGGAAGTGTTTTGTGGATTACTATATTCCCATGCAGGCAGCCAGTAGAAGACCTGGGCATTTCTCTCTTTCAGTAGTGTCTAATCTTAGAATCCACTGAATGGTTTGGGTTGGAAGGGACCTTAAAGGTCATCCAGTCCCAACCCCTCTGCCATGGGCAGGGACACCTCCCACCAGACCAGGTTGCTCCAAGCCCCATCCAACCTGGCCTTGGACACTGCCAGGGAGGGGCAGCCACAGCTTCTCTGGGCACCCTGGACCAGGGTCTCACCACTCTCACAGCAAGAAATTTCTTCCTCAGATCCAATCTCAATCTCTCCTCTCTGTCTGAACCCATTCTCCATTGTCCCATCACTCCATGCCCTTATCAAAAGTCCCTCTCCAGCTTTCCTGGAGCCTCTTCAGGCACTGGAAGGTGCTCTAAGGCCTCCCTGGAGCCTTCTCTTCTTCAGGCTGAACAACCCTAACTCTCAGCCAGTCTTCATAGGAGAGGTGCTCCACCTTGCTGACTGTCTTCATGGCCTCCTCTGGACTCACTCCAACAGCTTCATGTCCTTCTTATGTTGGGAACTCCAGAACTGGACACATGAAGCCCAGGAAGTGCAGCATGTGGGGGGTGTGTTTCATCAAGGCAGGGAGCACCTCCCCTGACTGTGCAGTTTGCTAAACAGTGGCCACCCCAGTCCTACCAGCTAAATGCAAAACTTTGAGCATGTGAGTAGTCCCACTGTTGGTTTAAAAAAACCCCATAAGTCTAATGCCTTATAAAGTCAGAGCCTGAAAGGATAAAATCACACATACATCAGCATCTGTGCTGCTCTCAAACTCTCTGATCTGAAGCCAAGGAAAAATCAATGGGAGAATTCCCAGCTTTCCTATGGGCTTTGGACCAGGGCCTGGAGGTCTAGGACGGGATTTTGCCTGATTGGTATTAACATGATGTGTGTATGTTCTTTCCTAGCAAGCTGAGGAAGGGCAAGAAATGTGCAGAGAGGTCCTATTTAGCTCTTTGTACATGTGTTTCTATTGACCTGATATAAGGAACAGTCTTCTTGAGACCTACAGCATGATTAAATTGCCCCCAATGTACGTGTCTAGTGAGATGCCTTGGGCTCAGGTGTCTGCTCCTCTGGAACAACACACATACCTCCCAGGTTTTATCTGCCAGGTCTATGGGGATGTCTGGGACACGCAGGGCATTGAATGGTACAGAAGACTGTATTCAAGCAAATGAATCACACTTTCAGATCTCATCAGCCCAGCCAAAACCAGGAGGGCTGTGGTCTCTACCATCTCACAGCTTCGCTGGTTTCTTACCCGGCCCCACAGATACCATAGGGTGCTTAAACAACACATTTACAGTGTCTCAAAGTAACAAAGGCCTCCTGTGCACGTGTGTGGGCAGTTAGATGTCACTCCTGGTTAGGAACCCACACCCTAATAATTGCTTCATGCTAGGAACCAACTTGGGATCCTTCTCAATGTTTGAGTCTTCCTTGAGCTTTTGCAGGTGCCATTTCATTCTCTCACTTTCCTTGCTTCTTTCTGGGTTGAAATAAATCTCTCCTTTCAGGTATGTAAATCCCACCTTCACAATGTGCCAAAGGACCTTTCCCTGGCTGCTTGGTTCCCCTGCGTTCCCGATCCAGATGAGGAGAGAATGCCCTTGGGTGATGAGGGAGTCTGGCTCAAGGTAAGTGAGGATGTGTGGTCAGGCACAGAACGATCTGCTTATCTTTGCCCCAGCACTTTGGTGACAAGCACCCATCCTGTACTGTCTCTGTAGGAGCTACAGCAGTCTTAAAAACTTCTTGGATAGGACTTCATATCCTCCTGAACTCATCGCAACCCCCAGATGCCTGTGGCTGGGCCTTATGTAGTTGCCCCATTCCCACTGCAAATAGCAAACCCAGCCTGGGGCAGGTTGCCAGGAGAAGGGCTGTGCCCAAAACCAGAAGCCCACAGAAATGTGTTGAGGCTGAGAAACAACTTGCTCCTGACTATTCCCTGCAGCCCAGCTGTGCCCTTACACTCGTAAAGGGTGGGCACAAGCTGTGGTTGAAGTCCTCATTGCCTTTGTTGCCCATGGCTGTGAAGAGCAGTGGGTAGTTGGGGCCATCCTGGGGAGTCCTGGGTGCTCTGGGTTGCTGCTGAGCACCCTGAGCCCACAGCAATCAGCTGTGACACGTAGGTGGTCCTGCCCCACAGTGACTCCAGACCAAATGAGGCACTTCTGTGCCCAGGATGCTGGTCCTGCAGCCCCATGGGGGTTCAGGGGCTGCCCTTGGGAGGGCACCTGGATGGTCAAACATCTCTGTCCCAGCAGGCAGAGGAGCAGGACAGAGGAGAGCTGAGGGTTAAGCCAACATGATTTTTACAGTGTTGATTTTCTGACCACAGACACAGTTTAGAGGTTTGGTGGCTGTTGCCTGGTGTTACTGGAAAGCTGGGCTGTGGCGCACTGCCTCCTCTGCAGTTGAGGGGCACCTTGCCCTGCTTCGCTCGAGGCTGTCTAGAGAGGACCTCTTCCCAAGATGCTCAGACAGCTCGTTGAACTGTCAAACATGAGTCAGTAAACACTGCTATTGCCTCTGAGATCTTCTGTCTCTCCAAAGAACCTCCTTTAACAGCTTTTTTCTCCCCCTTCTTCCTTGTCTGTGTGCTCATAACCTACTTTCCAGCTCCAGTCTCTGGCCATGACCAAACGTGCCTCTTTTTTTCCTTTGCTAGCGAGACAGCGACAGTCTCCCCCTCTGCCCTGCCTAGATGAAAGCTTGCTTTCCACTTCTCACCAGGGGTTAAAGTGTGTTCCAGTTTTATTTGAGCTTGTGGTCAATTCTCTTCCTCCATGGATGTTTATATTAAAGACTTTCATTACTGGTTCTCTGTGCTCTCTTTAGGAGTGCTATTATTTTCCACCCATAAAATTATTTATGGACTAGTAACAAATATGCCCTTTTTATTTTTTTCTTTTTCCCTTGTTTTAATAGAGTTTGCCTGATTGGTAACATATTGGGTTAGGAAAGACAGCTTCTTGTTGACAATTTGCCTAGCATGCCTGCCTGCCCGGACAGGAGTGGTGCTCTTCATGCACATGCGTACCCACGTGTGCATGGGGTTTGGTGGCCATCAACTCTTGTGGCTGTTTTAAAGCCATTGCACCTGTGTCACCACACCACAAAACTCATCAGGTTGGGTAGGAATCGATTCAGAGGATGGTTTGGGTTGGAAGTGACCTTAAAGATCATCTAGTCCCAACCCCCCTCCCATGGGCAGGGACACCTCCCACTAGACCAGGTTGCTCCAAGCCCCATCCAACCTGGCATTGAACACTTCCAATGATGGGAACTTCCTACAGCGTTTCTCAAGAGGTGGCACCAAGGAGTGAGGGAAAGGCTGGGCCATGCTGTCAGTGGGCTGCAGGCAAGGGATGTGTCTGTGCCACCTAAGGAAACATCTACCACGCGCCTTGGGGCTGTCTGCAGATGGGAATAGTTCTGATTTGCACATCTCTGGCCAGGTCTTGTTCTCAGTTTTTAACACATTTGATGAGGAGAGAAATCAAAGTAAGTCGTAAGCAAGTCAGGATGTGTAATATGCAGGAAATTAAGCAGAAAGGGGGAGAAGGAGGGAGAAAAATTTAGGAGAGAGCCTGCTGCGGCCAAGCACATAACATTAAGAAAACAAAAGGAATTGGGATGTTAGTCAGGTCAGCAGCTGCTGGTCTAACTGAAGGCCGGTGTCCTTCACCTTCAAGTAGATGCACTGTATGAAGGGAAAGACTAAATCCTCCACCTTAAGCTGTGTAGCCCAGGGAAAGGCTCACCTGACTTCTCCAACCATCTCTCCTGCCCTGTGGAACCACACTTGGAGGAGTGGGCAGCAGGTGGCTGGGTTGGAATTGTCCTGTTGAAATTCCCAGCTGCAGCTCTGGCCCAGGGGCTCCTTGGAGCAGGCTGTCAGCACTGCTGCCTCCTCTTCCCCTTCCTTCTCTTCTTGCTTTCCTGTTTCTTTCCCTTTCTCCCTTTCCTCACCAAGGGAGGCAATGGGGATGTACCAAATAAAAATGGTTTCTCCTGCTCCCGTGCATGAGCAATGCCTGGTGTGGCGTGAACCACCCCAAGGATGGGCCCCCATGACAAATGGGGTGGTTGTCCCCTCTGCTCCTACAGTCTGCTCCTTGGGCTGTGCCTGGCCAGCCAGGACTTGTCCTCCTCTGAAATACACCTTTGTCTTTGCATTTCTGGGCTCCCTCCATGCTGGCGTTCAACAACAACAACACTCCATAGGGTGGGTCTTGATCAGATCACACCTCGGCACTGGGTGGGGGGCACCAGGGTGGGGGAGGAAAACATTTCTATCCTCTTACTTCCAAAGAACATCTGCTCTGCCATGATTGATGCCGTGAGTTCCTGGTTGCCTCCTGTAGCCTTGGGGGCTATAGACAAGTGGGGAGCTGTCAGCTCTCCTAGCAGGCAGGACTTCTTCCCACAAATCTTTCCACGTATTGGCTGACGGACAGTTTACAGTCACTCTGGATACTGGGGCCATTCTTCATCTTGTTTGTTTTTGTTTTAAATGGAAATATTCCAGTCGTAGCTGTGCTCTCTGGGTTCCTCGCTTGCCTGACTGGCACTGTGCGGGGTGGGGGTCAGAGCCTGGTGAAGGGAGGGCAGAAAAGGGGTTATCCAGGTCTCAGTCAGGTGTTGCTCAATTTTAAGAGCAGCAAATGTGGAAGCTGGGAAGATGCCATAAATTTATGGCAAGGTGGGACTGATATAAGTGGATAAGACTATTAAAGGGTAAAGGGGAGTTAGGAGGGAAAGGACAATGTTCCTGCACCCTTCCCTCCCTCCTCTGTCTCTCTTCCCACCTGACCCTGCTCCTGCTCCTTCCCCACACTCCCTCTTTCTCTCCCTCTTGTTGTTATGGGATCAGGAAGGCTGTATTTGGTACGCACGTCCTCAGGGTCTCTCTTGCCCTCCTGTCCAGGTGTGCTTTGAAAGACCTGCAGTGCCCACCTCCCTCCTGGTCTTCCTGGCCTCCGACAGCACCGGCCCAAACAACCAGCGCAAACCGAGGGTCACGGTCCAGCTGAGTGATGTAGATGGGCTGAACCACTCTTTGGGTAAGCAACCTATGGGCTGTGGCACCCGTCCCACCAGGAGCCCCCACCACTGCTGTGATCTCACTGAATTGGGTGCTATCATCCCCTATCCCCCCTTGCAGCATCTTCTGCTTCCCAGGCTGCTCTGTTGGGATGTGTCAGGAAGCAGAAGAGGTAAATCAAAAGCAGAGAAAATATCCCTGGAGCTAGTGGCTGCTTTTTTTGCCCCATCTCACAGGGATGTACGAGCTGTCGTGCCAGCACAACCCCCTTGTCATCAACGTGACCCATGGCCAGGAGGACCCATTCCATCAGGCTGCTTCAGTGCTGCTGAACTTCTCCTCCCCATTCGTGGGCATTACAGCTGTGGCCCTGCGGACCTCAGCTCAGCCTGGCTCCTCAGACCCCTCCGTCTGCCTCCTGCAACATGAGGAGGGACATGGCCATCAGTGCTGCAGGTATGGTCTCCTCAGGGCACTTCTTTGGGGCTTTGTTGTTTAGTTCTGGATTTTCTATCTACTCACATGGCTGTTCTCAGGTGGTTTTTGAGGTGTTCTTGGAAAATTCAGTGTAATGAGTCTTGATTTGCTGATCTCGCTGTAGGGAGGGGTTAAGGAAAATAGATTTTGTGCGTGGCTGATGTATCTGTACCAAACTGCACTGAAGGGTTGATCCCTGGTGGAAAAACCAAGCTCCCTCAGCCAAGGAGTTATCGCTGAGGGTTTCTATGGAAGCTGAAGTGTTGGCTTCTTCAGCATGTGCTTTATGAGCTCCGTCTCCATCCATTTCAGTCTTCCCCACGCGGTGGGAGCTGGGGACGAAGCTCTCCTCCTTCTCTCTGTGCTGGCCCCCCATGCACCCCAGGATCCTCACCAAGCCTCATGCTGCCCCCATCATAACACAGCGATAATAATAGTAGCAAGGGCACTTCAATTTATTCACGTCCAGGGTTTGCAGGCATCTGCCTGTCTTCATGAAGCAGCAAATGAGAGGTGGCATTTGGAGAATGGGAGCTGCTCTCCAAGGGGGTCGTACTGGCTGAGGGGGACGGGATGGACCCTCATCCAAAACAGACTAAACAAGTGAGGCAGGAACAGTGTGCCGAGCAGCGGCACGTACCCAAGGAGGAATGAAAAGATGGTGCTCAGCTCTGTCCTAGAGGGGTGGTGGGGCTGATGACAGCCAGACCTGCCAAGTTTGGCTTTGCTTTTGGCTCCCTGAAACTACAAGCGTGCCGATCCAGGGCTCCGGTTCAGCCAGTGACTCAAACCGTACCACTGGGAATACTGGTGTCTGGGTCCAAGCTTTGCTGGAGCTGAGGGGGTGTTAAGAGTTGAAGGGCTTTGGCTAGGGTCATCACATCGCTGCTACTGTCATTTTTCTTCTGTTGATGGCCCTGGATGGAGGAACATCCCCAATAATGAATGAGCATGCGTGTGTTTGTCTAAAAGCTTGTGGGATTGTGGTACAATTGATTTATGTAGAGTTCTGGAAGCCATGAATATCTTCCAGTTGCTTTTTACTTTCTTTTTTTGTTTTAAGTGCATGTGTGATTTATACAGAAACATAAATCTTAGTGAGTCAACATATAAATATTATTCTCAGCTTTACATTAAAGGATCAGCGTCCACCTGAAATGCAGTCTGTTTCCTCCTGGTAGTCCTTTCAGCTATGTACACACATGCTTCGAAGACCCCAGCCAACTGATGTGGTTTTTCAATTACATTTTCTCATCCTTTTAAACAATTTTGTACTCACATTGCTTAAGAACTTCCCCCTCCCCCTCAGAAGTGACTACAAGGAGGACTAGACCGCTCGGACGCAGCTGAGCATCGCCTATGGATGGGGAGAAGCCCATGCAGGGATGAATAGAAAGGAAAATACATATTTTTCTCTTAAAAGTCTCATTATAGCTGAAGCACAAGCCAGCTCCTGTGTCACCAAAGCATACAGAGCTGCGTGCAGTCCCCTTTGCATGGGCACAGCAGGATCCTCACATCTTCTCCTCTCGCTGCCATCCTGTGGGCTCCCCATGGACTTAGCTTAGCTGTGGTCTGCTGAGTTGCAGGTTACACATGTGCCCTTAGTAAACACTCGGAGTAAATCAGATCCCTGGAGTCTGCAGAGTAGGAAATGCTATTTATGATATTACTTTTCTGGACAAAAGGCCTGAATATTTAGAGGTGGGTTAGGTTTACAGCTTCCAGTAGCCTCACTGATAATAAAGGATCTGCCTCGGTTAAGTCAAGAAACATCCAAGTACCCCCCCGCCTTATTACATTCTCAAAATCTGTTTCATCTCAAAAATTAATATAGAGCAGTATTTTTATTTTTAAGAGCTAATAATCCATTCCATATAAGGCAGGTGGAGTCTGGGGGGAAAAAAACAACCCTATAAAAATCTAGAAATATAAAATCTTAAGAGGTTTAGAGACATTCGACTCTAAAAGATCACAGAAGATCTGTGGTATTCCTGCAAAGGCACCCAGCCTCATATACACAGTATGTGCACGTGAGCACTTTCCTAAAATAACCCAAGAAAAGGACAGTAACAAAAGCAACAAAGAAATGAAGTTTCCTGACTCCAGTCTAGAAATGCTCATTGCCAAAATAATAAATATTTGACTGCTTGGTATTTCTGTAGCATCCTTCATCTTGAAGGATCTCGAGGGGCTCTGCAGGCTGGGGAAAAGGGAGAGGCCATGTTTTGGTGGATGAAATGCAGCCATCTCCAGGTCAGGATGCAGCAGGCGTTTGATGCTAGAGGAGTACATCCTTGTTTTGAAAAGAGTTGCTTCCTCCCTTCGGACCCACTCGAGGCACTGAAGGTTGGAAGAGCACTTGCAGACCAAAGCAGCATGGTGTCCCTCCTTTGCACCTTGCTACCAGCACCAGGGACTTTCTCTACCATCTCTGCCAGCACCTCAGGCCTCTTTACTCTCTGAACCCAATCACAACCTTATGAGGTCAAACAGAAATTGGACTTTTAGCAAGTTTCCACCCAGGAAATCAAATCTCTCCGGCTTTAATCCTGTTCTTTTTATTTTAAAGCTGAGCCACAGTCCCTCCTGTTCTCCTTGGTATGGGCTATATGCTGAACGAGGGGAACATTGTTTGCTTCCTCTGTTACCTTTATTTTTAGCTTGGTTTTATTTTTAGTGTGTCTTATTTTCTGTTAGCATATGCTGGGAAGTGCCTTGGTGAGTTCACAGGAAAGGTGCTACAAGATGCAATCTGTGTCGTGTTTTTATTTCCCGTGCAAGTGCCCTCCTCTGCTCCCCCACCCCCTGAGGTGGGGTGCCTGGTTTGGGTCCTTTTTATATGGCAAGTAGGTGTCGGGGAGAAAAAAAATCAGATGGTGGAGGGGGTTGTTTACATATTTTCAATTGCTAAACTTTATTCAGTGAAGAGGAGAGGGCACTTTCCCAGGCAGGTTTTATTTGGTTTGTTTTTTTTCTTCCAGGTGTTACATTTATGCAGGGTCAGTTTACGAGCTGCGTCTGTGCTGGTGTAAAAATTTGTGGGGACCTTGGGTAGAGATGCTGGGGTTTTCTTCCATTCCCACTGGCTCAGGGCGCCCCATAGCTGGGGGCCACAGACAAAGTGGATGGATGCTTATGTTGAGATTGTGAGGTGACCCTGAGACATGCTCATCCCTGCTCTATCCTCCCTGCTAGCGTCTGCTCAGGCTCTGCTTGCATGGACAGCACAGCCAATGTTGAGTTGGCTGCTGTGAGGACAGCAGACATTGCTTAGATTTCTGTTCCCTGCCTCTCCCAGGTCCCATGTGAGGCCCTTTAGAGCAGGTTGTGTCTGTACTGCACCATGCACAACCTATCTCCTGAAGGAGCAAAACCTCTCGAGAACCAAGCCTCTGATCCTGGTCACCATCTCTCCTGGGGCATAGGCTCACCTCAGCCTTTGGCTTTGCCCTAGAGACCTATCAAGGTGCCAGTCATCTGGCAGCAAAGCCTGTTGACCTGTGGTGCCTTCTCTTGTGGGTTCCTGACTGGCTGATGGGCAGTGGTAGTCAAGGCTCTACTGTAGGACTCGATTATTCACTTAAACCTGTGGTTTTACTGTCCAGATGGAAGATAAGGGAAACCATTGGAGGTGCAGGGACCATTTTCATGGGCTGCCTCATTGGGTTTGCTCTCTGAAGCCTAGTCTGCTTCTTCAATTTAATGCATTATATAGGTGGTTTTTAGGATGCTCAAGGCATCTTCTGCCTTTCCCTGAGACTAGTCAGTCTCACCTAGAAAAAAATTTCTACCAGCAAGAAAAGTGTTTCATCAATCTGATCATAGAATGACAGAACCGTTTGGGTTGGAAAAGACCTTTAAGATCATCAAGTCCAACCATGAACCCAGCACTGCCAAGCCTACCACTAAGCCATGTTCCTCAGCACCACATCTACATGGCTTTTAAATCCCTTCAGGGATGGGCACTCCACCACTGCCCTGGGCAGCCTGTGCCAGGCCCTGACAGCCCTTTGGGGAAGGAATTGTTCCTCAGATCCAATCGAAACCTCCCCTGGCACAACTTGAGGCCATTCGCTCTTGTTCTATTGCTTGTCAAAAGCAGTAGCTCAAGAGCTTCGAAATGGGGTGCTTGGTGTCACCTCCTGGAAAGGGCCACTTAGTGATAAACTTGCTCTAAGAGTGGCCAGCCTGACCGACCAAGGGGAGGGTGAACTCAACACAGAGCCCATTTCCTTTGTGAAGTCCAGCACAGCTCCTCGTGAAACTCTGAAGCTTGATCTCTATTCTTTTATTTTCTTACTAGTATGGATGTTGTATGTCCTTCCCATGTCCAGGGAAGAAGGTAACAAACACTAGGAGACCCCGAGGTCTGCCTGCAGGGTATTTGGTGTCCCACTGCAGCCAGCCTGCCCCTGCTCTGCCCTGCCTTCCTAATGTCACATACAGGCACTGGTGTTTTTCACAGGAACAGGATTAAATGTGTCCTTCAGAAGGCTCTCTTATCTCGTGTTACAGGCTGCAGGAGGTGATGAATCCACCATCTCCCCCACTGAGCTATTCTTGTATCCCGTAACCCTCTCTGCTGAGAGCTTGCCTCTGATTTCCAGATGAAAGTTGTTGCTTTTGCTCCATCTTTGTCAGAAAGGTCTAAAAGCCTCCTGCCAGCAGACTTCTCTTCTGTGTATGTGTCTGTACAGAATGATCAGATCCTCTCGCTATACTATCTCTGTCATGATAAATATTTTTTCCTTCTTAAATCCCACAGCATTAAATCTTGCAGTCAAGCTGTGGCTTCTGCTTGCAGCTCCCGTTTGAAATCCCCCTGCTATTTCTACATCCTTCTGGATGTGGGTCAGAAGTGAATTCCTCTGGGCAAGCAAGGAGGTGGCAGAAATAAGGTGCAGCATGTTGCTGTGGGGATCGGATGTAGATCCAGGTGGTCTTTGGGATAGCTGAATATACACCCCTGAGGAATACTGGCAGAGAAATCCTACCTGCGTGGTGGCCTCACGATGGGCAGGTGGGCCATCTACCTTCAGGAAGGAGTCAGGCCAACCCATCTCAGGAGGGATGAAGGTATGGTCCTGCCTCAGGTTGCGAAGATGACTTAGACCAAAACTGACACTTCCTTCAGCTTCGCTTCCTGTGCTTCTATAAATCTGCTTTGGTATAGCCAGCAACAAAAAATAACAGAAAAGAACTGTCTGGAAATATATTAAGACTGATCTGCTCTTGATTCTTTTTCTTCCTTTGCTCCCATGTCTATGGAAGGGCCAACAGGTCATTTTACATCTTACTGGTGCTGTTTCTCTGTCTGGGGTACAGTTGACCGTGGATGACTCACAGGGATGGTATCTTTTGCCAAGTTTCTTTGGGAGTCACGTACAGAAGCAAACATCTTTCCTTGAGGTGGCAACCTCAATGAAGATTGTAATCAAGAAGCGTCACCACCGTTGGGTCTGTACACGTAGCCTGTTCCCACGAGGGTGGTTGTCATCAGGTTTACTGGAAAAGTGAGACCTTTCCCCTTCACGAGAAACATGCCCGAAGGGAGAAATTCCCAAAGTATTTCCAAAACACCTTTTCTCATTTCCTAGCTATTCTCTTTTGCTAGACCACAGTAGGGTAAACATCTTTTATCTTACTGATGTTCAGTGCTACAAGCCAGACTCCACCACACTACATGCAGTGACTGCTTTTAACTTCAGGAGATGTGACTGAAGCCTTTACCTTTCCAACAGCATCTCCCGTAATCCCCTCTCCCCAAAAATTTGCACCATGAGATGAACTTCTTACAATAACTTTCCCCTGTTAGGGTTGGAGCTGGATGATAAGGGCCGTTTCAGCAGCCATCTTTGGGTTGAAAGCTTAGGTAGATGCTACAGCAATTTATGGGTGATTTATTATTCTTTAGTCAGCTGCACTGTATTTGCCTTGGCTCGGCTTGACTTGGGTAAATCCGTCAGTATTTTCTGGCCTCTATGAAATAATTGCTGTGAAATGCAAAATTTCAGCTTTTCAGAACAAAACAATGTCTCCCTACCAGCGTTGTCACCACTGGCTTGGCGTGCTTCGTTGCTGGCAGTTGCTTTTATTCTAGAAAGTCGAAGGATCCCAAAGGCAAAGGTTTGCTCTAACGGATAGAACTGGTCCCATTTCAGAACAAAGCTCTTATCATTCCGGAGCAGTTAGGGCCATCGCTCAGCAGAATTTCAGAGATTTCCAGATCTGAAACTTTCTTTGATGTATGAATTATGGGACTTGGTGACCTTGGAAAATCATGAAGGCTGGTGCTGACGTAGAATAAGTTGAGAAAAAAAATCTTGGTATTTTGTAAAAACATTGTTGACAAATCATTAGTTTGAGCTTCAAAAGATGCTGGGATAAAAATGGAAATTTTTTTGGATGTTTCACATAGAAAAAAATAAAATATTGGCTCATCCTACGTCTTACACGGCCTGAATCAGAAATGGCCAAAAGTCAGGAGTTTGCAGCTGTGATACAGGAATTTCATTTATCATCAAAAGGAGAAAGAGCTCCTTCATGCTGAGATCAGAACTGGGCTAACTACACCATTTCCTCGTCCAGCCTTCGTTAGGGTGTTCCAGCGGCTGGGAGTGATGATTTATTCCATCACGTTACCCAAACCCTGGTAAGGCATGTGGATCACCATGGGGCCAGGCCACATGGGCTTTTTCTTTTTAATTTGTTTCATCCTGCACTTGTACAGCATCAGGCTCAAGAGTGGCCTGGCCTGGAGTGTTGTAGTGGTAGTGACGATGGTGGTGCTGATAATGGTAAAGGAATGAATCAAGGCAAAGTTTGTAGTCAGAGATTATATATATGTGTGTGTGAGTGTATATGTATATATATATAATTATTATTTCTTTTTAAATTTACTGATGTATTTGAGAAAATCAGTTGGCTTTCAGTGACGCGAGCCCCTCTTCAAGGGGCAAAAAAAGCTAATTATTTCTAAAATATATCTATATGGACACATAGAATATGTGCATGAGTATCTATGCGTGGTGTATATAAAATAAATATTTCCGTCTTATAACCTATAATTACCAATCCCTTATGTATAACTAACCTATATAGTATTTTGTGTATATAATAATACAGTAAGAAACTTGCTGATTTCTTGATCTACTTTACACCAGTGTTGCTGGTTGTGTTTCCAAATGGGTGGAAAACCAAAATGTGCCCAGAAGTGCTGAAAAGGTTCAGTGCTTTGTTACTTGTTATTAAATAACAGTGTTGTCCTGACTGCTGAGGCTGCCCCAGACAATGTGCAGAGCTGCTCCAATGAAGCACTCGGCCTGACTGGATGTGTCCAGAGGGACCACCACGCCCTCTGAACCAGCATATGCTCCATAACTCAACACAACTTCATGAGCAGATGAAGTTAGGTGTCTTGGGGTCCTGGTGTGGCCACCCAGCTTCTCTGTAGCCTACAGCTGGTTGGTGAAGCCATCACTTATCTCCCAGCCCTGCTCCTCAATGTGTGGGCTGTGACTTGGCTGGAGAGTCTCCATGTGCCTGGAGGTGACCAGGGGTAAGGACTTTCTTGCTGTGGTGTGTTGATGCAACATCGAGCACCGTGGTAGGTGGGATGCTGCGCATCAGCCGCAGCTCCTCGCGTGCCCATGAATGGTAAGGAAAGGCAAGAGCAAGGCTGGAAAGACGAGATGCTCAGCCCCTGGCATGTGTGTGTGCAGGGACACGCACAAGAGGACATCTGGGACAGTGGGTCCATCCTAGCGAGGTGGAGTTGGGAATGGGAGTGTGCATGCATGGGCTGGGGGCACAGGCAGGGAGCAAAGCAACTGCCCGGGGGGAGGTGACTGTGGGAGGGGAGGAGAGGAGAGAGGGCTACAATGTGAACCAGATGCCCTCAGAAGCTAATGACCTGACAAAGGCTGTGCTCATAAAACAAATTCTTTAAAAAGGAAGCAAATGGAAATATAAGCTAGTGAAAGAATTTGCAGCAGCTGCCCTGAAACCATTTCTCACTTCATAAACAGGTCTGCATTGAAAAAACAGCCCCTTTCTTCTCCTTCTCCTTTGTGGTCCCCTCCCGTGCCCACCGGCTCTTTCAGGGCTGTGGCCTGCAGGTTTCCACCGTGTTTTTGGCTGCGTGGACTTGTCCAGAGTCAACAGCACATTGCGTTCCCTCAACATCCGTGTCTGCACGGGTTGGTGTTTTCAGTTTCTCTGCGTGTGTGTCGTCTGTAGGATTTCTAGCCGTGCATCCTTGTCTGGAGAGGTTGAGTGAAGGCGAGAGGCAAAGGCTGCCTCTGCCTGCCCTGGGTGAAATGTGGTTCACAAAGACCATCGGCGGCCCCGTGCAAAGCAGGGAGCAGAAGGGAGGCATTCGGGTCCTGCTTGTTAGAAGATAAAGTTTAGTGCCAGATCCTCAGGGCATTGTCATCTGGGAGCTGTTGTGTTAATGCTGTGTCTTGGCCCCATTCCATCCCTGGTAATTAATCTGCTTGCTGCATTTTGCTGATGGAGACCAGAGCCCTCCAGCCAGCTCCTCTGCACTATGGGCTTTCCTGGGACCTCTTGTATCTTGAGGTGGTGCGCAGGGGGAGGTAATTCCTCCTTTTAGTTGCATCTCACCTTGGTGGCTGCAGCTGAGTCTCTAGAGCTGGACAGGTGCATGTTGAGATGGTCTCCATCCCAAAGAACCTGGTGTCAACATGCATAGGCTTGAAATGCATGAGCCTGTGGGAAGAGCGGAGTTGCTAATGACCATCAAAGCAAAGTGGGAAGGTGACCAGAGTGGGATGGAGGAGGCAGCTGCAGTGTAAGCAGCTTCTCCTTTCCACCAAAGTCTGTGCCAACATGGAGGTCAGGCAACTCTGCTGCCAGGTCTGTGGGCAGTGCGTGCAGTTTGAAGAACATCTCATGGTGGTTCCCTAGTACCTGCAGAAGTTTCTTCTTCAGCTAAATCTTTCCTTGTAATTGGAGAATCCTCTGTAGATTCTCTAATGTCTAACACAGGGTTTGACATACCTGTCCCCCTTCTACCAGCAGAGGCTTTAAAAAGGCTTCTTCATCTTTTCTTCCTGATTATCTGTTACTGCAAATCTTGTCTTATTCTGTGCTAAGGCTGACCGAAATTGAGGTGTGGAATCAAAAGTTACCAGGAAGCAAAACCACACAATGTTACTGTCTGGGCTTTGTTGCCTTTGGAGAGTGCAGATCTCCTGCTGTCAACTGTCTGTCCCCACACGGAAGGACACATGTGAGTGGCTGCAATGACACGTGAGTCTAAGGGTACACCCTCATGTCACCAAAGAGCACAGTTTCAGGAGGTGTCTCGCCACAAGTTATCTGGTGTCCTGTGTGATTTGAGCATGTTGGAGATGAGAAATTGTCATGTGGATAGAGACCACCTTGCTTCAGGAGAAGCTGCAGCTTCTACGGCTGCTGTCCACAGCTTTATTCCTCATGCATTCAGAAGAGCTGCTTGATATGACCACCTCATATTGGCTTTCCCACTTTGACAATGGGAGTTGTGGCCATGCTGGGTATGCCATCTGCCTGCCCTGTCACCCCCCTCTTCTCACTCTCTTGGTCCACCTACAGGGAGCATCACTAGCCCCTTTGGTGCCAGGCAATGTGCAGGCTCTGTGAAATCCAGCCTGTGCACCCAGGGGCAGAGGAACTGGAGTAGCTCCACCAGACAGCACAGGTTTTGGAAGGAGCTTTGTTGGGCCATGCCTCCTTACACCAGCCTGGAAGGACACAATGGTCTGTGGGAAGGTGTGGGCTGGGGTTGGGCTGAGGTCCAGCCAAGGCAGAGCAGGGGAAAAAGTGTCCTCCTGGCATGATCAGGAGACTTTAAACCTGGAAGAAGCTGGGGTTGAGGGATAAGTGTGCATCTCTGTAGGCATCTGTTACCCACTGAGCATCACACGCAGGTGCCACCCAGAGAAAGCCTTCCTTGCTGCAGGAGCATGGGGACCTGCTTGCTGATCTCTTCCCTCTTCTCCTCCATAGCTGCGTCCATGGTGCCTGTGAAGGGTTGGAAAGCTGCACACGGCCACTGCTCGCTCATGCTGCCACCCTCAACTGCACCTCTGATGGCCCGAGGGACATGGTCTGCACAGTCACCTGTGAAAAGGGCTTTGTCCTCTGCTCCAGCAATGGGAAGAGCCTGAGCTCCATGCAGGTGAGTGGACCTCAGGGTGGGGGGGTGACTTCATGGCCTGTTGAACCAAGTGCTAGTGAAGAAAGCTTTAACTACCCTGCGGTGGTTGGAATGACCTCAGGACACCTTGTTCCTCCAGCCCTGACCTCCTCACTGCTCTTCCAACAAACCTCTGCACGGTGGAGGCTCTGGTGCTGGACTTCCATGCTGGTGGTCCAGCTCTGGGGACACCTTTCCTTCCCTCACTGCAGTTCTATCTGCCCCAGCCCTGTGCTGCCTGCAGACCACAGCTCTGCATGGTGAAAAGCCACCGCAGGGGACACCCCAAGCCAGGGTGATGCACTCGAGCAGAGGGAGAGGTAGACATTTCTGTTCGCTGGATGGGCATTGCTGGGAGGGTTAAGCTTCCATGGGATGTTTTCTCTCTTATAGCTGAAGTCAGTGGCACAGGAAAAGATGAAGTCATTGAGGAGTGACTATATTTAGAGGCAGCCGACAGTGCCGAGAGCTTTTCTTCCTTTGTGTTGTGCTGCAATAATGATGCCCATGGCAGCAGGGCAGTGCAGAGGTCACCATGAAAGAGTTTGTCCTGCTGTCCAGAGAGTGGGGGATGCCTCATAAAAGCCACAAGCCAGCACAGCTCTTAGCTGGTGCCTGAGGAGACCTGGGACCGATGTGTCCTCAGGAGCTGAGATGCCTCAGGTCTGGCTAGTCACCTTGGTGGGGTGGTGGACACCGTGTGTCCCATCCTTAGGGTGCTCATGGAGGGGGAACACCGTGCTACAGCCATCGGTGTTTGCTGAGGGAGAGGTGGGCACTGGAAAGCATGATGGGGCAGCTGGGCATGTATCACTTGGCCCATCGTTGTCAGGGAGGTTATTAATTACATGGCCACATGGTTCTGTGGGCCAAGGCATGCCCAGGGAAAACAAAACATTCCCCTTCTCCTCTGAAATGAAAGCACACGAAATAAATCTGCCTCAGGTGACACTTTTCCTGTGTTTGGCAGCAAGATGGGAAAATTGTGGCTGTCACAGCAGATGGCAGCAGCTGGCAGGTGCTTTGCCGTCAGCCTCCCAGTGATATTACTGGTTTGGCTGTGTGACCCCAACTCATCTTGAGGCATTTTGGGATAAACACACACAGCTCTCCCCTGAGCATCCTCTCCACCTGATTCAGTTACACCATGATCCTGCCATGCACTAGAGAGTGCCAGACTCAAATTTAGTGATGTCCTTCAAAGCCACCATGTCCAGGTTCAGTGAAAACATGTTGGCTGGAAGGACGGTTCGACTGTATGAGGAGCATGTTTGTATTCAGCCAGTGAAGGGTCATCAGGAACAGTTGAAAGACACCGTTTTGGTCTGCAACCCTTGTCTGAGGACTGCTGGGCTGGGGTTAGCTGTCTGGGAGCAGAAATCATAGAACAGTTGGGGTTGGAAGGGATCTTCAAAGAGCACCTAGTTCAACTCCCCTCCCATGGGCAAGGGGCATCCTTTATTTGATCAGGTTGCTCATGGCCCACCATCATCCACATCTCTGTTTTGATGAAGGCTGTGGGGCTGATGGAGCCTTGCTTTTTTCACAGCAGGAGGTGGTGCTGACGTGCAGCTCAGGACGGTGGGACAGATCTGTGACTTGTGACCCTGTCAACTGCGGTGTCCCTGACCAGTCCCACGTGTACTATGCTGAGTTCTCCTGCCCCGAGGGAACCTCCTACCTGAAGAGCTGCTCCTTCTCCTGCATTCACCCAGCCAAGCTTCAAGGTACTGTCTGGAGTCCTGAGGGATTTGAATCCCTTTTTGGTGCCACCTTTCCATGCCTGTCCCAAGCTGTTCACATAGGCCATTGCAACATTGAATTTCCTGATTATCCTGGCTTCTGCCAGCCAGGCAGGCTCTTGAGAGACCACCTGAAATGGTGGGCATCCAACCCCCTTGAATGGGGACACTATAGCATGAGGATCACAGAATCCTAGGGGTTGGAAGGGTCATCCAGTCCACCCCCCCTGCCAGAGCAGGGTCACCTAGAGTCCATCACACAGGAACGCATCCAGGCGGGGTTTGAATGTCTCCAGCCAAGGAGACTCCACAACCTCTCTGGGCAGCCTGTTCCAGTGCTCTGGCACTCTCACAGTAAAGAAGTTCTTCCTGATATTCACATGGAAGCTCCTGTGCTCCAGTTTGCATCCATTGCCCCTTGTCCTATCATTGGTCATCACTGAAAAAAGGATGCTCCCTCTGACTCCCATCCCCTGGCTGGCAGCCATTATCCATCCACCTCAGGGTGTAGGGATGTCTTCTCCTGGTAACTGGTGATGTCTGACAGACTCCAGCATTATGGGGAGGAGGGGGGCAAGGACCGTACAGGCAGCCAGCAGGAACAGACAGAGAGGGCTTCAGAGAGCCAAAAGTGTCTGGGTGCCTGGTGGCTGTGGGGAAGCCTGTGGTTCCGGAGGCCTGGGGCTGTATAAAGCCATAGAGACTGATGCCCGCAGCTGCAGAGCAGTCTGGGAGATGTTCACCAACCAGACACACAGCAGTGCCCCAGACACGCCATGGCCTGGCTTTCATTCTGCCGACTCCATCAGTAGCCGCAGGAATGTTTTGAAGCCAAGTCAGAGAAAGAGAGCTACTGTTCCTGTCTCTGCGAGGCTGGGCTGGGGGGGATGGTGGGGGTAATTGCCTTGACAGCTTCAAGCTTTGGGACTTTATGTGAGTTTCCACCAGCACCGTTGCTCCGAACAATCACATACAACAAATCATTTTAATAGGTGCCCTATTTTATGGAGACATTTATAGCTGAGACTTACGAAAATAATTTACTTTAAAAAAAAAAGTTAAATCTAAGGAGCAAAAACTGCAGGGAATTAAGGTCTCATTTCATGGCAGGGGGATGCCAGCAGATTCCCAGCCTGAGCTGATCAAAGGGTAGTGTGCAAATACTGACTTGACAGCCCAAATTCTATAAGAACTGTTGGCCCTTGCTTGGGGTGGGTCAGATGAGGGCAGGGCTTTAGTCTGCTCTGTCCCTCACAGCCACCTCTCATTCCTGCTGAAGTCAACGGGAGGTTGACCTTGGTGGGAAGGCATCCCCTTGGTGGAGCGCCCTGGGTGCCTTCCAGCGGCTGGCGCGGTGGCTGGTGGTGCTCAGCCAAGGCTGCCGAGCCGTGCAGCTCCGCTCGCAGAGGTCCAGCTGACTTGGCTGAGCTGCCGGTGCAAGGACGTGCCTGATGCTTGTTCTCCCCAAAGGCTCACATCCTTGCGGGCAGGGTCTCAAGGCTCATGAATGCTACGAATGAGCAAGGAAAGCATGTCTTGGCTGCAGGACACTGCTGTGATTCCATAAAAAAAAACCCCCAAACCAAAGAAAAACCAAAACCAATGTCCAAAAGGAGCGTGGAGCCACCCAGAGACCTGCTGATCCAAACCCCTTGGTGAGAAGAGTACCATTCGTAGAATCATAGAATCACTCAGGTTGGAAAAGACCTTCAATATTATTGAGTCTAACCAACACCCAGGACTGTCAAGTCCACCACTAAACCATGGCTCCAAGGGTCACATCCAAACATTTTTTGAATACCTCCAGGGATGGTGACTCTACCATTTCCCTGGGCAGCCCGTTCCAATGTCTGACCACTCTTTCCATAAAAAACTTTTTCTGGATATCCAGCCTGAGCTTCCCCTGATGCAGGTTGAGGCCATTCCCTCTTGTCCTATCACTCTTGTCCTATTCGCTCCAGTCCAGCTTGTTTTTGCTCAGCAGTTCCCAGTGAGCCATCCACCACCTACACCATGTGGGTGATGCAGTCCTGGACTCTTACTGCAGGCACCCAGAGCTGTGCAGTTTTGGCCACCCTTTAGCTGAGTCTACCAAACACCCTTTTCACTAGAGGGACAGCAAAGACTTGGGCCATAATACTCAACACAAGCCTTTAATAATGGATGGTTGAACTCCCAGTCACACCAGTTAAAGCTCCCACATCTGTCCTGCTGGTGCTTCCTGTCTTGAGCTGCACATGTAGCACAGGGTCTGACAGATTGTAAGGGTAGGTAAGGACCTTCTGGGGAGAAGGAAGATGGGCTGAGCTAAATAGGACACGTGAGTGTCATACACACAAGCCCCCAGCCCATGGAAGGCTATCCTGAGGCATCGCCAGAGAAGTTTGAGGGATAGTTTTTGGGGGAGATTTGCAGAACCAAGATATTTCCTCCATCCCCTAGAAGTTGTCCCTTCCCTGTTTCCATCTGCATTCAAGGAATTTCTGTCCCAGCCTGACCAAACATGCAATGGAGTCCATGGTGTTTGTATTTGGCATCAGTATTCACTCTAACAAGAGAACCTTTGCTGGTTGCTCTGAGATTCCCTTAGCAGGACTCCATCCCCAGGTCAGCTGTAACCCCAATAGACTGTTTCTCTTTCGTGGCCAGGAACAAACCAGTGGTTGACCTGCCTGGAGGATGGTCTCTGGTCACTCCCTGAAGCCTACTGCAAGCTGGAGTGTGACGCGCCACCCGCAGTGGCCAATGCCAAGCTCCTGGTGCCACGATGCCTGCAGGGGAACCATGACGTGGGCTCAGTCTGTCGCTACAAGTGCAAGCCTGGATACCACGTGGCTGAGAATGCAGCAGGCAAGCCAAAGAAGTAAGTTTGTGGTGGATCTGTTATCACCATTTCCTTCCTTCTCCTCTCCCAACATGAGCAAGGAGGAGAGGTGATGGTGTGCAGGCAGCCTCGAAGAGCTGATTTAATAGGTCCAAGGCAGAGCAGTTTGCTTTGGTCATGCAGATTTCTTGAGGCTGGTTTATGGAAACACAGCATGGTGGAGGTTGGAAGGGACCTCTGGAGATCATCCAGTCCAACCCCCCTGCTAAAGCAGGGTCACCCAGAGCAGGTGGCACAGGAATGCATCCAGGAGGGTTTTGAATGTCTCCAGAGAAGGAGACTTCACCACCTCTCTGGGCAGCCTGGCCCAGTGCCCTGTCATCCTCAGGGTAAAGAAGTTTTTCCTCATGTTTAGATGGAGCTTCCTGTGTTCCAGTTTATGTCCATTGCTGCTTGTCCTGTCACTGGGCACCACTGAGAACAGTTTAGGTGAAACAGGTGGGAACAAGACGCAAGCTGCCATTGCATGCGCATGTACGTTGAGTGACTTAACCTAAAGCATGTGAATTTTCCCATCCACCTAAATGTACTTGTTAGTTACTGAAAATTTAGCACGTCCAGAAGTGGTGGTGGGCTCTCAGGTAATCAGATGTCATAAGATGCTGGAAGACTCCTGGAGCTGCTGTCATTCCTAAAAGGGATAAAGCCCACACTGGGGGTTGTAGGAATGAGTGCCTGCCTCTTGTCAGGGTTAACGTTTTACCCCCTGCACATCTTGGCTAAATTTGATCCCCAGCATTGGCATTTCTATTGGAGAAGATTTTTCCCGATGCTCGAGGGGGAAAAACTCCCAATGCTTCACTAGCCTGGAGCTCAGCCAATATCCTGATGCTGGGGGGTAAAGCAGCATTTTATCTGTGATGCCTCCAGCTGAAGTCCCTGTTGGGTATGGTCACTGGCTGGGTCCTCCCTGGAGCCTTGGTGCTAGCCCAAATCAGGTAATTATGTGCTAATTGTTTAATGCCCCCTTCCAGTTTTAATTGGATGCAGACTTCATCTCTGCTTTGCTCTGGGGTAGGGTTGTTGTGCACCGGGAAGCAGTTGCCAAATTTCTTGCCTCGTAATGAAGGAAGTGGTTTCTGTAAACAGCTTTTTACACTGTTTGGAGCATTTTTGGGGCCAAGGGGAGCTGTGCAAATTACAATTATGGCTACACTCACACGGATGGCTTTGCAAACTGCAGAGCAACTTGCATGCCTGTGGCCTTTCAGGCACTGGACGTGCAATCAGATCAACTCAGCTTGCAAAGGTCAGTCATCCCAGTCGTGCTGGTGAGAAGGATGCCCTCCAGGAGCTCCTGAGGCTTCTCTGGTGCGTGTGGAACTCTCCAGTGGGTCCGAGTGTCTGTGTCATGAGTCAAGGGAAATCATGCACATTGACAGAGTTTGTGGTTTATCATTGCTACTAATTCATCTGACACCTTTGGTAGCTCAGTCATTTCCTTCAAGGGCTGATTGTAGACACCTTCCTTCAGGGGTGGGCTCTGGATCCCCCATGGGTAGGGGCAGTTAAGCTGTGGTGTGAGTGAGCAGAAACTCCGCCTAGCCAGGGCTCAGCATCACTAGCTGTTTATTTGATCAGCCTTCTTCTGTGCCTTTCTCTCTTGTGCACCTCTTAAAACGCTGCAGCTGCTACAGCTGGACTGGGGACCCAACCCTGGGGCTTTGCCCCTGAGGTGGTGGAACTACAGTGCCTACCTTATGCTGGGATCCAGCTATCTTTGTCCAAGCTGAGATGCTCTTGGACACAGATGCTCATATGATTCCCTCATCTCTGTTTTGTTAGTTGGATTTTACTCCAGGGGCTGTAAGGATGCTTAGAAGGCTCCTGCAGTCTTTGTTGAGATTCATTTTCTGTAGCATAAGTGGAAGAGAAAGGGGATGAAGAAGTCCGTTGTCTCAGAAAAGACAATCTATCTATTAGCCTGGGTGAGGAAAGGCCCTTCAGAAATCACTGCTTTTCAGCAAGGGATCCTTAGGGAAATGTTGGTTGTGTAATCAAGATCCTGCCAGAGATTTGCTGCCTGTCTGCTGGCAGGATCACCCGACTGATGATGCTGACATGAAGGGAAAACCTTCTCTGACTCTTCCTAAAGGAAATGAGTTTTCAGCCTGGAGAGCCCACGTAACAGCCTTGGTTTCCAGCTGCCAAGCTGCTTCACATCTAACACCAAAGGAATGGTAACAAGGGGAGATTAACACTTGCATTCGTCCTTCATGATGGAGTGCTCTGGATTTGGGCAGCATTTGTCCAACAGCAACACCAACCCCCTCACCTGGATCACATGTAGCTATGAACTGCCAAGGAGTAAAGTTTGGCATCCTCCAGGGTTGCAGCATTGAAAAGAGCTGTCCTGAAAGTCGGAGGTCAGATACTTTGGGGGAAATGGGCATCACCCCTGCAGTGGTCCTGGCTGTTGTTTCCACCACAAAGTGCTATCTGAAGCAGCTCTCAGATGCTAGGACATTCTTCAGAGAAGCACTGTAATGCTGAGAGGGTGGGGATCGATTGGGGACTAAGAAGGTCAGACCCTGCAGAGGGCTTGTTTTTCTTGCCCAGTGCGGGATGATTCCTTGAAGACAAGAGATTTTGGGATCTCAGAGGTACCTTTGATGAGGGGTTGAGCCCCTTCTGGCTAGCTTGAGGGAATGAAGCAAAGAAGAACTGGGCACCCAAGACTTTTGAGGCAGCTTTGAAAGTGTCAGCCTTGAGAACCAGAGAACAAGGGAGCACAGCCCAGCCCCCAGATGAGCTCCCATGGAGGTATCAGCCCCTCGGCCTTCTCTCCCTGCCCAAAGACTATTGTGGGCTGACAGAGACCATGAAAGAGGGAGTGGAGGTAGGAGATGATGGCCTGGAAGGAGTTAGCAGACCAGGATGGGAAGAGCATCAGAAAGATGGCAGCAGGCAAAACAGGACAGCCTACCCCGGGAGCATTGGATCTGATCAGAGCACCAGGCTACAGGGCATCTGTGGTGGGTGCACGGACAGGGGGTGCTTGCTGCTTCTGCCCACACCTGGGCCCTTCCAGATAAAAGACAACACCAGCACAGCTGAGGGAGCCAAGCAGCCAGGTAAAGAAAACCCAGGCTGTCAGCTGGCCTCTGGTGTCACTGCCACCTCTGAGCTCTCTCATGAAGATGTACAGCCCCTCTTCCCAAGCTGTTTGGAGCACAGCACCAGAGGTCCTACAAACCTGATGTTGCTTTCTTTCAACTCATCAGCAAACCTCCCTCCTTCCCCACTATTCTTGCTGAAGCTGTCAGTCTCCTCCCATGGGAGATGAAGCTTTAGGCTCATTTGTCACCGTTCATGTCCAACAGACCCAGTTCCCCTAAGCTGGCTGCCCCAGCGTGGGGCTGGATCCCAGCCAGGCTCCTGCGTGCTTGGCTCCCAGAGCCGGGTGAGCCCTGGTGCCTTCACATCAGGCACAGCCCTCGCTGGCCTCAGACATCTCCGTGTCTGGCTGGACCCACCAGGCACCCGCTCGCCTGCTCCGAGGGGGAAGATTTGACTCTGATTTTCCTGGCTTCCCGATTAATCCTTGAGAAATGCCGCTAACCCAGATCAGAAGAAGTTGGAGGGGTGTGTGTGTGTGTGTGTCTGGCTGCTTATGAGGTTGTGTTTTTTATATATATATATATATATATATTTTACTGTATTTTTAAATTTTTTTTCTCTTTCAAAGCCTCTCCCTTCCCTTTTCTGTGCCTTAACGTAAATTACTCACTTCATACGTGCAGCAGTGGTCCACACGCCATCTTCTACACCAGGGTCAGGCCAGGCCAGCCCTGTTTGAAGTTCCCCAGCACAGATGCTGGCAGTGGGATGAGCCTTCAGGCAGCTTCTCACCCTGGTTCTAGGGGGGTGCAGCTCTGGGGAGAGGTGGGAGAGGCCATGCGTGGTGCTGGCCCCACACTGAGGCCATTCTAGTGACCACATCAAGACAAGAAGCCCCAGTGATGATGGGGCTGCAAACCACAGCATGCACCTGTGCAAACTGTGTCCTCCTCTGCTTGACCCCTCTGCCCAGGTCTTTCCTGTGGCTCCTGGGCAAAAGGCCTCTGCCAGGATTTGGAGGAGCAGCAGTGAGGTGCAGTGACTGCAGCAGTCATGCCCCAGTGGGCAGTGAGAAGAGGCTGGGATGGTCCCAGTTTGTAAAGGAGTTTGCTCAGTACCCGAGACCTTGCTGTCCTGTGAGGCTTTGCACTGCTGGTTGGTTCCCATTGCTGTCACACCATCAGCTTAACCCCCAGTGATTTACCTCTTGCCAGTCACACAGCTGGATCACACTCTGCTGCCAGGCAATTCCAGAAGGGGGAAATGCTGCTGGAGGACCTGGGTGTCCACCACAAATCGTGGCCTCTCAGCATGTGCCTGTGCTCATCATGAAAGGGGAGCAGAGCAAAGTGTTCAAACAGACACAGGAGGAGGTGAGATCTGATGGGGACATCTTTGAAAAGCAGTGGCCATCATCCCAGTGGAAAGGACAAGCACCCCAGAAAGTTCAATTACTTCAGGTGGGCTGGAGCCACAGATGTCCATGATGGGATCCAGAGTTGCTCCTCCTCACTACCCTTCCAAATTCGTACGGAGGGGAGGTTGCTTGATTCAAGGCTGCTGCTCTCAGGGGGTGACTTTGCTCCCCTGCCTGCCTTGATGTCACCTGCTGGAGTCTATAGTCACCCTAACCCTGTCCCCCTCATCAAGTCTTTAGGAAAAACAGATCCTTGATTTCTGAAGGGAGAAGGGGAGTCTCTAAGAGCTGCAGATACCATAAAAAGAGGAGACTGCTTCAGAAAGCTCTCAAATTTCCCATCTGGGAGTTCCCAGCAGCAGTGTAATGGGGGTGGGCAGCAGCTCCTGCCCCACGTCTGGCACTGGGGTGCAGATGGGCTCCTCTTGCTGCTCCAGGCTTTGTGACCCCACATCATTTCTGGGGAACAGCCGGGTGGCCCCAGGCAACCTCTGCAATCCCAAGGGGTGATTGAGTGCCTCCTCCCAGGGGTTTCTCTAACCCAGCACTGTGCTACAGAGGTGTGAACCCCCCCTCCATGTACCTCCAGGGTGCTAGAACCTCAAACATGGCTCCTGGAGCCCTGCCTGCTGGAGAGGGCTGGGGCCAGCAGCTGGGGCAGGTAAAGAAGGATGAAGGGAGGCGGGGAAGTCTTATTAAGGATGGAGCAATCAGCACTGGCTCGGGTAAAGCCCATTAGTGCTGGCAAAGTCCAGGGTCACAGTGACACGTTGTCTTCTCGGAGAGCAGTCCCCAGCTTGTCCCATGGGGTTTTGGTGCTTCTAGGCAAGAGGTGCGGTGTCTCTATCACTGCCAAGGACAGGAGACTGAAAAGTGAGCGGGCTCCTCTCCGGGACTTTTTTCTTCCTTTCTTGTGCATCGTTTTCTTGGCAAGTGGTGTGCGCCTGGGCTGTTTTAGCAGCACAGGATGGTCTTGGTCTGCCGTGGTATGACAGCCCCTTGACGAGAGCAGGATTGACAGATCTGGCTGGAGTACAAAGAGGAGCCTCAGGAGTAGCTGGGTGCAGGCCAGCAGGATTTACTGGTGGAGGCTCACGCCATCCAGCAAACTATGTAGCTACTGGCAGTAGGACGAAGCAACCCGGGACCCGCAGGGGCTGCGGGGGCAGAGAGGAACAGTTTAAGGGCACCACGAGAGGTGGAGAATATTGGGGTGGTGGGAGCAATGTGGGTGGTGGCATAAAAAAAAAGTGGCCAAAACTCCTAAATCAGTGCAATATCCCCCCCAGTGAGGGGAAGGAAGGCTCCTGGTTGACCGTGGGCTGTCCCCTCAGGAGGACCTGCCCATGGTGAGGGGTGAAATGGCATAGGCAAAGCCCAAATGTGGGGCTTGGTTGTGGTCCAGGAGAGATGTCTCCAAGCTGCTCCTGTCTCTGTGGGATGCTGAGTATGGCTAAGGTGGGGGATGTTTGGTGGGCTGCAGCCCAGCCTGGCATCTGTTTTTCCCCAGGAAGTTCCTGAAGGTCCAGTGCCTGGAGAGTGGGCAGTGGGAAGAGGGACGCTGTGTCCCCGTGGTGTGTGAGCCCCCCCCTCCTGTCTTCGAGGGCATGTACAACTGTACCCAGGGCTTCGAGCTGGACAGCCAATGCATCCTCAACTGCGAGCCACAGGGACATCAGGTGAGCGGCTTGGGGGAGAGGCAGGGATCAGCCAAGCTTTGTGCTTCAGAGCACCTAAAACCAGCAGGGATCCCTGTGCCTCACTTCACAGAAGGACCACGCAACCGCTCAGCCATCTCTAGGACCTGGTACCACCAAAGAGCGGTTGCCCTGCTACCCCAAAGCTGCTCTTGAGACCACACCACAGGGTACACCACAGCCTGGGGAAGCCCTCCTGCCCCTTGGTGACCCTTTCTGAAGGCAGTGGTCCTAAGCAAGCCTGCTTGTCTTGAGTGAAAACTGTCAGAAAGCAAAAGTAGAGAGTTTCCAGTGGGTTTGGGGTGCTGCTGTGGACACATTTGTCTGGGATGCTGGGCGACCTGGCTGCAGTAGGCTTGCTAACCACGGGGCTTGCCTGGAGCTGGAGGCTGCTGCCTGCCAGGTTCTTCCAGCCAGGTTTCACATCTGACCTGCTGGAAGGGCCTTGTCAAAAGAAGGGTGGTCGTTCCTCTGGTGGGATCCAGTGGCAGCTGGAAAACAATTTGCTTTCTGCTCAGGAGTGCAAAGCACGCATGGGCTGGGCCAGGTGGTTGCAGCCCAGCTGCCCTGGAGAACTTCCCCTGGGACCTTTCACTGGGAAGAGCGGGTCCTTGAGCTTTGCTCCCCCCAGGCCCGGGCAGTGGCCAGGGGGGTGAGCCCTGCTGCTGCTGGGAGTAACACTGGCTGCTCTCCCTCTGCTCCGCAGGTTCCCATCGTCTGCACCAAGGAGGGCTCATGGACAGAGGAGTTCAAACTGTGTGAGAACTTACGGGGCACCTGCCCGCCGCCCCCGGAGCTGAATTTCGTGGAGTACAAGTGCGAGCAGGGGCATGGCATAGGTGAGGACAGACAAAAGCTAAGCAGAAAACCAAACCTTATGTTGACTTGGCCCTTCCATAGAGCTGAAGGTCACAATGACTCTTGTGGTACCAATCCCAGCTAAATCTATGAAAACAATCCTGTTTTCTCTTCCATTCTCTTCCTAAACCCTAAGCCAGGGGTGGCTTTAGCCTTGTACATGCCCTGGTTAGGCTCATGGGCAAGACTTAAAGCTAAAGCTGGCTCCAGTGTAGGCACCTCTCTCTTCAGAAGGAGCAGGGACTTGTCTCTGGGGCAAAGCCAGCCCTTTGCAGTAGTATTCTTAACCTCTAACCCTCCATCCCCCCCGAGGTTTCTCCACTTGTTATCACTGCTGATGCTTGCAGGGTTAATGTGACAGGTCCTGGATAAAAGCTGCAGTGAAAATTGTGTGTAACAGGGCACTTTCACCAGACGAGGGACCACATCATCCATCTCTTTCTCCAGGATTCGGTCGCTTTGTGCTTTCAGGAAGAGCTGCAATACTCAGTCACAGTCATTGCATCTCTCTGGCATCCTGCTGGACAGGACACTTGAGCAAAGCCCACACCACTCCCCAGCAAGCACATCAGTTATCTGTGTCTGATCAAAACAGGCTGAGGAGAGGCTAAGGGCAGGGCCTACTAAGCTTTGGGAAGAGTTGAGGTGAGCTGGGGTTAGGGCTGGGATCCACCTGGTTTTCCAAGGTGGCTTTTGAAGCTTTTTGTTTGGAAGGCAGTGAGAATTCAGTGTGGTAGAAAAACTATGGAAGATGCTTCTTAAGATGCCAACAAACATCTTGTAGCATCCAGGCCAGACTTATGCTGGATCCCATGTCCTGCCACGGGCGATTGAATCCATCTATTAGGACGTGTTTGGTTTTCCTCTCATCTGGGAGAAGGGAATTGGCCACGACTCCTGTAGGCTCCTGCATAATTCAGGATTTGGGGAAGGAATTGTCATCCCAGGCTGGGAGGGAAAGGGTTCCCTCTACATCTGCCTCTACCCTTAGTGAGAAGCCTACATATTTGGGTCTGGTACCCTCCTATAGAAGAGCATTGCCTGGTCCTGATGAAGTCCTCAGGGCTGCCTCTGTTCCTGCAGGTGCTGTGTGCATCCCCTCCTGTATCATACCTCCCAGTGACCCCGTCATACTGCCCGAAAACGTGACTGCTGAGACTATGGATCACCGCCTGCAGCCCACCAGAGTCCAGGTGAGCAGGGGGGTGGGTTCCTCTAGCAAGGGGTTCACTGGAAGCACAGAGGGGATCCTCCCTTCTCTCTTTCTAGTGTTTTTTAACCAGAAGCTCTTTGCCTTGGGTAAAGAAGGGTAAGACTTGGGAAGACAAGCAGCATAAATGAGCTCGGGGCTGGCTGAACCTCTCCAAGGAGCTACTGTTGCAGGTACCTGCTGCTCCCCACAACCATGTCCTAGTGCCAAGGTCCTCCTCCCTCCCACCACTTCTTCCTCCCTTGAGGATGCTATTGCACAGCCAAAACAAAGTTCAGCATAAGTTATCAGATCCCAAGCCAGCTTTCAAGGACTTGCAGGATACCACAATGAATGAAGCTAAACGCAGGAATCCCGCTGATTTTTTCATGCCTAAACCTGCTGAGCTGCTGCTCTTGTCAGCCAAGTGGTGCTGGAAGAGCAAAAAGCTGTCCCTGGCACTGGGCACGGTGCGAGCCCCGGTCCCCGATTACCTGGCAGCGGGGATGCAACCCCAGGCAGGCATCTCCCTGCCAGGGCTGGAAGGTGTCCCCGGCCGCCAGGACCTGCTGGCCAGCCGGTTGCTTCTGCTACTGGAACAGGGGGAGCCTTTCCCTCCCCACCTCTTGCTCATTTTGTAGGCAAAAACAGCTCAAATAGCTCAAATAGTTTGGATCCAAACAGCCCGACTTCCCCCAAAACGCAGCTCCACTGGGGTAATATTTCTTAAAATAAAAAACGAGAGGCATAAGGAGGGAGTTGGAACAAAGAAAAGCAAATAACCTTCCCAGGAGCCAGCGCTCCCATCCAACCCCATCCTCCTGGGAGCCTGCAGGAGGCCCAGAGCCGTGCCCACGGATGCTCCGGTCGCTCGCCTTGAGCCCGGCCCGTGGCGGATGGCTGCGGGGGTGAGGGGGGGCTGAGCACGAGCCTTGGAAGGAGTCCTCACCTTTGAGGGATCGGGTGGCTTGGCCCGTTGAGGCAGTGGTGTTCGGCTTCCCCTTCACTGCTGCTGTGGGCTCTTGTGGAAGGGGAAGCATTTTGCAGAGAGGAGGAGGAGGAGGAGGAGGGGAGGCGTTATTTTAGGAAACGGTGCTCCCCCTTGCCAGGAGCTCTCTCCCCAGGTTATTCTGTCTTCCTCTCTGCCCTGGTTCCTGCCTCTGTACCCAGTCTCCAACAGCTTGACATTCCCAGGAGCAGCCATGCTCCAGAGGTGATGGAGAGGATGGGGCAAACCACCTGGGGAGGGCACAGCTCCCATTTTGCTTCCAGATCTGACTCATTGCATCCCACAGCAGGGCAGGTTTGTCCCTCTGCCCCTTATTTCCCAGCCTGGAATAGGAGTATATTAAACATGAGCATACTAAGATGCCATTCAAGTGGCGCAACAACCACATGTGAAACACCTCAGTGGGGTTACGATGCAAATGTTCTCCAGGGTCAGCAGGAATTGGCAAGCTCAACCAGCACCTCCAGCCTCTGCCCCATCTGAGGTTGGTTCTGCCTTCCCTGCACTGCCAGAGGACCCTGCCCCATCTCCACTGTGGGCTCGACCCAACACACAGCTGAAGGACTTGCAGCAGGTCTGGGTGGACAGAGCTGCCCCATCGCCAGCTGCCTGTGCCACCCCAGGGATGCTGGAGCCGGGCTGCAAGGAGAAAACATCCCTACCCCTCCGTGCAACTCCGGTGCTGTGAAGGGCATCCCAGGACACTTCCACAGGCCAACCATAGTTTTACGGGGCCTCAGATTTCAAAGTCTGCCTGAGCTTTACAAGGAGGAAATTACATGTGTGGTGGGGCTTTTCTTCCCCCTGTGTAATCACGGGTGCTCCCCACAAACCCCTGCTGAGCGAGCACCGCCAAACCGAGCCCTGCGCCTCTCGCTCCTGTGTCCATCTGGCTGCAAGGGCTGAGTTCATGCCTGGTAAATACCAGTGATAACCTCAGCCCTGTGAGTGAAGGTGGGTCTGGTGTGTCTGCTTCAGGCCAGCTCTGGGGAGGTGAGTCCTCCCAGATTCCCGAAGCCGGCGCGGGGATCAGTGAGCTGGTGGATGCAGGCACCAAGTGACAACCAGCTGAGCCCCCCATCCCGTAAGAGCGAGAAGCTGGTGGATCCAGCATTGCACAGAGGGGTGATGGCAGACTGCAGGCTGTCGTGGCCCTAGGTGGCTTCCTCCCAGCAGCAGCTCGTGGCCAAGTTGGCCACCATGAGGTGGCACTGCCAGCCAAACCCACTTCTCTGGTGATCCCTGCCATCTCCCTTTGTCCTCTCAGTTGTGTACCTAGATGCATCTACATGTATGAGCACATGTATCTGTCTAGCTTCTGCCTTGAACAACGCACCCTGGTTTGGGGGTGAACTGAGTGCAGCTGCCTTGGGTCTGGTGGGTTTCCGAGGGTTTCACACTGGGCAGGTGCGCAGGGAGGGTCCCGGGGGTGCCACTGCTGTTCTGCACTGCAGCACAGTGGGAGACCCTCCACCTCCAGAGAGCGTTGGTGGCTGTTGCCCTCACTCTGCCAGCTCACCTAACAGCTCCTTTCTCCTTCCCTCCTCAGCACATCGTCTGCACAGGCAGGCTGCGCTGGTACCCAGACCCCTCCGTCATTCACTGCATCCAGTCGTGCGAGGTAAGGCCCCAGCAGGAGCTGCCTGCTCCTTGCAGGAGAGCTCCCAGCAATGAAAACTCACTCCAGCACAAAGCCAGATGGCTTTGACCTCATATTTGCTCCAAGCTAGGCCAGGGCGTGCTGGCTGAGCAGAGACCAGAGCAAGCATCCTTGGGCATGGTTCTCCACAGCTGGGGCGATGCTGGGGAGCAAGAGCTGCAGAATAACCCATTTCCTTCCTTGCCCACTTCTTGGCCAGCCTGGGAAGAATGTTCTAGCAAAAGGATTTCACTGGCAAGGGGTATCCCCAAAAAGCCTGAGCTGACTCCAAGCCTGAATACTTCCTTAACCAGAACCGCAGTTCTAGAGTAAGGAGCAATCCAGAAAAGCCCTGTGTGACTCAGGCGTCCAACCCAAACAACGAGGATTTCCAGCCTCGTACATGCAAAACAAACCACTCTGAAGAATCTGCAGACAAAGAATTCCTTGCAGAAATCGGTTAGCCGCTCATTTAGCTTTGAATAATGACCAGGCAGGAGAAAATCATAGGCAGCCTGGAGTCAGTTCACAAAGGAAATTAAAAATAGGCAGTGCTTTGTCAAGTGCTAGTTGTTATTATGATTGCGGATAAAAGGGAAAAGGGAGGTATTTTGGAATGTTGTATGCTGAAAATTTGGGATATTTACCAAAAAGGAAAACGTAAATGAAGTTTGCACACCAAAAATAGCTTTGGGTTTTGCTGATTTTTTTTATTTTTATTTTTTTTAATGTACTCATTTCAATGCAAACGATCGCTTTTGCTGGCTGATTTCTGCCTAGCTCAGCTCTTCCTTGGCTGAAGTGTGGGAGAAAGGGTGATGCTGTGGGGGGCACATCCCCAGGAAAGAGAGGTTACGGTCAACAGGAGGTGCAGCAGTTGTTTCCCAAACTTGACTTTGTGAAACTCCCAAACTTTTCTGTGTGATGTACTGTAGGTGAACCTGCTCTGGCAGGGGGGTTGCACTAGATGATCCTTCGAGGTCCCTTCCAACCCTAGAATTCTGTGATTCTGTGATTCGACGGCTGTGCTGTGTGTCTCTGTGGCAAGGCATGGGCTGCAAGAGTCGGGGAATGGGGTGCTGTGTGCTGGAGAGGTGTCAGATGGTTGAGTACCAGAGCTTAGTGATGGGTCCTCTGGTGTTTTGGGAGCTCCGTGTCGTTCTAAAGCACAGCTTTTAGCCCAGCTCTGGAGCAATGTATTTGAAGTAGGATGGGTTTATGTGGAAGAGCAGTCTAGATGGTTGTGGTGATCCTCTACGTTATCCTGCTGTCAAAGGAAATGTGCTCCTTGTGCTCTTTGGGAGCTGATCCTTCAAAAAAAGAAACAGATGGGGCATGAGGTGCTGCTGCTTCTTTTCCTGTGCAGCTCAGGTGGGAGAAAGCTGACACAGGTGTGAGGATGCTCACTTAGGCTCAGGTACACCAGACCCACCCCAGCCTTTGCTCTTCTCTGGTTCCTGCACCTCACCTTGGGTCTGTATCTTCAGCAAAAGGTCCCTTAGTGGATGATGAAAAATGCCAGCTTGTCTATGTGTGTGTGTGTGTGTGAGAGACAGACACCCAATACCTGAAATCCAGCATCTCATGGTGACAGCAACTGTCTTCTCATTAGCCACCCAAACATGGTCACAGCCAACGTGACCTCTTTCTGTTTGATGCTTGTCATCCCTGTTTGCTCCTAGAAATCAAGTCCTAGACAGCAGTCTTGGCATACAGGAGGTTAGGCAACCCAAAACTTTGTAGTGTCCTACTAGAAGATAAAGAGCCCGTGCTCATCATCACCCCTGTAGACTTGTCTATGCCCTTTCTGATTTCAGTTAACCTTTCAGCAGGAATGACCAAGCAGTACATGCTCTTCCAGCTGAGGTCTTACCAAAGCCCTGCACAAAGCTTCCTTGTGCTAGAAGTGTCTCTTTTGATAGGACCCAGGACTATATCTGGTATTTCTGCAGTTGCAGCAGTCTGGCAGCTCGGAGAGATCCTGAGGTCAGCAAGTACACCCAGATCTTTCTCTACCTCCTTTGTTTCCAACTGATGAGCTCCAAGCTAACTGCAGATGGTTTGCCATCAATACAAGAGCTTGACCTTCAGCTTTATACAAGTGAACATCACCCTGTTTCTCCCTCTAGTCCTTCGGGTCACCTAACTACTTGTCAGATATCCTGAGCCTCCTCTGTGGAACAGTGCCACCTTCCTCCTTAGCAATTTCGTCAGCACAGGCCTAATTTTAAGGTCACAGTCACTCACTGTAATGCTAATGAAGATTCAGCCTCAGATTGTTTCGTTCACCCTGATGCTCACTCTCTTTTTGGAAACAGCTTGCAGCCACCTCCTCCTGTTCTCCTCCTCACTTCACATACATGTCTTTGATTATTCTTTCCATCAGGTTTTCTCGTATGATGCTGCAGGTTATTAAGGTTGAGCTGATAAGCCAAGTTTCCCTAGATATCTCTGCTTTTCACCTGTGTTTTAGAGTAGTCATTGTTTTACTTTAAACTCTTGAGACTCCTCCCTGCAGTGCTGGGTCCTGTTGTGAATTCCTCAACACAAGAAGGACATGGAGCTGTTGAAGCGAGTCTGGGGAGGGAGGCCATGAAGGTGATCAGAGGGATGGAGCTCCACTGCTCTGGGGACAGGCTGAGAGAGTTGGGGTTGTTTAGCCTGGAGAAGAGAAGGCTCCAGGGAGACCGTAGAACACCTTCCAGTGCCTGAAGGGGCTCCAGGAAAGCTGGAGAGGGACTGGTGCCAAGGGCAGGGAGTGATGGGACGAGGGGGAATGGGTTCCAACTGCCAGAGGGGAGATGGAGATGGGATGTGAGGGAGAAATTGTTTGGTGTGAGGGTGGTGAGACCCTGGCCCAGGGTGCCCAGAGAAGCTGTGGCTGCCCCTGCCTGGCAGTGTTGAAGGCCAGGTTGGATGGGGCTTGGAGCAACCTGTCTCACACTGGAAAGTTCAGGTCAGTGTGCAATGGTGTTAGAGGGATTCTCGCTCATCCTTGTTGTGCTGGCGGCGGATCAGCCTGTCTGCCTCATCCCTCTCACTCCTCTCCCCACCTCCTTTCTCTTTCCATTAATCTGGTCGTCCATCTGCCTCCCAGTCTCTCGCTGTGCCTTGCCAAGTGCCTCATCGCCGGAGCAGGGAGGCACGTAGTTGGGTGAGGGAGGGAGGG
Source organism: Aegotheles bennettii (assembly GCA_013398125.1). Classification (NCBI taxonomy): domain Eukaryota; kingdom Metazoa; phylum Chordata; class Aves; order Caprimulgiformes; family Aegothelidae; genus Aegotheles; species Aegotheles bennettii. The sequence goes on from VZRW01002719.1 coordinate 76,896, forward strand.
AGAGATGCAAACCCTTCCAGGAGCCCGTCAGGAATACGAGTTAGTGCTGAGCGCGCTTCGCCTCTCGAGGGCCAGCAGAACATCCCGTCCCCTGCCATCAGTAGAAAAACAGATGGCAGCACCGGAGTGGGAGAGGAGGGGGCTTGGGGCTGGGTGGAGAGGGGAGTGGAGGAGGAGAGAAACCGGCTGTGGTTTGGGAGGAGGTGGTCCTGGTCCTGGTGGTGTCCTTGGCTGCTGAGAGGGAGGCGTTTCCAGCAGCTGGGACAGGTTCTCCTAAGCCATCCTGAGGTGACCACCTCTCCTCCTGTGCCCAAGAGCAAGTGAGGCTGTTGACTCCAGAGGAGGAGACAGTATGTACAGTGATCCAGGTTGCTCCCTTAGACTATTCCTGCCATGGTCCAAAATAGCCTATACATGAGTACAGCTGCTATAGGGCATCTCCTAGACTGTGCAACTTGGAGGAAGGCCAGCTGCCCTTGCTGTGGTTGGAGTGAGTATGGGCAGGCTCTGCTGGGCAGCAAATATGTTGTGCAACCTGCTGACCTCCAGCTCTGTTTCATCCTTGCATGCAGGTAGCAAAGGGTTAATTGCAAGAGCTGTGAGGCAGAGTTTTTGTACTGGTATGGTTGGAGCTGGACCAGAGCTACTACAGCTGTTGTCTGCCTCTTAGGGTAGCAATTCCTTCCTGATTTGACTCGGTGCCGTCTCTGGTTGAGGTTGGCTTTGCTCTCAGTAGCTCAGCATTGAGGAACTTGCAGAGACTTTGGCTTGAGGTCCCTGCCTCACACCTTGGGTGAAGATGGGCCGTACCAGAAAGCTGTCATGAGCATGAGCTGCTGGGAATTTCTCAGGTCTTCCCTGCATGAGGACAAGGTCTCACTGCCCTTGCATGTGCTGCTGGTCATGTCATCGTGATCGTGAAACACTAATTAGTTCCCTCTTCTGTGGTTTTCCTGAGGTATTGCAAAGGGAACGATGAGATAGGAACTGCAGTGTGTTTGTGGTTGTGAGTTGTTCTCGAGTCTTTTGATCCAACAGGTGATCGAGGACCCTGATGGATCCTTGGCTCTTCCCACCAGCACGCACAAAGCCCTCGCTCAACACGTCTGTGGCTGGTGTCCAGCATGTGTCTGCCAAAATTAACCCCTCTGAAGGCACATGCAATAGGGATGGTAGGAAGGCTCAGCTGAAATCAGGGTCCTACCATGCTTTGACATGACAGGAGACAGGGTGAGACTCACGCTCTGGGAAAGTGCTGAGGTCCAGCTGTGGGCAGCTGGATCTGCTCCTTATCATCCCTAGGGCTGGGGCACCTTGATTGTCCCTCCTCCCAGACTTGGGGAGGGGGACACTCTGATTTTGTCCCATGGCAAAGCTCAGTACAGGAAACTGAGGCAGAAACATGATGCTGGTGGGATGCTCTGCTCCAGGGAAGAGATCCTCTGCTGGTCTTCTGATGCCTAAAGGCAACGAGGACCACAGGCATCCCAGCTTCTCCAAGGAGACCCTCTACAGCAACTAGGTATTGCAGCATGGCCACAATTTAAAGTCACCCTCTTGCGATGCTCACATTGTCTTTATCTCATCTGTCCCTGCGGAAGCATTTCATGACACCTTCATCCATCCCATGTTCTTCCTCTGTCTGCCTCCTGACTTGGAAAACACAGAGAGAATCCTACAGGATGCGGCTGCTGCTCTTGCAAGCAGGCAAGAGGCAAACCATGCAACTTGCTGTTCCTTCAGGTGTGTCACTAAAGCTGAAGTCTGAAGCCCCTGTGATCCAGGTGACTTGATGAGTTGCCCTAGGTTGTGGTACATTCAAATTTTGGATAATACACAGACATGTTGGCCTCCACATCTCAAGAGGATGCAGCCGAGCTGGAAGAAAACAGTCAAAATGATTAAGGGGATGCCATAGCTGCCCTTCAAGGAGATGCTGAAACAGCTGCAGTCTGGAGAGCAGAAGACTGCTGGAGGTTTGCCAAGGCACAAGGTAAGGTGGATGAAGAACTGGGGAGTGCTCACTGAGACTGGCAAGGGGGTTGTTTCAAGGAGGCGAAGGAAAGCTCTTTGGACACGGTGAGCCCTGGACTTTGAGACTGGCTGCAGGGGTGAGCTTTACGTTCAAAAAGGGATTAGAAAAATTAGTGGACATCAGGGCCACAAACAGACAGTGAAAGGACCAGGCAGGGCTATACTTTCCACCGTCATTAACGCAGTGAGTGCAGATGATGGGGGAGTATGAGGAGCATGGACTGCAGGTAGTGGTCACTTCTGGACCAAACCTGGCTCCTGACTGGCGAAGGCAAAGCCCTTCATGCTGGGGAGGTGGAAGGTGAGATGGGGAGCTCTTTACGTACCTGCTGGGTACATCTTTCATGCTGTTCTTGGCATGAGCAGCAGGGGCTGCCAAGAGTGGGATACAGCCTTCCAGGGGATGAGCCCAAAGAAATCTATTCCTCTTCCAAAAATCTCAGTTGAGACATACTTCTCTTAAATTGTGAGAATGTCTCTGTCCCCTGAACACACACAGAGCGTGAAGAGAGAAACCTTGTTTTCTGAAGAGATGAAGCAGAGGGAAGCAAAATGATCCCACACCAGCATGGTGGAAGGACAGGCACAGCTCTCCTGTCTGCAGGGACAGGCTTACAGAGCCCCTTTTGGCATGGGTAGGACCACAGCATCTGGACACAACACCAATGGTGGTGGAGATCCAAAGAGGTGGAAGCAGCCTCTGTTCCCCCAGCCCATGGCTGTTCAGGCTGGCCTGCACTTGGGATGCCCTGACCTATGGCTGCTTCTCTGCCTCCCCCCAGCTCAGGTGCCATCCCTCCATCCCTGCCCGTGTCCTGCTTTCCCCTCTCCCAATGGTCACAGTTGTGCAGTCGGTGGCACAGACAGGGGGAATGAAAAGCCACTGAAAGCACCCGCTGAAATGAAAGTCAATGGGTTGTTTCTGATAATAAACAAACATCCCCAAGCACGGCACAGCCAACTGCTCTTCCAACACGAATATTCATTCCCCTTCGCTCCTTCAATCCCTCGTACATTGTTTTTCTTTCTGTTTAAGATCTGTAACAAGAACTTGGCAGAAACCAGATACAAGTGGGTCAGGAGGCCCTTGTGGTTTTCAGGGCTTGTTTTCCATAACCCGTTCTATCCTGCAACATATTTTGCACAAAGGGCTTGGCAGGAGATCTAATCCGTGGCAGCAGGCGAGCGGCCGGGGGCAGGACTGCAGGCTGGTGCTCGTGGCAGGGGAAGTCCTGGCTTCTGTCGTGTGTAGAGCAGCAGCCCTGGAAATGGTGAGTGCTGGGAACCCATCTCCAGGAGCCACAGTGCTTGCCAGGAGCACTATTGACACTGCATCTTCCTCTGCTCCCCTTCACTTGTTCTTTCCTGCTTCTGTTTTCCTTCCATTAGCACTGAGATCAGGGTGCTCAGAGGATGAGGCTAAGGACCACGTCATGAACAGATCATGGACAGAGATGTGTTTATGGAAGCAAAGACTTGCTGTGATGTGGTGTTCATCTACATCAGCCTTCCACCCCTTTCCTCACTCCTGTCCCCATGGACTGTGCAAAGCCCTTTCCAGCTTGCTGTCTGCTGGGACACGGGGTTCCTGAGGAGCAAGGCACAGAGCAGGACAGGTGAAAAGAAATGCATCCCCAGTCCATAGCTCAGGGTGCCACATACTTCTGCAGCAGGAGTGTGTCCAAACCAAATTCTGGCCTAGGATGCAGGAGCACTTTCAGACCAGGCAAGGACCTGCTCTCCTAGTATGGCCATCTACAGCAGCATTCATGTTGGAGACCGAGCAGCAATCCAACCTCTGCGCCCTTCATCCCCTTTCAAACATTGATCTTGTCCAAACTCAGTCCATGCCGATTCAAACAGGGTCCAGATGTTTGCAGGAAACCTTTGTCCTTTTGTCCTGAAGAACACCTAGAGCTGCATGCCAAGGCTGCGGGGAGCTGGGCTGTTGCTTGCCTTGGGCATGGCAGTATGCATGATGGCACATAGGCTGGAACCAGGCAGCAGGATGCCACCTGCCAGCCCATCACCTCTTCCTGAAGCATTCCTCTGAGTACATGGAGTATTTTCTCAAGCCTCTGTTTCCTTAGTGAGACCTGGGGAGCAGGATGTTGGAGCTGGAGCAGATGTTCCTGATGATCTGAGATGTGATGAAAGCAGTCTGCACACTGAGCTAAGGAGTGGCTGTGGGACACCAGCAAGCTCAGAAGCAACTGCCATTTCTTCATTTTGCTTTCTAGCCATGTCTGAGGTGATGGGGCAGGTCCACGATGTCTCCCAGCAAGCCATCCTGCAAGAACATGGCTCCAGGGGACAGCCACTGTGGTTCAAAAGGAGCACAGGAACGGCTCAGGGGACACAAACCAGGAGCCATTAAAATGATGGATGAAGTGCTGGGCTTGTAGGAATTTGTTTCTCTTTTCTCCAGGCCACTTGGTCCCAGGTGCCTCTTGCCAAATCTCTAGGGCTCTCTTCCTTGGGGTGGCACTGACTCTGCCTCCCTCACTGCCATGGGTGCTCGCTCACCACTCGGAGTGGCTCAGGGCAGCGAGGCATCCCAAAAAGCTCTTTTGAGCTTCAGCCAGCCCTGCTCCCTCTCTGTCCCTCTCGGTGTTTTTCAGAGCTGGTTTCCTCCTTGCGTGCCGGAGAGCCTCAGGAAGGAGAGAGGGAAAGTGGATGTGCTTGGGGTGTCGAGGGGGGGAGGCAAAAAAAAATATAAAAATAAAAGACACTGCAACAGTGAGAGGGCCAAGAAAAATATTTAATCCAAACAATGAACATTGTCGTTTCCTCCCACAGTCTGCATTCCCAGTCAACTTCCCTGGGCAAGCAGAGGGAGCCAAGAATGGCCGGGCTTTCTGCCTCGCCAGCGTGAGCATGTGTGTGTGTGCAGGCAGGGGATGTGTCCTGGGGACACTGCTGCAGCATTACTGTAACCACCTTCTGCCATGGCTGTGGCTGAAGGGACCAACAGTTTTCCGTAGGGAAACAGCGGTTTGGAGTGATGCTGGGGGGATGCAGTCAGGGATGGGAGAGGGAATTTCCAGGGACCTAAGCTGGGGTGGTGGATGCAGAGGGTCTTTAAGTGAATCAGACTTTTAACAAAGCTTTGAGTTCTCTTCAGGGACCTCCCAGAGCTCTCTGAACCACCTTGCCAGTGGCTGAGGTGGGAAGGAAGGAATGGCATCTATCAGGGAGAAGCTGCCCTCTGCACATCTTAGACCCTCAGAGCTGCAGTGATCTGCAGCCCTGGGACAGCCCAAGGTTCACATCCCATGGGTTTGTAAGCCCTGGTTTGGGCTGATGTCCTTTTGCAGACAAAGGGACAGGGGTTTCCAGCTCTGCTTCCTTGCTGCTGGTGCCTTTGGGGGCTTGCTCTTGAAGATCTTGCAAGGTTCTTAGGACACCATGTGCACAGAGACATTTCTCAGGCAGAGGTTTATCACCTGGCCCTGGCCCCATCTCCATGGCTGCACCACCTCCCTCCTGTCTTCTCTTTCCATTGTTAGTGTCTCATCCATCACAGGAGCATCCATCACAGTGGTGAAACTGATGCATGAGGCATGGGTCTGAGAGCATGGCAGCTTTTCCAGGGCTGGTCCCTCCCTGTCTCCCTGCTGAAATGATGGTTCCCCTCTTCCTCTGAGGCTGCTTTGAAAGCTACAGCTGAGAAGGACGAAGACAGCTGCACCTCCTCTGCTAAAGGGTTGCGCATGGTTGTCTCGGCATGCAAAGAGTTGGAGGTTGAAGCCCAAAATCCGGATACACAAAGGGAAGGATGTAAGGGCAGCAAGGTCTGTGCTGACTGAGCAGCAGCACGGAAGCAAACTCCCCACCCTCGCTGGGTGGGATCAGCACTGTCGCAAAGCCCAGGACCTGTGCAGCCTCCTGAGGGCTGGGTGGTAATTTTTGCTTATTAATGCTGGACTTGGTCCCCTGAAACTGGGATCTGGGCTTTCTCTAGCTATGGTCAGATTGAAATTGCAAGTGCTTTCCATCCCAGTGGCAGCGCAGGAGAACCTTTCAGCTCTTCAGTTACACAATTGGCCAGGTGCACACTGATTTTTTAACATTTTTTTCTTTTTTTCCACCTTCCTCTGAAGCATCTGGAACGGGTCATTGCCAAAAGCAAAGTACCAGGTCTTCAGGTCGGCTCGACCGGAGCAAAACCTGCATTCCTGGGAAATAAGGTTCCTCAAGCGCCCGTGACACAGCAGCAAAGTATGTGCGATATCAATGGCATCTGTGACTCATTCTTTGAGCTCCATCTTTCCTTTGCCCTGTCGCACCCTCGTGTTCTTCCACAGTGAACCGACCTACATATAAGGTGGATTTGAAGAAAAGTGCCTGGACCCTGCTCACCTTCCCAATGGCACTAGGGGCTCCCCACCAGGCAGAATGCCAGCCCCATGGAGGGAACCAGCCCAGCCCCACGGGAGGAGCCAGCCCCACGGAAGGAGCCAGCCATCTCAGCTCCAGCCCCAGGGACTCCCCAGGGATGATGGAAAATCACTGTGCCCAGACACTGCTCCCTGCGTGGCCTCTCCCAGCAGCCTCAAGAGAAATGGCACCGCCAAGCCCTCTGAGATGCTTCTGCCTGGGATGCGGTGGGATCCAACCACTCCTTCCTCACATCCCTCCTTTGCCTGCAATATTTTCCCCTCTTTTTTCTTTCCCTTTTAATTTTTTCTGTTTTCATCCATGCCTATTCCCAGGCTTTGAGAGCCTGTGTTTTTTTAGCCTATTTGAATTGCCAAGCACTTGATCCACGGTTGCTATTTTTGTGCTGGAAGCGCAGGGCTGGGGTCCAGCGGTGCCAGATGCTGCATCTCCACGTGCTAACACATGCCCCACGGAAGCTCCTGTCTGGATAAACAAGGAAGATGGATGGTGCGAGCAGGGAGATTCGCTGATGCAGCCCGGCTCCTTGGCCTCCTCAGTGGCACGCAGCCTCACCCAGCAGCTCCCCATCACTTCACATGGTGCGGAGCGGTTGCAGAAATCACCTTATTATTTTTTTCCCAGTTTACAGGAGCCATTTCAACCAGTCCTTTTCATCCCCATGCGCTGGAGGATGTGTATTCTGGCCACTGAAATCCTGGATCATAGGGTCTGTGATGGGAGGGCTGGAGCAGCTCTGCTCTGGGATAGGCTGAGAGAGTTGGGGTTGTTCAGCCTGGAGAAGAGAAGGCTCCGGGGAGACCTTAGAGCACCTTCCAGTGCCTGAAGGGGCTCCAGGAAAGCTGGAGAGGGACTGGTGATAAGGGAGTGAAGTGATGGGATGCGGGGGAACGGGTTCCAGCTGCCAAAGGGGAGATTGAGTTTGGGTATGAGGAAGAAATTCTTTGGTGTGAGGGTGGTGAGACCCTGGCCCAGGGTGCCCAGAGAAGCTGTGGCTGCCCCTCCCTGGCAGTGTTCAAAGCCAGGTTGGATGGGGCCTGGAGCATCCTGGTCTGGTGGGAGGTGTCCCTGCCCATGGCAGGGGGTGGCACTGGGTGAGCTTTAAGGCCCCTTCCAGCCCAAACCCGTCTGGGATTCTCTGATCATGGCCAAGAAGGCCATTGGCATCCTAGGGTGCACTAAGAGTGTGGCGTCAGGTTGAGAGAGGTTCTGTTCCTCCTCTACTCTGCCATGGTTAGGCCACATCTGGAGTACTGTGTTCAGTTCTGGGCTCCCCAATTCAAAAAAGACTGGAGAGAGTCCAGCGAAGGGCTACAAAGGTGGTGAGGGGACTGGAGCATCTCTGTCCTGAGGGAAAGCTGGGACCTGGGGCTGTTCAGCCTGGAGAAGAGAAAACTGAGAGAGAGTCTCATCAACGCTTATAAATATCTTACATGGTGGGTGTCAGGAGGATGGGGCCAGGCTCTTCTCAGTGGTGCCCAGTGACAGGACAAGGGGCAATGGACACAAACTGGAGCATGGGAAGTTTTATCTAAACATGAGGAAAAACTTATTTACCTTAAGGGTGACAGGGCACTGGGCCAGGCTGCCCAGAGAGGTGGTGGAGTCTCCCTTTCTGGAGACATTCAAACCTGCCTGGATGCAAACCTGTGCCACCTGCTCTGGGTGACCCTGCTTTAGCAGGGGGATTGGACTGGATGATCTCCAGAGGTCCCCTCCAACCCCCACCATGCTGTGATTCTGTGAGATCGATGTATGAGGGCACCTATACCCTCAAGGGTGACCCACCAGTGCCTTACTTCGCTCTTTCTGCTTGCAAAGACGAAACCAGGTGGAGATCCTTGACAAGGTGAAGCAATGGGAGTCCCTGTGTTCTCCAGGTGCTGGGTGAGGAGCAGGGACAGCTGTCCCCAAACCCTGCGCCTGGCTCTCTTAAGCCTCAAGTCCAATTAGTCATTTTTTATTTTCCCCTCATGTGTTTTTCCAAGGTAATTTGGAGCATGAGTTGTTAAGTTTCCCCAACAAGTGTTGCTATAGGAGCCTGTATTTGTTTAGGGTGGGGTACGGGCTCGGGCGGGTTGAGAGGAGGGGGCAATTAGCCCTAAGAGGTGTAGAGAGAAACCGAGCGCCTCTCCTTCCCCGTCCTGTCCCTGTCCATGTCCTCCCCCCACCTTGCACACAAGATCTGGAAATCATTTCAGACCTGTGCAGCCGGGATGGGCCAACCTCCCCCTAATTGTATGGAAACTACCGGAGTGGCGGGTGTTGTGCTGTCGGTGAGTCATGACAGATGGAGCAAAGCTCAAGGAAAAACTCCACCGCGTGGAAGGCTGCAAAAGCAACTCACACCCAGCAGAGCTCTGCCCTGCCAGCGGCCCTGGCCAGTGCCCTGCCTGCACCCCTGCCCCGGCCAGCCCCAACATCCTTGTCCTGGCCCTCCCAGTCCTCAAAGCTGGTGGAAGGAGGTGATTCTCCCTCTCTACTCCGCTCTCGTCAGACCCACCCTGAAGTGCTGGGTCCACTTCTGGGGTCCCCAACAGAAGAAGCACGTGGAGCTGTTGGAGCGAGTCCAGAGGAGGGCCATGAAATGCTGGCTGTGGCTGCCCCTCCCTGGAACTGTTCAAGGCCAGGTTGGATGGGGCTCGGAGCAACCTGGTCTAGTGGAAGGTGTCCCTGCTCATAGCAGGGGGGTGGAACTGGATGAGCTTTAAGGTCTCTTCCAACCCAAACCAGTCTGGGATTCTGCGATTCATGGCTCAGAGACCTTTGCTCACCACCATTTAAGACCCTCTGATGTTTTTCAGTGGAAGAGGAACATTGACCCTCGTGCCTTGGTGAAATTGCACCCTGGTCTCCTCTGGACGTGGTTTGTGACAGCAATGATGGGAGCCAAATCCATTCTTGTTCTTGAGTGAGGTACCTAACCCGGCCGTGCCTCAGTTTCCCAGGTGCAGAAAGGATTGCTCTTTCTTCTTGTTTTGCAAGATCTTCCAGGCAAATACAATCTCTCTGTGGCAGCCAGGGTTTGACCTGGGCACTGTGACAGTGATAGATTTGCTGTAATCCCTGCTGCTACTTCCTAAAGTGGCATTCGTCTGCGTTGAGCCCATTTCTGTTCCTTGTGAGTGGTGATGAGAAAGAGCCCCATCACTTCTCTGGTTTTGGCATTGCTTTTTTTGGCTGAATTACTGGCATTATCACCACCCCCACACATTGGCTGCGGCGCAGTGAATGCAGGACTATAGCAGTGTGGTGACATTTTTCAGCTGTCTGTCATTCAGTTGAGGGGTGCTATGGGCGAGTGTCCATCAAAGACTGGGTTCAGGTATTTTCTGAAGCCTACTTGTGGTTTGGGGCCACCAGAGCTGGTGAAATGGCTCGACTGCTTCCCTGAGCCAAGGGGTTGTCAGGCTCCCACCACAAGCCCTTCCCGATGACAGCAGTCCTCCTGGAGGTTGGCCATGGTTGTTGGGCCAGTAGCTACCATCACAGAGGCTGGAGTGGGAGAAGCATTTCGTTACTAATTACTCAGTTAATGAATGGCCTCGCCGTTCTGTTAGCACACTCGGGTGTTGCTTGGCAGTGCTGATGTGTATTTGTGATACATAAACCTTGGCTGCAGACCGTTCCTGGCTGCTCATTGCACTCCACATGCACCTCGTTTGGTCGCACCCGTGGCACCGCGTCGTTTCTCAGCCCCCATTGCTGGTTTCTCTTCTCTGATCAGTTGAACCATGTAATTAAACAACAATACAATGGATTTCCAACCCCCTTCACATACCCCCACCATTCTGTGATTCTGTAAAATGAGGAGGAAGATGGGCAAGACTGAAGCTAGAAGTCAGTATTTCTGGTTTTCAGTAGGCTGGTGCCCTCTCTGCTTGATCCAGAGTTGGATTTTGCCTGCAGGGACCCAGTGCTTAATGAAGATCTCTTCTGTTTGTCCCAGCTGGCCATCAGTTAAGTAGCCTTGTGGTCCAACCTGGCAAGGTTTGGTGGAGCCAGGTGCTGGGGACAGGGCTAGAGCCTTCAGTGGAGAGTCTAGAGGAATTTGGAGACATGTTCCTTGGGGTCAGAGCCAGACCAAGAATATTCTGTAACAGGCAATAGGCTTTGCAACCAGTCCTTGCCAATGGCTGGCTTGGCTTGAGTGCATGTATTTCTGGGAGACTCCTGACCATGCTGAACCTTTCTTGTAGTCCAAGGGAGACAAAGCGCCTGCCTTTCTGAGATAGATCCTCTAGCAGGATGCTCTATTGATCCTTGTAACAGCCTCTCTGCACTTCACTGCCAGGTTACCAAGCTCAACTTCAGACCTAAGCTCTTTGGGAGGAGAGGTGTTGGAGAGGAGAGCTGGTGTCTTACAGAGCCATGCCCCAGCTTTGCACATGCAGAGAGCTGGATTGCAGTGGAGACACGTGAGAGCAGTGAGAGAAGGTGGATGAGCAGATCATGAGGTGAACTCAGTCCTAGTTGGGTGGCATTGGACTCTGGAGAAGCACTGAGTGGGATGGGGATTGTGACCTTCTGTGGTGATGTGGATTTGCTTTCTCACTTCCCAGGGCAATTCCCTGATCCTTGAGCTACAGCTGCTGCCCTCTGAGCACACACTCCTCCACACACACCAGTCTTCTGGTGCCCTTTGGCTTTGAAGAGAGGGTTGTGTAGGGTGGAACTGGGCCTTGGCCCTCATCAGAGGAGCACAGGGGCCTTGCTGAGGACCTGGGATCTCTCCTTTTGAGAGGAACCTTCTGTTTTTGAGTAACTCTTTCAGCCATGACTCGTTTCTTTGCCTAGCCCTTCCAAGCAGACGGCTGGTGTGACACCATCAACAACCGGGCATACTGCCAGTACGATGGGGGTGACTGCTGCTCCTCCACATTGTCCTCCAGGAAGGTGAGTGAGCATCTTCTGTGGTGTTGGCCAGGATGAAGTGGTGCTCTTTGGCTTTGCTGGCTGTGGAACCGAGCCTGCAATGCAATTCTCCCACGAGCAGAGAAACAAATCCATGACTTTAAACCAAAGCCAGCTGAAGCTGATAGACCTCATCCCACTGATTACAGCGGGGTTTGGACCCAGGCCAGTGGGACTGAAAGCTCAGCCCAGCTCCTGCTGAGGTTCACAGGATTCCCTCTTGTTTTTGGGAAACGAGTCCCAAAGAAATGGCTTCCATAGGATGTAGCACGTGCCATGGTGAGTCAGAAGTCACCTTGTCATATAATTGAGCAATCTCGGGGGATCTGGGGTATGGTCCATTGGCATCTGCTATGTCTTTCCCTCCCAGTTCTCCTGGGGAGAGATGGAGGGAGGAATAATGTAGAGGAAGCAACTTGGCGTTGGGGTTGCACAGACCCTTCTTTGTCTCCCATCACGACCCTCCCCTCTCGCCTGACCACTATCCAGCACTCACAGCCCAACCTTCCTAAGCATATCCAACAGCAAAACAAATCTTAGGGCATGAGATAATTTCTCACTGCAAAAATATGTGAATTTGGATCTTCTCATCTTTGTTGTGGAGCTTGAATCATTTTTCCTTTCATCATGCATCCACACACAAAGAAAAGGAAAAATGAAATCCTGGGAAGATCCAGTTGAGATAGGAGAGAAAAGGCTTTACACCCAAGCGATGAGTGAAACCTCCACAGTGATGCCATGACATCTCAGAGCAAGGCATGGCTCTCAGGAGATCCAAGACATCTGGATCTCTGGCTAAAATAGAGGATGGGTTTGCAGGGGAAGGTGTGGGGGTCAGTCCCATGGCTCTCAATAGACCCAGCCCCAGCTCGCACCCCCCACAGCACCCAGTTCTCCTGTGACACAAGCCTCCGGCACAACTCTGTTCAGGCAGATGCAAGAATATGGCGTTCAAACACCAAAAAAACCACTCCACCCACTCACCAGCCCAGGCTGTGAAAAATCATACATACTGCACAGTAAGAAAAACTCCTGGCTCTGAGCCTGGTGTGTACAAAACCTCTGGAGGAAACGGTTTCCTCGGCTCCCATGGCCCGTGACTGGGCAATTGTCAACCAGGAGCCAGATGCCTTGCTGGTGTCCCCCCACCTGGCTGTGCAGCCACCACCTGAGGTGACACAAGCTTGCTCAGGCATGTGCAGTTGTTATAGAGAAAGCAACGTGCAAAGAGCCTCTCTACCTGCACGGGATCTCTGAAAGCTGCAGAGCTTGCAGGTGGCCCTAGAGGGTCCCACTCCCTGCCCCACTGAAGACTGTTCCTGCTCACACAGCCTCCGTCCTGCCTGGGTTTTTGTAATCCATAATGCAGGAAAACTATCTGCATCCACCCTGGCTCCTATATCGAGTAGCGTGGAGGTCAACCGTTGCAGGTGGGACCTTGGTAGAACTCCTCCAAGAGGTGCAGAAGATGAGGTTATGCTGCCTTCATGCTTTGCTGAGCCTGGAAGAGCCAGGGTTAGTTTGAATGACAGGTCCATGGGCTCAGACATGGACAAGGGAGGTTTTCTAACAGGGGCAAAGTAAAACTGAAATCTAGAGGTGCCTCACAACTGCCAACCCTAGGCCAAATGGCTCACACCCACCAGGGGAGACTCCTCCCCGGGGTTTGACATTTGGGACACAAGACCCAAGATGACCCCTGGCTGCAAAATTTGAAACACAAGTTAAGAAAAAGGAAAATGCTAAGGCTAAAACTCATCCAGGGACACCCTGTATCAGAACCTGTTTCTCTGTGAGCCTGGAGCCTGCTGGTCTCCACTATGCCAACAACATCAGGGTGCAGCTCACAGCATCTGTTTGTCCATACCAGGATGGAGAGGGATTGTGGAGGCGTTGGGGTGCTGATGGGCTGGAGAGCTCAGGGGCAGAGGCTGACATGTCCCTTTGGTCCCCCTAGGTGATCCCATTTGCTGCTGACTGTGACCAGGACGAGTGCACGTGCCGTGACCCGGCGGCCGAGGAGAACCAGTAGCACCACCAAGGGCCTCTCTCGGTCAGGCGAGCGCCGGAGGAGCGAAGGGGCAGCACGGGGGGACCGCTGGGCTGTGAAGGGGCAAGGGGATGGCTGGTGTGCACAGAGGGGATGGGTCATGGTGGTCCCCTCCCCATCGCTGCTCCTTCCTGGGAGACAGGGACCTGGCACCACCTTGGCCATGCACTGGGCTGGGCCCCACGCCGAGAGCCCCGGTGCTGCCACGGGTGGCTGTCCTGGTCCAGCGTCCAGGTGTCTGTCTTTGCTCTGGACTTTGTCACTATTCACCCCCCTCTGCTGTACAGGCTGCTTTTAGCAAGGTCGAGGTAGTTGTGATCTCTCTGCAAATATTTAAACTTAATTATATATATACATATATAATATATATATAAATATATATTATATTTTCTTTGCTCTTGATGAAGCTGAGAAAGGAGATCCTTTGTCACACACCCATGCTGCTGTGAAGTACAAACCATTGGGAAAAGTGCAGGTCAGGGCAGGAGGAGCAGGGAATTTCTCTTCCCTGCTGAGAGGGAGCTGGAAGGAGGACAGAGGGAGAAGCCACAGGCCCAGGCCATGCCAGGAGAGAGCTCCCCAGGCAGGTGGTGTGGAGGCTGTGACCTCCAGGTGCTCTTGGCATCTTGCAGGCACCAAAGTTTTGCCCTTGGGGTTTGCTGGTGCTTTGCCTTGCTCTGCTTGGGAGACTGGGTCAGGATTTTGAGGTTGAGGAGAAGCACTGCTGTGTCCTTGCATCACCCCACCAAGCACAGCAGAGCCCGTGAGCTCCAAAGGGCAGGTGCCCATCATCATTTCTTTCGGAGCCCTCTGGGAAGGGTTTCGTGTCCATGGGGATTGCTGCATGGTCAGTAGGAGCAAAGACACACAGTGGTTCCTCTCCACCTTGCTCCCCATGGCCACTGCACACCCAGTTAGGAGAGGGATGTAGTGGGCAACCCAGAGGAGCTGCACGATGCTCTGAATGAAGGACGATGAGGTGGTCCTTTCCCCATGTCTCCTTCCCAGACATGAGCTTCAACAGTGTTGTCTCAGAGGAGAGCAGACCCTGCAATGCAAGGAGAGGCAGGAGAACCTGTTAGGAGATTTTCAGCATCATTTTTTCCCACCAAGATTTTCCTTATTACTTCCTCCATGGCCAAGCCCATCATGGTGGACACACAGTCACTGACTTTCCCCAGTCTCTTGCTCCTGTAGGCACTAAGTCAACAGCTTCAGACTCCCCTCTAGCCCCAAAGAAGCCCATTTAGAAACTTTGCCCCCCATAGCTGAATCCCAGAAGCTCAGGTTCAGGCACCCCGTGGCACCTGGCTCCAGCTGGGGCTACCACCGATGGCTTTGTGCTGCAAAAAGGCAGAGAAAAGGGTTAGAAAGAGGAGAGAAGGGACCACAGAGTAGGAGCACGGCCCCGGGTGGGACCAAGAGCCCGAAGGCTGTGTCCTCCTGGCATGGCCGGTGCCGGTGGAGCCGGACTCCCAGTTAGGGTTTGTCCGGTGCAGGAGCGATGGGGAGAGGGTGACACGGTGTGGAGAGACCGGGGATTGTCAAGGCATCGTTTGGCTTTCACTACAATCCCTTTTTGCCTCCTAAAATTTTGTTTGGCTGGAAGACAGGAGTAGAGGCCGAGGCAGCTGGACATCCCACCAGCGTCTAGGCTGGAGATGTCTTGTCCTTCCCCAAGCTCTTTCCCCAGGCTCCCATCACCTCATGGCAGGTCACCTCATGGCAGGTCACCTCCTGCCTGCCCTGGCCCCATCTCCTCCATAGCAGGGAACACACTGACATCTCTGTTCCCATCCTGCATAGGTGACAACTTAAATAAAATAAAATAAGATAAAAACCAAGGACATTTTTAAGAAAGCCCTTTGAGACTTAAAATGTCCCCCAGAAGGTGCAGCTTGTGCTGCCCGTCCTGCTCCACCAGTGCAGGGAAGGGGGAATTCAGGGGTCCTGGCTGGTGGGGACATAGGACGAGGGTGACACGCAGAGGGAGACAGGAGAATTTCAAATCCCAGCATCTTCTCCTGCCAAACCCTTCCCTGCCTGGTGTCAGCATTACCTGGGCGCCTGTGTGTTTAGATGCCAAATTTTCACCCTTTGGGCATGAAAATTCTGGTCTTGTCCCAGCGGGTGCCGGGAAGGGACCGTGCCCCAGGGACAGGCACGGCGTTGGCTTGGCTGGTTGGCACTTGTGCTTCTCATGAATGGATAGCTTCTACGTACCGAAATATTGTTCCTCTATAGCCACACTGAGAGGTTTTTGTCCCCTTTAGGGTTTTATTCACAACGGAGGCTGCTGCTATTTTTAATTTTTTGTATTTGATAATTATTTTTTATAAAAATCTATGAAAAAATAAATAATCTTCTCATCCTCCACCTCTTTTGCCTCCTTGCTTCACCTGAAGGGGGGGCCAGGCTGGGGAAGGGAGGTGGTTCGGCTGCTCCCAGCACCCTTGGTCCCACACACCCTCCTCTGCCCCCAAACTGTGGCCTCTCCCAACACTGTCCCTTTGGGTTTTGGGTTGGGGACACACACACACACACACACACTCACCCACATTGCCCTTGCAAGGCTACCACCCAGGCAGCTTTTGCTGTGCCACCACCAGCTGCAAGGCCACTTTTGCAGATGATCTTCTACTGGTTATGCCACAAACTGGTCCATCACCCATCACTTTTTGTAATTAACTCACCTTAATGGCAGGGAAAATGTGTGTGTGCACGTTCACATGCCACTTCCCTGGGGAAGGGGAGCAGAGGGTGGCTCCCACCAGAGCCACAGAGACCTGCCAAGTGGCATCCTGGCAAGAAAGCAAAAACCAAAGCCAACCAAAGAAGTTGCTTAAAGATTTAGGGAAGTTTTTAATTTTTTTTAAAGAACCAGATAAGTTTTCTACCTATTGACTGGGAAACACCAGAAAGCCCTGCACAAGGTGGGTGGCAGCCCACAGTGCCCATTCAGTGAGGTCCCCATCGGGTGGTGGTGAGCCCAAGGCACTCGTGTCCCCTTCAGCGCACCACCAGCATGAAGCACGATAAGGACCAGGGCAAGCTGATGCCATAGCACAGCTGAACCCTCCACTGTGGACAGTCCCAAATCCCACAAACATCCCGTGTCACCAAGGCAGGGGACATCCACAGGGCCCTCGTGGGTCAGGACTTTGCTTCGAAGATGCCCACAGCTGCTCTGCTCCACCTACTTGGCCACATTGGTGTTTCTGGTGCCCTGGAAAATGATATTTGCAGCATTCGATGAAGTGGCACAGCCTGTGGAGCCTGATGCAGCCACAGCCCTGTGTGTCCCGGCCATACCTGGGCATCCCTGCTGGACCAGGGCACCTGGAGCATCTGGGACAGGTTTGGAAGTCCCACTACCTCCCCCCCCACACACACACATATTGGAAGGCCATTGTGCTGGGTGCACAAGGATGGACACCACAAGGCCAGGGTCAGCACCTTCCTAGAAGGATTTCGTAGAATCATAGAATCATTATGGTTGGAAGGGACCTCCAGGGTCATCAAGTCCTTGTTGTGCTTCCTGATTCCTAATCGTTCCTGGTTTGCCAGGTCTCCTGTGGTGCCAGGTACAGAGCTACTGAGCTATGACACTCTGCAGTGGCCACAGCTGGTGGCCATACCTGCAACAGGACCAGCCTGCCCTGTGGTCGCCTCCTCAGGCCCACAGGATGATTAATTGGGAGGAAATACTGCTTTTTGTAGACTTTGGGGAAAGGGCATGGCGAGACTTTTCTTCTTCCCACTGCCACCTTTTCCACCGTTCAAGATTTTTGGTGGATACTTTATGGGTATTTTTTCCCCTCCTTTTTTAAGACAGTTTCAGTTGAGCAAATAAAATGGCCCTGGAAAGTCAGGTTGGTGTCCAAGAGCAGAAGAAGCAAACACGAATGGCAGCTAACAAAATCCAGGCTGCGCTTCTGATGGAGCAGTTCTGGGGCCATCTCAAGCCTGTCCCCCCACCAGACAAGGATGAGATGGTTCCTCAAGGAGCCCCTTTGATGTTCCACAGCTCAGTGCAGAGTCTGAAGAGGCCAAAATCATGCTAGGAGCTATATCCCCTTCCTTCAGCACCTCGCTTGCAGGCAGTGGAGACAGTGAGTCACAGCTGAGCAAGAGGAAAGGTTGAGAAGGACTGAAAAACACAAGCACTTGTGGTGGGCTGGGGGCCGGGGAGCAATGTCAAGGCTATGGAAAGCAGGGCTGCCTCCAGTGCTGGCCCTCACACCACGTTCAGGGGGTTTGAGCTAGGATGGAGATGCCCAAAATCAAAGGGGGACTGTCCTGCTGGGGACATTCAAGTCATCCCAAGTGTCCCTCTTTGTTACCTTTGCTTTCCCTTGTTGTGCCTTTCAACTCTGCTTGCTCTTCTTCCAGCCACCTCTGATGGCCACGTGACTCCCTTTGCTCCACACCAGCCTCTCCTTCACTTCTGCTCTTTACACAGGCCCTCATTGCTCCCTGGAGGAGGAACAGCCTCCCCTGGTGACATCAGATGTCCTCCCTGGGGCAAAGCTCCCCAAATTAAGCCCTTCCACCTGGGCTAGATTTGCTGTCATGAAGGACAGTGCCTTGAGGGGCTCCACAGCCCCAAGCAGCCAGGACTCTAGTGGTAGGACTTGCATTTCCATCAAAAAGGGCAGCTCTCCATGGCAGTAGCCAAGTGACATGCTGCTTTCCCAACCCATCCCCTCCTTTCGGCCAAACACCCAGTCGCAAAACACCAACCTCTGCATCCCCAAGACAAAGGGACATGCAGTTGAGGAGAGTGGTGGCTCTTTCAGCAACACAAGTTGGGTCTGAAAAGCTTCATCATCCACTACGATGGAAGAAACCACTTAGTCAGTCATGAAGAAATGGGGCAGCCACCAGGACCATGGAGACCTTGTGTGTAAGCTCCGGTGGTGCCACATCAGCCATGGATGAGCTGAAATGCAGCAATCCCTGCTGGTACCTGCGTTCTGAGGATGAATCAGGACCACTGGCCGCCCGCAACCCTCCCAACATACACACACCTCTTACCAAACCTGTCCTAAAAAGCTGCCATTTTGTGTCATCCTTTATAGTCCGCTTCATTTTTGGGGTGGCTTTCTCCAAACCCCCATGACTTGCAACTGGCTGATCCCCCGGGGAGTTTTTTGCTCTGGTGAAGTTAGGTGAGCCAACAGTGCTGAGACCTTCTCCCAGGGCAGCTCAGACTTGCGACCACGCGCCCCGCTGCCACGTGGCCCCATTCCTCCTCCTCCTTCTCCTCCTTCTCACGTCTCGTTCCACAGCCACAGGTTATTGTGCAATGAGCTGGTGGCAGCCGCAGGGCTTAACTGAATGGAAAATTGCAGCAGGAAAGCATCGGGTGTATTTTTAGCTTATTTTCCTGCAATTTAGCAGTGGGAAGAGAAAAAAAATGTAAAAAAATCAAGTTGTTCCATGAGCTGTAATAAAGTCTGGTTTCCTATGGATTCAAGAGCTATAGCCCCGACATCCCCCTGCTCCCGTGTCCTCCCAGTGCCCCATTCGCAGCAACCCCCACCTCTGCCCAGGGCTCCCACCCATCTGACAGAGTGGCCAAGCCCTACAAGTGCTGGTGGCCTGAGCACCAGACACACCATTGCACCATAAGTGACTTTCAAGGCGCCCTTTGCAGCTCTCACCTCTGCTCAGGCACTGATTTTTACATCATTTGTAGGACATCAATATTCGTGACGCCACTAGTCATCTGTCAAAAGTCTGCCAGGTGGACCAGGAAGTTCTCATGGAGTGGTTGACCACCAGACAGCACCACCTCATTCACTTTATATACTAAAAAAAACAGGCTAAGAGGAGTTTTTTGGACGCTGCTCCAAATCCCCAGCATCTGCAGAGGTTTGCAAAGCAAGGACTGAGAGCCCCTGGCCAAGGATCTGCAAATGCAGTTTCCCCCACTCCCCCAAAACCTGAAGGTGCCTGCCAGCATCCACACCCTCCCATGCCCGGCGGAGCAGGTGGGCAAGGTGAGGGGCAGGACACAGCTCCAGCTGCCTGTGCCCAGGGGTTTGGGACTTGGCTCAGCCTGGGGACAGACAGGCTAATGCCAAACTCCCAGACTGGGAGTGTTTCATCCGTCACCAAAAGATGACATCAACTGGACCAAAACTATTAAACAAACATTCCGGTTTGCCAGACCACAGATTACTAACAGCTCCGTTTAATAGTCAGTTAAATTATCATCTGGAGTTTTACATAGTGTTACAACGATTTTTTTGTTGTCGTTGCTGTTGTTTAAAACCTTTTTTTTTTTTAATGATTATTATTTTATTTTATTTAAGTAATCCGGAAGGGTTCTGTGTTTCTCGCCGCGTGGCTATCTCACCCTAAAGCACCCTACTTTCAATCTACAGTAGTAAAACGTCACATTAGAGTTTTAATAGAACATCAAGGAACATGAATTGTAGCCATCTTTGTAAAGAAAAGGACCAAACCATCTTTATATGTTAAATAACTCCACGACAAGGAAAAGGTAGTAATGCTATTACGGGGGTACGGGTGCAGCAAAGAAAAGATAACGGCCCAGAGGTTCATCTCAGGTGAATGATTGCTCGTTAATTGAGAAATAAAACAAGAAGAGAGGGCAGGGTGTGGGCGAGGGTGCAGAAATGGGCAGGAAACGGTGTCTTCTCCAGCTTTCGTGTGGCTGGCAGCATGGGAAGAACCAAGAGAGAAAACACTGTGCAGATCCAGCAGCAGGACCCCACGGCAGATGGGGACAGGGTCTAACCCACACCGTTTGGAGTGAGCAAGCCCCATGCAACACATCTCACCAAGGCCAGGTCTGCAGCCACGGTGCAACCCCCCACTCTGGTCTAGGCCCTCGTGGCAGGCTGCAGGTGTTTATGTTGGAAATGGGCTTGTGTCTTAATTGGGGGATTTTGGCAAGAAAATCCAAGTTTGGGCAAAATTCTGAGTTGCAAAGCCAAAGAACCAAAAAGGAAGCCTTCACAAAGCCAGGGCCATCATGACAACAGCCCTGTAGACGTGGGTACAGTAATGCCACAGCCACCAACCATGTGGAGCAGAGCTCCACCAGCAGACCACGCAGTCTGTCATGGGTTGGGGATGCTGAGTCCTGTCCAGTTGTGCAAAGGTGCCACTGAAGGACCTTGGATGGGTGGCTTTCCCCTTACCCTCCATCTCCCAGACCACAGGGAAGCTGGGGCTGAGGGAGCAGGACCTGGCCCAGCTGGCTGATGATCCTGAGGGATTTTGGTTGATCACACAAGGGCTTTGAAATGTGAGCACAGAGGCTGAATCACGACATCTGCAGAGATGAGGAGAGGAGAGGAGTCTGCTGCCCAAAGGAGAACAGTCTACACTTCAAATAAAGGCCACATATTGCTTCGTGAGCGACCAACTTGCACCTGGGCCAGAGCAGCCTTGGGTCAAACATCCCTCCCAGGTGTTGAGCGGAGGTGCCCCTTGCCCATCCCAGGGCAGCTGCCCGGCTGGAAGCAAAAAGTTCAGCATCTGCTGGGAAAAGCAAGAGGAGAAGCCAAAGCCTGTTGGCTAAGATTGCTGGTGGCTGAAAGGAAAAAGGAGGAATGGCTCAGTATGGATCACCTGCCCACATCTCCCTGTGCATGGAGATGGTGCTGGTCTAGCTCTGAGTCCCAGGCCCTTGGCAGCATCAGACACACCAAAAAAAATACGGAAAAACATGTGAGAAAAAGCCAGTAGACTTCCTTCTTGCAAGGAACAAGTGTTTGCCCAAAGACCCCTGTCAGACACACTCATTACAGAAGTGACACTGGGTCCCAGCACCTCCCTGGTCCAGCCCAGATGCCCCTGGAGGACAGGTCTGCCTGCGAGAAGGGCAGAGTGAAGCACTGTGTGCTCCTGCAGGAAGATACTGAGCTGCTGTTGAGCAAATGGGAACCCCAGCTGCCTCCCTCTCAGCACTGTGCACTCAGTGGAGCTGTGTCCTTGGCAGGTAGCGGGAGGAATGAGGCAGAAAATCAGAAGAGACAGGCTGAAGATTGCTCCTGCCAAGGCTGAAAAAAAATAAATGAAAAGGAAATTTCTCTCTGAAGAGGCATCATAAAAATCCCACTGCAGGGCTTCTGGCTTGCCCAGATCGAAGGTGCACAGCTGGCAGGTCCAGAGGTGCCTCCTCTGCAAACCAGGCTGGAAGCACTGTCAGTGGCAACTGGGTTTGGGAGAACAGCTTGCTCTGAACTGAGCCTGGTATCCCAGCACAACCCCAGTTCTCTGGTTTAAAAAAAAGGAAGATGTGAGCCTGAACATGGGCAAGCAACACCCCCAGAAGCCCACCTTCATGGTCATGGTGTGTCACCAAGCCCTCTCTGGGACCAGGACCTCCGGGACCATCCGGAGCCTGGGCTGTGCCATAGCTACAGAGAGCCAGTGCAGAAGGCAGCCTCAGCTGAGCCATCCGGGTGCTGCTGTCTTGGCTGGGGCTCTCCTCAGCAGTTGTTTGACATTGCTTCAAAGTCTTTATTATGATGGGTAAAAAAAACCAACACAAAACAACCACAATGGGAGGGATTTTTAAGCTGAATTCCTAGGAATTTGGTCCCACGTGAAGGATGTCCAGCTGACCACTGGCCCTGAGGCCAAGCTGCCTTTGCTCTGGAGGACTCCACATTTTAGAGCCAATGTGGGCTTTGACCCACACAGAAGAACCTGAGGAGATGG
Organism: Aegotheles bennettii; assembly: GCA_013398125.1. Classification (NCBI taxonomy): domain Eukaryota; kingdom Metazoa; phylum Chordata; class Aves; order Caprimulgiformes; family Aegothelidae; genus Aegotheles; species Aegotheles bennettii. The sequence continues at coordinate 98,998 of VZRW01002719.1, forward strand.
GGTCACCTCGCTCCTCTCTCCTTGCCCCAGTCCTGCCCTGCAATGGCACCATCGCTCGGCCAGGTCTCACCCTGACCTCATGCTTTACAATTGCAAAAAAGCCCAACCCCAACCCTCTTGGCTGTCCAGTAGCTGTTCTGCTCATCCATAACCATCAGCACCTCAATCTGACCTGCATGCCCTGCCTCCATTTTCCCATCACCTGCTCTCCCTTCGTGGCTGTGTCACTGTGTTTCTCCTGTGACCAGAGTTCTCCCTGAGGGATGGTCCCCACATCCTGGGCAGCCCCTGGGGCAGGTGGAGGGTGTTGTGCCCTCCCAACCTGCCCTCTCCACCGATTCACCCATGTCTGCGAGCTGAGGAACCTCTCGGCGAAATGAATAAAACAAAACCAAGAAAACTGGGTCCCACAAGACTTCTAACTAGAAAGGCTTTTGGCCAAGTTGAAGAAGAAACTAATACTGAGTCAGCCCTGCACAGAGCAGCCGGTTCCGCTCCTCAGGCCACATTTTTGCCTCCAGAAAGGTCAGCGACACCCTCCCCCCCGTGGGTCTGTGTATAAAACCCTCACAAGTGCCCGTGGGAAGGCCAGCGTGAGGCAGCCCTCAGTAGTCCTTGTCACCATAGTCATTGTAAAGGACGCTCAGCGTCTGCTCCTCGCACGTCTTCTTGAGGTCCCGGCTGAGCTCTGCCCAGTCGAGCCCGTAGGGTTTGATCTCGCTGTAGCGGCAGGCGAGGTACTTGAGGGATGAGCGCTGGAGGCTGATCTTGGGCTCTTGGAGAAGGCCGTTGCACCAGCTGCTGAGGTCCCCCAGCTGCGAGAGGATGAGGCCAGCTTTCCTGCAGCGAGGGCGGGCGAGGGGAGATGCCGGGGGGATGGACAGCGAGGGGGCGGCGGGGGCGATGNCGCCACAGCAGCTCCTGGATGGAGAAGAGAAAACATGAGAGTTGGAGAGCGTGGGTAGTGGCCAAGCAGCCAGGGTGAGGAGGTGTGGTGGGCCTGGGGGACCCTGTGGCAGCACTGCGAGTCAGAGGTGCCAACACCACCACCACAGTGCTGGACCTGCTGCACCGCTCTTGGGACTTGCCCTGTCCCCCCTTCTTTTTCCACCTCATATAGTCCTTGCAACAAGGCCAGGTCTGCCGAGGAAGGAGACAGTCACAGGTGTAGCTCTGAAATCCCCAACACCCCTTGCAATGGTCATCATCAATGACTCAAATGGCATCACTGGTCACTGCTGCAGCTACTGGACCCCAAATATGACAGGATGGAAAGTGGGAGCCAGCAGCACTGCAGGCAGTGGGGAGAAATGCTAGAAGGTGTCAGGCATGACATGCAAGGCCAGCCTGGGACAGTGTCACCATGTGTGTCTTCTCCATGAAGCGCAGGTGTTGCGTGTCTGGAAACTGTGCAGGTCACCCATGGCTTGGTGTAGGACACCTCCACTGAGATGGCAGGGCAAGGAAAAGGCATGCCAGGAGCGTCTCTCCCTTGCTGTCACCTGGCTGCATGGGACGTGATGGAGAGGAAATGTGTGGTTTAGGGGATCAGCATGTGGAGACACTGTGGAACACAAATACGTACAGGCTAGCTTCAGGCTGTGCTCCAAAAAGCTGGTAGGATGCAGAGGGGAGCATGGGATGAGGTAGGCAGTGACTGTCCAAACTGGCATGGCAGCAGGACTGCCCAAAAGCAGGAAAGGAATCATAGAATCATGGAATGGTCTGGGCTGGAAGGGACCTTAACCATCATCTAGAACCACTCCCCCTGCCATGGGCAGGGACACCTCCCACTAGACCAGGTTGCTCCAAGCCCCATCCAACCTGGCCTTGAACACTGCCAGGGAGAGGGAAGGAGAAGGAGATTTAGGGAATAAAAAACCCCACTAAAACTATCCTGCATGTCATCTGAATCAGTCTGGCTTGTGGGGGTCTGCACAGAAGGCTGAAGGTGAGATAAACGTGATGATCCTCATATGATGCAATATCATAAGATATGAGTGCAATGAACAACACTCCTGATACATGACCTGTAGTGTTTAGTAACAGTTTGGGAAATGTCCCCCAGAGGACAGCAGGCAAACCAGAAGGAACATACTGAGCCACACAGACTAGATTTGATCCCCAAAAAGCTCTGAGAGAGCAGGGGGTGTGCCTTCCAATTGCAGAGAGCAAAACCAGGAGAGTCAAGTCACTTTTGGTAAAGAGCCACAATCCCACCAAGGAAACCAGGAGAGAAGGTCAGGTGACAGAAGGAGAGGAGGTCCAGGAGATCCATCTTCAGCAGCAGATGAAGAGGCAGCACCCCTAGCGCAACACAGCTTTGGTGTGGACTTGTTCTGGTGGTGAGAAAGTGCTAAATTACCAACCCTTCTTGTGGGATGAGATATTGGGAGAGCACAGATGATCCTGACCAAATGTGATCTCAGTTGTGTTCTCCTCTTTCCACATCTTTCCTCTTAAAATTGTGCTTCTAATGCTTTTGTCAAGAAAAACAGTTTGGATAAAACACATTCTGTTCATTTGAAACATTGATCACTTTGGGTGATCTCCAGGGAACCTGGCAAATGTGGAGGTCATGGATTTAAGTGAAGTGTCTTGCAGGTGAGTATTACCTGTGCCTGAAAACCCAGACAAAGCTGAAGTGTCTCAGGAGCTGGGAGAAGTTCCCCAGCCAGCTTCAAGGTCAGTTTATGGGTTGGTATAGGCAGGGACGAGAAGATACAACCCCTTGGTAGCTGTAAGTCAGCATCTATTCAGCATGAAGCAGGCAGCAGTGATGCTGGGGGGAAAACCTTCTTTGTCATCTTGCTTGGATAAGCAGGGGTTGTGTATGGAGCAGTACATGGCTGTGTTGTGGCTAGTTTGACAGCTCAAGGGTACGTCAGCCAATCATTAAGAAACATCCACAACCCCAGCACACCTTCCTCCAGGCCAGGTCCACCATGGGATAGATGCTTGGAGAGGAATTAATTCACCCCAGGCTCAGTCAGAGCCAACCTTGGCTTTCCTGGAGAGGAAACCCCCAAGAAGTCCATCACAGTGCAGATGGTCACACACAACTCACTCCTTGCTAGCCAGCTTCGGGTGGCTGCTGCTTCAAGGGGCCAGCTCAGAGCCACCAAGAAGGTTGTCCAGCTCTGCAGCCATACGACACCTGCAGCCCCAGGGCTGACATTCAGACCACAGCAGAGAGATGAAGACACTTAGTGTGGTGCTGACTCTGGAACTAGATAGCCATCCAAGCTGGCCAGGTCTTCTAATCATTGGAAGGCAGCAGACCTCTCAATCCTCTTGGTCCCTACACGTAGATACCTAGGTGAGGTGCTGCAATTGCCTCTCTTTCTCTAGTGTCACAGGTATCCTAACAGGAATGTTGGATATGATCCCACAGATTTTGGCCCAAGGCCTACAGACACCACCAGACTTCCCCGGGTTTTGCACCCCTTATGACTTGCTAGACAATGACCAAGCCTTTCCCTCCATTTCTTCTCCTTACGCAAAGCCCAGGGCTCTCTTCTCAGACTGGGAGGGAGTGACTTGCTTTCGTAGCTCCAGATGCACCCTCACTACCTTCAGCCCACCAGTCCTTCACCAAGAAGGGACACGAGCAGGCCCCAAAGAGCAGAGCTGGAGGGTGGCACGGCCATGTGGAGGGACATGGTGCAGTCAGTCGCCTGGGGCCACATCATCCAGGACTTCAAAGGAGCATCAGAACCAGTCAAACAAACACTCTGTCTGCTGGCTACATAATGTCATCTGCAAGTGATTCGTCCTGTCACCACCAGTCGGGATGCTTCGCCTGCGCAGGCGATCAAACAGGAGGTCTGCTTTCGAGGACTTGTCACCACCAGAGCCCACTGCAGCTGCCTCCACATCCATTTCCAAGCAGCGTGAGCTGCAAACACTTCATCAGCGGCTTGCATCATCCCACCCCAAGTGCTCCAGAATTCCCAGACAGTGGAATTAACCCCCTGGCTTGTAGACTCATGCAGCATTTGGGCAATTCAGGGACACTTCTGGCTGCCCCTTGCCAACGCACCGCTGGAGCTCGAGGAGGTGGCTTCCACCCCGCGTTCTGCCTGGTCTTGGGTCTCCTAGCTGAGGCAGCGTCGGCAATGCTCAGCCTTGGCAGTGGCAGTGGCTGTGTGATGGCTCCAGTCTGTCACGTAGGGACTTTCATGTGCTCCTCATGCAAACCACCACAATAGATGTCAGATGGTCTTGTGCAAAGCGGGGCTGGATTTCACATCTGTAAATGGAGACAGAGCAGCATCACCGCAGCTGGGCTCAAGACCAAGGTGAGACGTAAGTCCAAGCCTGCTGATCCCAATTGGTGTCATGGGAATGAATCAACCCTGGGCAGAGGAGCTGGTGAGAGCCTCAGACTCCACAACAAGCCTCCACATGCTGAGGTGCCACCACTGAGCTTGAAGGCTGTGCCTCAGAGAGCTCACAGTTCTTAGGACATAAATGGGAGCAGAGGAAAGAGGAGAGACCTCAGCTTTGCCCCAGGAAGTGGAGATCTCTTGGGAGTTCCCCACCGAAGCTGAACTGGGAGATGTGCCTCAGAAACTAAGTGCAAGACAGCCATCAGCTATTTGCAGAGTCTTTCTGATCACCTAGCAGAGGTTTGAAGGACCAAGGTATGTGGAGGACCTCCAATCCTCTGTTAGAAACCCACAAGCGAACATCTGGAGAAATAGCACTGGAAGATAGTCAGACCAGACTCTGGTGAGACCAGAAAGAAGAGGTGTGGGGCAGGGGGTAAGGTGGAGGCCACGCATTTCATAGACAGGAGCTGTGGCTGGCGTGCATTTGGAATAATCCTGATTTGAGGATGGGCTTGAGGCTCCGGTTCTTTGGAGGCCAGATGCTATGAAACACCACTGCAGCCCACACAATCTCCTAGCCCAGCTTGCTAAACTGAATGGAAACACCCATGTTACCAGGAAGCCACGCAGACAAAACCAGACATCAAAGGATGTGGGGAGAAGGGAACATCTGGCTGGGGCATGAGACACCCCATCCCGAGACAGCTGGAGGGGCTGCAGCAATCTGGAGAAGCCCTGGGAGAGGACACGGTGCTCACCAAGGCATGAAGGGACTGTCTCAGCTGGGAAGGACACAGGGCAACCTTCTCTGTAACCTGCCATGGCAGCTTGGCATTGCCTGGGCATCAAAACTAGTCGTGTCCCTGAGATCACCCCACATGACCACAGACATGGATCAAAAGGAAGGGAACACATGTGCAATTCAGGGCCAAGGAGATTCCACTGCCTGCTTTGGCCCACAAGTGACAGTGAGTTCCATGCACAGAGATGCATTCGAGTCAAGTCAAAGCCCAGGAAAACGAGGAAATCCAAGTCTGACCTTGGCTGGCCCAGCACACGTATGTGTGTTTGCACACACTTCATCCAGCAGCTTCCACAACCAAGCCCTTCTGTGTCACCTTCTCCATCAGGCTTGAAGGTACAACCACCTCCTTGTACCTCCTTCCCTCCATCAATGCCCAGCGCCCTTCTCTAGCAACATGCTCTGACCACACTACCTCCCCTTCTCACCCACAGCAACCTCCAGTCCTCAAAGGTGTGCTATTTTTCCAAGACCTTCTCCCTTTTTGCCTGTGGCAGCACCTACTGAAGGAAAAAGAGAAGCCTCTCCCCTTCCCACCCTGCATGGCATGAATGGACCAAGCAAACCTCCAGAGACAGCATAGGGCTGGTGGGATGGACAAGGACAACAGGTTGACAATGGTCCACCACCTTCCACCTTGTCTTATGTTTATGGTTCTTCAAGGGAGGTGGCTGGACTCCAAACATATGCACAGCATCCAGCAAAAGGGGAACCCCACTGTGAGACTCTAAGTTCTATCATCCCACAAACTCCTGAGATTTGCCAGACAGCTGCCTTTCAGGGGACCAACATCTAGAAGAGCTCAGCCTCTTGGTTTGCCTGCCTAGCCAAGCCAGCTCCTGAGCCTACCTGGGCCCCAGCTCATCTTCACAGCGCCAGGTGAACTCCCCAAAGCTCTCGTAGTGCTGGTTGTAGTGGTAAAGGACTCGGTGCAGGCTGGGGGAACCCAGGTCCAGCAGGGTGTTGTAGGCTGTTTGCTGCTCCTTGCCGCTGGTGTAGCCATTGAAGAGGTTGTAGATCTTGTCTGCTATTTCTGGGCAGAAGGACAGAGAGTATTAAGTGGGGTGCAGGGAAAGGCATGAACAAAGTCTACCAGGCTAAATCTCAGCTCTAGAGAAACCCCTGAGTTATGGTTGATGTCCTATCAAGACAAGGTCCCAGTGACAGATCAACAGAGTAGATGGCATTCCCCAGACTCAGCCCAGGTTAGGTTCCCATAGCTGGGTCCAATTAGGAAAAGAAATGGGTGGTGTCATCAGGTACCACCAGTGAAATGCCACCTGTTTATGAGAAGGTACACAACTGGGGTTTCTTCAGCACAGACACCACCTATGCCATCAGTCACTTCCTGGGCAGGACAGGCAGGTCTTCTTGGCTATTCCGGTATGTCCTCAGTGCCCGCTCCACCACTAGCACAGAGTGCCTCTACCTTTCTTTGCAGAGAGGATGTATGCACCCCACCACCCACCACATCAATTCTCAACACCATGTGGCAGCACATGGGCTACCATGGGTGAAGGAGATGCTACAGCCAGGACATGAGACACGTGCAAGGACGTGCTGGAAGGGGGAACTCCCTGTTGCTGGTCCCAAGCATCACATTCCAGCAGCTCCCTCCATAGAATCCTAGAATGGTTTGGGTTGGAAGGGACCTTAAAGATTAGCCAGTCCCACCTCCCTGCCATGGGCAGGGACACCTCCCACCAGACCAGGTTGCTCCAAGCCCCATCCAACCTGGCCTTCAACACTGCCAGGCAGGGGCAGCCACAGCTTCTCTGGGCACCCTGGGCCAGGGTCTCCTCACCCTCACAGCAAAGAATTTCTCCCTCACACCCAATCTCAATCTCCCTTCCTTTAGTCTGAACCTGTTTCCCCTTGTCCTGTCACTACATGGCATCTAACCTTGAGCTTTCACATCATCTACCACAGGGCAGGGTGTCTTGACCGTCACATCACTGGACCTGGACCGTCTTCCCGTGTTATCGACTCCCCAGAGTGTGAACCTGGCCAAGAAGGGAACAGATGAAGCTCTGGACTCCCAAGCCCTCATGCAAACACAGGCAGCACCAGGCAGGAGCACCACGCTCAGGGTGACGGCACTGCCACAGGCAGGGCACAGGGGAGGTGACTCACATGTAGGTGGTGTCAGGCTCCAGGCAGCGAATGATGAGGGAGATGGTGGAGGAGAGCCGGTCGGGCACCTGGGCAGGCATGGCACAGGGGGACTTGGCACCAGAGATGATGTCATCCACAAAGCTCAGCACCGTCTCTAGGGAGAGAGGGGAGGACGTGCAGCGAGGGATGACACAGGTGTCCCCAGGGCTGTGGAGAGCCGCTGAGGTCTGTGTCCACTACCACACTGCCTGCTGCCGAGGGGGACCAAGGCTCACGTGTGAGGTTGGTGCAGAGATGGACCCACTGCTTTTCCAGCAAGGCTCATCACTGTGGCATGGAGCTGCCACTTCTGCAGCACGATGTGCAGGAGAGGGGCTGCTTTCTCTTCCATGAGATACTGGATACGTTGCAGCATCCCCTTGCAGAGAGGGAGACAGAGGCTCCTCTCCAACATCTCCATCCCACCCTTCCCAGAGAGAACCAGCAGAGTCTCCACTCACCAGTCTCCACCTTGGAGTGGTCCATCCTGTCGGTGACTTTCTCTTGACGGAGGAGGTAGTCGACGATCTGCACCCCGATGGGGGGCTCCGAGTGCCCCCACTCCAGCACCACCAGTGTGCTGCTGGGCTCATGAACGGTGGAGAGCCGCAGGCTGGGGGGCATTGCCGGCTGGTCAGCATCTCCAGAGGGCAAGGTAGACCAGCCACCCCCACTGCCCACCCATGCTCACCCTCACCCATGTCTGTCACCACCTCGCTGCTTCTCTGTGCCATAAAAAAGCAGCAAAACCACTAGGCTGAGGTGTGGGAGAGTTGCTGAGGACAACCTCTCCAGCTGGTCCCCATGGCTGGTGCGGAAGGAGGCATGAACGTGTCGTGCCTGTGGTCTCTAGTGACACTCTGCTGCACAGAACACGTACACACGCACCAGAAATGAGTTGGTTTCTGTAAGGTAGTACCTAGGGACAGTTTTGGCATGAGTATCACAGCAAAAGGGCTTCAAAGCCATTAATCCATGAGTGAGAGTAAGCTCTGGACAGAAGTAACTCCCCCTCTCCTACCCCTCCTGGCTCTGGGCATACTGGTCCAAAGGGCTCCTTCCCTGGGGTTGGTCTGCTAGGATGGATCCAAAACCAGCTCCACAATCCTCAGATGAATTTAGAAAACACACCACACCTCTGCACCCCCTGCCTGATTTCCTGCTCCCTCATCCACGTGCAAACCTGTCCCATAAAGCCATCCCATCCCCACCACCTCCTGCCACCACACCGTTGGCCATCGCCGCCTCCTCCCAGACCCAGCACACCAAGAGGCCAGGCTGGGCACACATGGAGACCTACATGGGGTGTGGGAGAGGTGCACAGGTGGGCAGCCCGTCAGCCCCGAAGGCACTCGAGTCGCAGCGGCACCAATCCTCGATCACGTCCCCACTGCCTGAGCACCACAGCGAGCTCATGGTGGCCTCTTGCAAGAGCTGGGAGAGAGGAGAAGGGGGTGAGCACTGGACAGGTGAGCTCCCATCCTGCTGCCACTCAAGCCAGCGCTCAGCCATTTCCCACTGGGTGAAGCCAAATGGTTCAGCATGGTCCATCCACACTGAGGAGCAGGGCTGGCCAACAGGCAAGGACTACCATGGCTTGACATGAAGTTACCAGAATTACAGAATCACAGAATCCTAGGGGTTGGAAGGGACCTCGAAAGCTCATCCAGTCCAACCCCCCTGCCAGAGCAGGGTCACCTGGAGTCCATCACACAGGAACGCATCCAGGCGGGGTTTGAATGTCTCCAGCCAAGGAGACTCCACAGCCTCTCTGGGCAGCCTGGTCCAGTGCTCTGGCACTCTCACAGGAAAGAATTTCTTCCTGATACTCACATGGAACCTCCTGTGCTCCAGTTTGCATCCATTGCCCCTTGTCCTATCAGGACAAGCTGCCTGCAAAGACCACCCTGATACTGTCCTCCCAGCCCACCACCCCCACCCAGCAGCTCCTCACCCGCTGGGTTTGGTTGTTGGTGACCAGCTCGTAGATGGGGGCTGCTTTGGTGACCTCCAGCAGGATGGGCTCAGCCAGCCCGTCGGGACCAGAGGCGACGTGGCAGAGCGGGCAGGAGGAGGGGCAGCGCCCACGGCTCTGGCATTCCATCCGCACACCGGCCGCCATGCGCTTAGTGCCCGACTCGGAGAGGCTGGCGATGTACTCGGGGAAGGTGAGCACCTTGGGGTCCCGCTCGCGCTCCTCTGACTCGTCCGAGGGGGAGTTGCCTGGGGAAGGGGGAAAAGGGGGCACCAGGGTGGGCTCTGAGCCATTGGCAAGGGGATATGAGGGGGATCCTTGAAGCCAGGAGAGAGGCAGCGGTGCCCAGAGGCCCTGCTGTATCCTCAAGAGCACCGTGCTTGCTCGGTGGGGATGAAATGCTCACAGGTCTTCAGAGGAGGAATCAGGACTGGGAAGTCCACCCTGGCCTTTACCATCGCAGGTCCTTTTGTCTCCCCAAGCCTCAGTTTCATCAGTCCCAGCCCTCCACCTGGCACTGGGACAGGCCACCCTTGCAGCAGGTCCCCACGAGAGGGAGCCTTCTTCATGTGGCTAGAGAGGGATGAAGGACCTGCCTGGGCATCTTCACCCCATGCTGACACACTGCCAAAGCCCCCAGCGAAACCAGTCTGCTGCAAAAGCCCTCCTGGCCCAACAGCTGATTTCTTTGCTCAGCTCCCTCAGTTCCCAAGGACCCCCATCAAAGCTGATGTGACCAAGCACGCTGGAGACCAGACAGGATGACTGTCAGACCAGGGTGCACAGCAATGATGATGTCTCAGTCCCAGCTCAGCACCAAAGAGCTCAAAATGAGCAGGGAAGACTCGACAAGTGCCTCACCACGCTCAGGAAGCTCAAAAGAAAGTACAAAGCCACCAAGCACCTCTCCATCCCCTCCATCCCCCCTGTGCTTGGTCCTCATGCAGGGGATGGGAGATAAGGAGCACTTCCCTTTTGGAAGATGGCTCAAGCCTGGCTCCTCCTGTCTCTGTCCTGGGGCATGATGGAGGTGGGCAAAGTTGCAGCCATGTGAGGGAAGAAGGTCTTTCCCTGAGGGCTTAGCTTACAGAACTAAGTGACTCTACCACTGCCCTGGGCAGCCCTTTGGGGAAGAAATTGTTCCTCAGATCCAACCTAAACCTCTTGTCCTATTGCTTGTTCCTTAGGAGAAGAGACCAACTCCCCTGGCTCCAACCTCCTCTCAGGCAGTTGCAGAGAGCAGAAGGTCTCCCCTCCCCTCATCAGACCTGTGCTCCAGACCCTTCCCCAGCTTCCTCTTGCAAGGGTTTGCTGAGAAACGGCCAACCTGTGCCAACCTGTCCTGGAGACCCCTGCAAAGAAAATGGGGCTGTTCCTAAACAAAGCCCTGCAAGCTGGAAATGGACCATTCTGGGCTGGCTGTGAACTGGAGCTCAGCAGGCGCCGAGGGAAGGCACAGGAGCTGGGGAATGATTTGTCTCTTGCAATTTCTCAATCGATATCCAGCTCCTGACGTTTGCAAACAGAAAAGCGAAGGAGGGAAAGTGGCAGGTGCCAGAGTGAAACTGAAATGTGATATTGTGGGTGGAAAGGCACTGCCAGACCTGAAAAGCCTCCAAGAAGGGGAATCAAAGAGGAGGAAATTGCAGGAGGAAAAAAAAAAAGTGCTTGCCATCAAAAGATGTTACATCTGGTGACAGCTCACAGCAAAACAGCAACAGGGTCTGTACCCTCCCAGGTGGGCTTGGGAAGGAGGCCAGGCTCCCGGAGGTCTGAGCCTGCAGGATCCAGACTCAGGCTCAGAAAGGAGCCCTTCCCACATGAGAGCCCCAGAGGAAAAACAAACATGTCCATGGCCAGGGCACACCAAAGCAGCACCAATACAACCCAACATCACCAGCATGGGCAGCAAAACATAGAATCACAGAATCCCAGACTGGTTTGGGTTGGAAGGGCCCTTAAAGCTCATCCAGTGCCACTCCCTGCCATGGGCAGGGACACCTCCCACCAGACCAGGTTGCTCCAAGCCCCATCCAACCTGGCCTTCAACACTGCCAGGCAGGGGCAGCCACAGCTTCTCTGGGCACCCTGGGCCAGGGTCTCCCCACCCTCACACCAAAGAATTTCTTCCTCACATCCAATCTCAATCTCCCCTCTTCCAGCTTGAACCCGTTCCTCCTCGTCCCATTACTCCATGCCCTTGTCAAAAGTCCCTCTCCAGCTTTCCTGGAGTCCTTTCAGGTACTGGAAGGTACTCTAAGGTCTCCTCAGATCCTTCTCGTCTCCTGGCTGACCAACCCCAACTCTCTCAGCCTGTCTCCAAAGCAGAGTTGCTCCAGTCCTCTGAGCATTTTCATGGCCTCCTTTGGACTTGCTCCAGGAGCTCCATGTGCTTCTTATGTTGGGGACTCCAGAACTGGACCCAGCACTGCAGGGGGGGTCTCATGAGAGCAGAGTAGATGAGGAGAATCCCCTCCCTCACCCTGCTGGTCATGCTACTTTTGATGCAGGCTTTCCAGGCTGCAGGCACACATTGCCAGCTCATGTTGAGCTTCTCATCACCCAACAACCCCAGGTCCTCCTCAGGGCTGTTCTCAAACCATTCTCCACCCAGCCTGTATTTGTGCATGGGATTGCAGGACCTTGCAGGCACCCGCAGGCAGCTTTGCAAAGGCCAGCACAAGAGGAGATGCCATGGTCCTGGTGGCAGCTGGCATCCAGCTGTCTCGGCTTTTGGAAAGCTCGGGTGCAAACCAGGCATCGCCCTCTGCACCATGGTGAGCCTCCCAGTTCATACGTGGTTTCCAGACATGAAAAGCACAGTGCTGACAGAAGAAAGCACATCAGAGGGGGAAAGGTCTGGCTGCAGGATGCAAGTAGATCAGACATGGTGGGGACAAAAGGAAGGAAGGAACAGGATTAAGGACAAATAACAGTTAAGTCCAGAATCAGGCGGGATGGCTTGGTGGGACTACTGTCTCTCATCTCCCCAGGGGTGAGGTATCTTCCTTTCTGGCCCGCACTAACACCTACTGCAGTGCACAGGAGTCCTCTGTCCAGCTTCAAAGGGTGTGAGGGCAGGGTGGTAAGAACAGGATGAGATGGGACACAGCCCTGAGGCAAGCTGGGAGCTTTCCCTGCTATGTTGAAAGCAAACCCATGGGGTGGCTGTGGGGACCCTTCCTGGGGACTAGTGGGGCTCCTACCTTTGCTGATGTCCTCATACTCCAGCCAGAGCTGCCGCTGGACCTGCCTGTTGGGATACCAGATGGAGCAGGACTCCTCGAAGCCGTACACTGCCTCCTGGATGTAGTGGTTGCCAAATTGCTCCAGCAGTGCCACAAAATCTCCACGGGAGGTGGCCCCATCCAGAGAGTGCAGGGCATTGCTGAAGGCTGCAAAGGAGATGGGAGGAGATGCTCAGATCCCAGAGGACCCTAAGCCCTTGGCCATCTCCCTACACACTTGTGATGGGCAATAACCTCTGAGACCATCACCTGCCAGAAGAAGGCTGTATGTCCTCTCGCCACCCGTTTCCACCCCCATCCCCACTCACTTACACTGGGAGATGGTCAGCTGGTTGAGCCGGACATGGTACATGACGGACTGCACCTTCCAGTGCTGCAAGAGGGGGTACCCGGACACCTCGCTGAAGTTCACCATCCCTGTCAGAGAGAGGACACGGGAGCTCAGCACTGCTGCCATGGGGACACTGGGCTGGCCACAGCCCCTTGTGCCATGCCAGGGGCCAGCATGGTGGGAAGGGGGTGGGGGAAGTCCTGTGCGCACATGGTGTCCCCCAGGGAAGGAGCTGAGGGTCAGCTGCTCCCCGGCAATTAAAACTGGCTTTGAAGGAAAACGTGGGCTCATTTCATCCTGCCATCCAGAGCTCTGTGTCAGAAGATAACGAGCCTCCTCCCGCATCCCATCCTGCTTCCTTCCCAGCACCCGCTCCCAAGACATGCCCAGGTATGTTAATTATTTCACTAATGAGAGCTGCGCTTTTTAATGAGCTGTTTGCAGGCCTAGAAACAGTCACCATCATGCCACGTGTGCCCAAGTGCAGCCAACTGAAAGGCTCTGGAGTCCTCTTCAGCCAGGACAGAGCCTAGGGACACACACGTGTATGGGAGAAACCACACATCTGCTGATGGTCCTGATCCCTTGTGACATTATAGCAATGCTGGAGCTGAGCAGGACCTGGGGCTTCTCCCTCTTCAGGCAAAGAAACCTGGTCTAGTGGGAGGTGTCCCACTAGGCAAGGGTGTTGGAACTATACGATCTCTAAGGTCCCTTCCAACCCAAACCATTCTGTGAAAGACACTGCTCTCCAGACATTTAACTTTACCTCCAGAAGGTCATGGAGATCAGGGCTGGGTGACCACTCTGTCCTGCCCAGGGCAGGAGCCAAGGCACATAGCAGCTCAGCTTCCATGAGCAGAGGAACAGAGAGGCCACTGAGGCTGGACAAAACCCCAAAAAGTCAACTGAGGATGCCCACGGCTCCAGTTTTGGTGACCAGAGAATCCCATGTTGTACCACACCAGGATGCCAGGGCATGGCCACCTCCTCCCTGCACTGCTTGGCAGTGAAGCGGCCAACTCTGCCCCTGAGCAGCCACACAGCAGGAGCTCAGGAGAACAAGGGGCCTCCCCCACCCCGTAACAAGAAACAAAGGTGGAGCATAAGTTGGATAAGATCCTTTGCCTTCCAGTGCTTCTCCCTTCAGTGTTGGCTCCTACCAACAGCTTCACAGCCTTGTTCTTCCCTGCAAAGCCTTTATGCAAAACCAGCCCTTCCCTGCTCAGCAGCTCTGCCTCTCGGGTGCTCACAGCAACAGCCAGACCTGCTTGATGAGAAGCAGAGAAAATTCTACTTCTTTTCCCTTTTTTTTGTCTTAATCAGCCACGAAGAGCTGGCAGAGCCATGGGAAATGAACAGGATAATTTACTGGCTTCTGCCTTCCTGGCATAACTGCCAGCAGAGTCCTGGTCCCACCGCCTTCCCGTGATGCTGAGGCAGTGGTGGCAGTGCCTTCCTTACATCCATAGACCCGTGTCCAGGGCATCAAAGCCCCATTGGGTGGCAGGTGCCCTCCAGCACCTCCAGGCAGAGCTGAGCATCCCCACGGCTGTGGGGGTGACCAACTGGCATCCCCCTCCCTGCCAGCATCTGCCTGCACACACACCTCCATTGCCATGCACCCTGTTGGGGCAACCAGGGCCCATCAGACCATGGGTTCAGCCCACAGGTGCTCCCCAAAACAAAGCTCTGCCAACACAGCAAATGCACAAGGTCTCCTCTGAGACCACCCTGCAGACACCTTCCAAAACACCTTCCTGTGCACATCCCTCATTTCATAGCTGCTTGGTGTCCTTGGCCATTTCAGCCAACAGCAGCAAGCACCAAGGACACAAAGGCTATTTAGGAGCACTGTCAGCTTGGTAGAACATTGGAGGTTGTCTAGGAATCCAAGATAACCCCTTCGCTCATGGCCCACAGTACACTGGCAGGAGAAACTGAAACATTCTGGTTTGGTTACAGCAGGTTTTGAATGCTCCATTCCATCAGCCAAGGTTTCTGATTTGGAAATCAAATGAAGGGGATTTGGAAAACTTCTTTGCCTTGAGTAAAAAAAAATCCTTTTTGCAAATACCCCGAAATATCCAATGGATGCTTCAGCTTTTACACCACACAATTACTGTAGAGCCTCTCCCCCTCCTTCATTTTTAACACCTCCCTCTTACTGCTGCTGCAGGGGAGCGTGGGATGCTAACGCCAGACCAGCTGTATCCCAGAGCAGATGTATGCCCTGGGAGGGTTCAGTGCCAAAGCTGGGCACGCCAGCAGCTACTCTGCTGGGAGAGGTGTGGGTCCAACTGGGCTCACTCACCAGTGAGGAACTCAGGGTCAGGCGTGGGGTCAGAGAGCTCCTCTTGGCACTGGTTCTCCAGAGGCACCGTGGCCACCACCAGCCCATCCGGCAGCTGCTGCTCCAGGCCCCGGGCAAAGTTGTTCTGCCTGGAAGTTAATTGCAGAGAGGAGGGCAGGGCTGGAGGACAGGGGGACTGCCTGGGATCATCCCCACCAGCACTGTGGTGACACATCCCAAAAAGCCACCCAGCACCTTTCCTTTGGGCACAAGTTACAGAGATGTCTACTCTTGATGGAAAGCTTCAGAAGAGCCCTCCCCACCAGCCCCTCCATCTCCTGCAAAGCTTGGCCAGACATGGATGGACCAGGCAGTCTGCTAAGGTCCAGCCACAGACTGCTTCCCATGCCTTCTCCTTGGAGAGGATGGTGAGGTGATGACCACCTGCTGGGGTCACCTCCCCACATCACCAACTCACCTGAATGTCCCTTTGAGCACCTGTCCTGCAGCCACCTCCTTGGAGTGGTTGTTGTAGCCGTAGAAGATCTCCCCAAAGAGCGTCTGGTTCATGGGCAGCTCACGGGACTCACCACAGTCCCCTGCCTCGGGGCATGACTCTGAGATGAGCTGGCATGACCGCCCATCTGTGCCCAGCTTGTAGTCCTCGATGCACCTGGGAAGCCAGCATAGGACCCACCATCAGCTGCAGCCCTCACTGGTGGGGACTGGGGCCACTAAGCCACTCCAGCAGGGACACTGGGCACAGAGAAGACCCTCCCTCCCGAACCAAGGAACTCAGGTGGCAGTGGCAAGGTGCAGTGTCCCTGTAGTGGCAGTGATGGGTGGCTCACCCGCAGAACATGAGGATGTTGTAGAGCAGGGGCTCCTCGGGCAGAGGGACCATCTGCTGCAGGCACAGCTGCTCACAGCCCCCGTTGAAGCCATCTGAGCAGTCCACACCGACGTGACGGTCGTAGCAGCCGGTGCCATCCTTCATGGGGCTCAGGCCCGTCGGGCACTGGCAGGGGTGAGGGATGGGAGAGGTGAAGCCCCCGAGGAAGAAACCTCACCCTGGGGCTGAGGTGAAGGGGAGGGTTCCAGTGCTGCTCTCCATTGGAGACTGCAGCCTGAGCAATGTCCAGCTCCGGTGGCATCACAGCAGGACACCCCAGCCCCACAAACCCCTCCATTCTGGGGCACACACAGCAAAGCAGCGGTGGTGGTGACAGGGTACACACGTGAGGGACGTGGGACCTTCTGGAGAGCCAGTGAGCAGGGGGGCTTTTGCTCCCTCGTGAGTGCAGGGGCAGGGACGGAGGAGATGCCAGCCCGAAAACATCTCTTCCCGCTGCAAAACCGACCCCAAACCAACCATCCCCAGGTGATGGGAAGGGAGGAAGGATGCAGCCCTTCCCCTCCCGCCCTCCCCCTCCTTGCTCACACCGACGGAGGTCTGCAGGTCCCCGGGGCCCACGCACCACGCAGCCCGTGGAGTCCAGCTTGCGGTCGGAGATGCAGCGGAAGTTCTTGCTGCAGCCCCCGTTGTCCCGGGAGCAGTCGCGGACGGGGCCAAAGGAGTCAAGGAGGACCTCCAGGCTGTCGAAGGAGGAGGAGGTCATCAGCTCTTCCCTGAAAGGAGGAGGAGGAGAAGGAGGAGATGTGTCACTGCCCCGAGGAGACAGCACGAGTGTGGCTGCTGTGTGGGCTTTTCCAGAGCTCAGGTTTGCCTCAGGCTGACAGCGAACTGAATGGCAGCCAGGCTTTTAGAGGGATGCAGGAGCTACTGAGATGATGAGAGCTACCTCTGAAGGCACCAAAGAAGGGTAGGTTAATGGATGTACTAATCTCCACCTGCAACATGTGGGGCTGGGGTCCTTGCTCTCACCAACCCCCACGTGCTTTGGGTCGGTCCTTTCACTCCAGGGACACAGCAGTATATTTGCTGAAATGCCCTC